>CM070559.1:15494570-16032070 GCA_036346405.1 Phyllostachys edulis | reverse complement strand
CGGTTTTAGCTATGAACCGTCTGTGATATTACCTCTTCACAGACGGTTTTTAGCGTAGCCAGTAACACAGACGGTCTCTAAACCAAAACCGTCTGTGATTGCATGTAATACAAACGGTTTTGGTCAACCGTCTGTGATGAGGCATCCAGTATTAGCCTTTTTGTAGTAGTGATTAGAGGAGCTGATGAGCTGAGGAAACTTTTGCAGAAACTGAGGTAAGTTTTGTAAAAAAAAATGTTCTTACTGTGTCGACTATATAATTATTATCCCAGACATTGCGCCGGATGTTCATCATTAATGCAGTTAAGGATTCCGCCTTCCGAGCATGTTGAAGAGCTTCCTTGACCCGAAGACCACTACAAAAATTCATGTAAGTTTCCTTTTACCTATATTTTTTGTTCTATAGATATGATCTTACTCATCCGGTCTTCAATTAGAGGATTGTTTCGTGAACTGTGCATTTCTTTAGGTGTTGAGTTACAAGAACCAGAGCAAGCTTCTTGAGGTGATCGATGCCAGGTACGAAACCAATGTTGTAATTGGTAGCTATCATTTATCAACTTGATTAAACTCCTAAGTTACTCCTAAGACAACATTTACCAATTTAATTATATGCATTTGTGTTGTTTAGTGAGCTGCCAGAGTTTTTTTGGTGGAACTTGCCAGTGCGAAGGTGGTTGCATGAAGGCCGGCAAGGGCCCCTGGAAGGATCATGAAGTCATGAAGGTGTGTAGTCCAATCTAATCCTTCAATGTCACCCTCTTATTCTTTAATAAATAATCAAATTACAAAGGACAAGGCACTAACTCAGTGTTCTCTATGCTACTTTGATGTGAAGATGGTTCAAAGTGGCACCGGAGGCTTGGAAAGCCCAATTTGAACTGTTTTGAGGCCGAGGAGAAAATGATTTGCGAAGATGGCACCAGGATAATGTCCTAACATTGAATTATTGAAGCTTTTGATTTTTTTAGCCTGGACTGGGAATTATTGGTTGTCCGAATGATTTCTTATGTATGTAGGAATACTGATTAGCTGGAGTTAATGTTTAACTTTCAGTCTTCATTGCTTCTAGCTGATTGTAATAGTTTCTTGAACTTTCAGTTTCAGTCTTCTTAATTGTTTCTAGCTGATTGTATTAGTTTCTGGTTGCAATCAATTGGACATTTTCTTAGCATTCCTTCCTGCTTAGCAATAAGATAGTTTATGGGTTGACTGTTATATGCCATTTCAAATAAATTATTGCACTTTAATCAATATTTTTTCTTAAGTGGAATTAGGCTCCAGATGTTTTCAGATATATACCAACAAATAGTAGTTGCAGTTGTGTAAGATTTGTGATGTTGAGCTTGAGCTATGCTAGGTTAAGCTCTACATCTGTTAATAAGAATATTGCAGTACTCTGAATGTTTGGCAAAAAAAAAGTAGTTCCTTTTTAATGTAACATATTAACAAATAGTTGCATACAGTCAAGATTAGGTTAAAGAAGGTATAAATGGATAGTAATGCTGATAATTCTTGTTAACAAGATGTTCTTTCAGAAACTTTGAGGTTTTTCTTCCAAATTAGTTCATTATTGTTGATTTCCATGATACAAGTGGATTTCCTATTATTTCAAGTTCTACATTAGTTTGCCAAGTATTGAAAACATTTCAATGATTATTCCCAAGCAAGTTTTGGGATCTCTCATCAAAAATTGGCTAAACAATGGCAATAGAGGATCTCAAGAACATAATAGTTATTTGCTTGGGTACTTACCTCAGTTTCTTCTATGGCCATCAACTTTTTGGTTTGCTCTGACCGTACAGCTGAGCATTGAGAACTCCCATATTGAGAGGCATGGAGGAGGTCCTCTTGTGTGCAAACTATGGAGCATAGATTCACAGCCTCAAGGCTCCACCACTCAAGCAGGGAAGAATACTACTGCTTTTTTTATCCCATTTTGCCGGCAAGTGAAAATAGTAGTTCTTTGTTTCATGTCGATGCCTGCTGACTTCACCCATATATATATGCCTAGGTACACATGCATTTAATCCCAGGTGGCATTATTTTGTTGCTATTTTGGGCCACTTGAATTAGGAAATTATTTAGCATGAATCATGTTTTTCTTTGCACATCTTGTCTTCGCATGCAAAATATTCTAGCATTGGATTCCTCAAACCTTGTCATTTGCTAGATTTAATGATCGGTAGATTCTAGGCTTAAAGGACATGGAAGGATGTTATGGCTACATGTTGCCAGGCTGCAGATGTGAAGTGAAGCTTTTTTTCCGTGAGACCTCATGCCTTCTGTCTTGCCATCTCTATTACTGATATAATGATATATGCTCTTGTTTTAAGATGATTGCCAAAGGTTTTGTAAGGGTTGTTTTGGCCAGGCATGTAACTACATAGAACTCAGTTAAATTTCCTTATTTTTGATATTCTGAGACATGCAGGGGTGATCTGTTGAAATTCAAGAATACAAAAATGTTTTTTTTTTGCTACACAAGATGAGTGCACAATGCCATGAAGTTCGAAGTTTCATTGCAACACACGAGCACTCAGCTATGTATGGTTTGGGAATAACCTTCGTACTTGCGTAAGATAAAATTGGTGTTCATTGTATGGTTTGAGATCACGTTTGATGATATGTATCACACTCTTTTGAGATTCCGTTGCAATACACAGGCACCTTACTAGTATAATGTCATTTGGGAGTTTTGAGTGCAATTTATCGTACAACTACTTACTAGAGCGATAGTTTTTCCTGAAAGGTTATAAAAGGACAATATGATAAACATGAATTTAGGAGATTCATGAAAAATGTTTAGAGGGGTGTGCCTCTGTTATTTTGTATAAAAATAAAACATAGTTTTCGACACGAGCGAGTTATATTATATTCTGAGAAAAGTGAGAGGGGAGTCTCACTAGTAGATAGGGCGAGATTCTCGCCCAAGGTCAATTAAGGACTAGACGCCAACAACTCTAATCTAAAAAGTGAGAGAGAAGTCTCACTAGTAGATAGGGTGAGATTCTCGCCCGATGTCAATTAAGGACAACATACATGGTGCGTCTAACCATGGGAACGTTGTTGTTATGGAGGATGATGCAATGCCATTGTTTGATGCCGAGGCAATAGCAGTTGTACGCGCACGTCATATAACAAGGACGTGGTTGAAGGGTGATGCTACCCCTAAGTAGTACCTTGTCTGGGAGGAGGTGATGGAACGGTTGTTGGAGCCACGTGCTTCTTCGTATGATTCTACAAGTCAGTTTATTTCAGCCCATGATCGTTTTGACAAGGATGTTAGTAGATGGTGGAGGCAACACAAGATTGAACGTCACAAACTGTAATATCCCAAAAGTATTCGAATGATTATTTGAGTGAGAATAATTATTTAGAGAGAAGAACTAGTTAGCAAGTGATTTAACAGAAAGAATGGAGAGAGTTTTCTGCAAAATCCCGACAACCTGGACCTCGGGCCTTGGCCCAGGAGGCCCATGAGGGGCTGGCCACCATTAAAAGGAGAGGAGAAACCCTAGAATGCACTGTAGCTACAGTACCCACCGCCGCTACATTGCCCCTGCTACAGTACGCCTCCCCCTTGCACTCCGTTGCTGTTCCCCTCCCTCTTGGTGGTGCTCTCTCATTGCTACCGGCCAAGAAGAAAGAAGAAGGATGAAGGAAAAGAAGAGAGAAGGGGGGAAAGGAGAGGGATGCAGGCTGTTCTTGTGTTCTTCGGCGGATCATCAAGGGTAAACCCCAATCCCCCTTCGATTAGTTGCGTATTTGATTAATTGATCAATGTCGGTATTTAGGGCTGTTCAGGACAGATTAGAGAAGATCGAGGTTTTGATGTGTTTAATGGCAGAATTAGTCCCGTACGTCTCTTAGGATATTGTAGAGGACTTCGCCACCTTTCCGTGAAGGGCAAGAACACGTAATTTGGATCCCTGTAGCAGAAGTTATGGTTTTATTAGTGGGACTGTTCTGCAGAATCGTTGGAGTTCTGACAGGTTTTAGTAATCTGGGTGAAATGATTAGTTAAAGGGGAAATCAGAGAAGCTCAGTATAATCAAAGTTGTAGATCATTGTCTCAGCTTTTCAAAAAGCTCAAGAACTCGAAATTTTGATACACGTACTGAAAGTTATGGTATTTTTAGTGCTCTGTCCAGAGAGCCTGACGGGAAATCGATGTTTTATTAACTGGCTTGGTAGGGGTATTTTTTGGCCGATTCAGAGAGGTTCACCAACTAGACTTAGTTGGATAATTTAATTACCTTTCCAGAAAGTCTAAGAAAACCTTAATTGGACTTCTGTAGCAATAGATATGAATTTTAGAAGTTGACTGTCCACCGAGGGGACAGATTGACGTGTAGGATTTAGGATTGGGATCGAGTTAGACATTCTTGCAAGTTAGTGATTGTTGTATACTATGTTTTGGTCCGCTACTGTCATCTTAGTGTGCGTTATAATAACTACTCAGGTGGTGGACCGGTCCCGGGGGTGGCACCTTCTGCGCGTCCCTCACTCTCTCGCGGTTAAGGCAAGTATAATGATGGTTATAATATATATGGTTGAATGGCAATGTTTGATATATATTATGAGAATTTGTGTGTTCATGAATTGTGATGATGGCATAGTTGGTAATGTTCATGGTTGCTAGAGATTTGTGTTATGTGTTAATCATGGATGTTTGATAGTTGTGAAGTCGATGTTTATGAGCTTTTGTAGTATGAATAGAATATTTATATGCAATGTTGTTGTGGATGCATGTTTGTATTAATTTGAGAATTTATACATATGCATCATGTTGGCTTATTGAAGTATTGGTCATATGATGACCAAGCAACTCTTGAGGTCCCCGTCATGTTGATGACGGGCTAAAGGTCCCCATGCTTGTAAAGCATAGGCTTTGGTCCCCATACTTGCGGAGTATGGGCAATGGTCCCTGTGCCAGATGGCACAGGCATGGGTGTGCATCGACGGATGCACACTTTGCATTACCGGTAAAATGCAAAAGGGAAAGAGAAGGAAAAGGATCATTTTGAGCATATTGCATAGCATGTGTGTGTAAGGTGATTGATATGTGGTTTTGTAAAGTATAGTTGATAATTTTACATGCTTGGATGTTGTTGATGCCATTTATTATATTTGCTGAGTCTTGGACTCACCCCTTGTTGTTTGTTGTGTTTTAGGTACCTTTACGAGATCGAAATGCATGGGGGAAAGGAAGAATTAGACTTCTTGCACTTTTGCACGAACTACCCACCATAGAATGAAAGAAAAAAATTAACTAGGAGATGAATGAACTGTTTAAAGTACTCTTCTTGATTATTGCTTGTTTGGAGTAATCTGTAATAAATGAATAGTCATTTTGGATGCTTATGGTCTATTCATTAGATGTTTAGTTGCTATGGATGTCATAGTAATGAATAGCCAGTTTTGATTATATCTTGTTTATTATGCAATCTGGATTATCTTTATTTGTTATAACTGCCTGTTGGAACCTCTAGTATAGGTAACTATACAAAGGAGGTTCTACCGAAATTTTGTAGGGTGTTTTAATTTAATTACGTTTAATTATTTAATTTAGTAGCATTCCAAGCCTTAGTTGGGCTGGGGTGTTACACAAACAAGCCAAGGGCTACTGTTTTTCATGGACAGGTCTTAAACGATTGTTGCAGCTTCGGTTCATACCATCTGACTACAAGGCCAAGGATACAACAAAATTTTCTAACACCGACCAAAGGGAAGAAGAGAAGGAGGAGGAGGCCGACTCTGTTGAAATTTTTTCGACTCCTGTACAAGTTGTAGATGAAGGCTTGGATATGGAATCGAAACCGAGGACAGTTTCACTTGAAGGAAGGGAGGATGGTGTGGCAAGCCCCAATATTTTTGTTTTTGAAATTAATTCTTGTGTGGAAATTCTTTCGCTTGAGTTAATTAGAGGAATTGCAGAGAAGAAAGATCGAGGAGAAGCGTATGAAGCTAAGCGTGCACGTGCAGCATATGAATGTGCACATGGTACACGTGAGGAGGAGCTACACGTGCATCGACTGGTGCACATACGAGGCATGGATATTGCATGGGAACCCGGAGGGGACAATGGAAAAAAGAATTGCATGTGCATGTTCATGCTCGGTGTTCTGTTCGTCATGTTCATGAAAGTTTCTTCATGAATTCTGAGGTTTCAAATGTACACTAGGTTTATATTTAGAAAGCTTATGAAGTCTAGTTTCCAAAAGATTAAACAACATGTGATTTGGAGCTTTCTACACAAAGTTATAGTAACTTCATTGGATGCTACACGGCCTGTCTATAACAACGCATGAGAGTTGACAATCTTGAAGAGTATATGACTTGTACGGATTCTTTGGGTGATATCCAGATATTCCATGACTTTCCAATGGTCTATGAGACTTCCTTTTTCATGTTGTCCACATATCCAAGTCGGCCATAACAAGGAATTTGAAGATAGGAAGGTTTGAAGTCAATTCAGATTGAACTCGTCATCGCCAGCACAGCCCAATTTAGAAAGGTTATAACTTTTGCATACAAACTCCGATTTGGGTGTTCTTGGACTCGTTGGAAAGATGATGTCAAGTCCCACATAAAAGATTGAGTACCAGATTCATATTCCATCTATGTAAGAATGCACAACCAAAACAAACTGACGGCAGAAATTTCAGGATTTCCTTTTTCTGTCCAAGCTATCTTTAGAGTTTGTTTTTTGTTTTAGGTGTCTTAGGATGGCTATATAAGTCATTATAAATGTCCCTTGTACAGGGTGAAGAAGTTATGATTTAGATGAATAAAAACTAGAAAAGCCATTTTGGTGCATATCATGTGTTCTTGATATGTGTTCTTGAGATGAGTTGAGAGAGAAAGATTGAGAGAGAGAGAGATCAAGAGTTTGGGTACTGTTCACAAGTGGTTACTATTCATGCATGAACATTGTTCACAGACACTATTGTTACTTGCAATTCAACCTATTATATTGGTTTGTGAGTGTGTTGATTTTCTTGCAATTCAATTCATCCGAATTGGTTTGTGAGTTTGTTGTTCCTCGTGCGTACCATGAAAGATTGGACCAATAATCAGGATCCATCTAATCTGCTAGTTGGATCCTTATCAGCTGGTATCAAAACTTTTGTTCATCACGGTATGGAGCAGTTTGCAATGGCGGGTACAATTGGAGCAAAGGACAACATACATGGTGCGTGTGTAGCCATGGGGATGCTATTGTTATGGAGGATGATGTAATACCATTGTTTGATGTTGAGGCAATAGTAGTTGTATGCGCACGTCATATAAAAAGGACGTGGTTGATGGGTGATGCTACCCCCGTGGAGTACCTTGTCTCGAAGGAGGTGATGGAACGGTTGCTGGAGCCACGTGCTTCTTCGTATGATTCTACAAGTCAGTTTATTTCAACCCGTGATCGTTTTGACAAGGATGTTAGTAGATGGTGGAGCCAACAGAAGACTGAACGTCACAAACAAGGCAAGGGCTACTGTTTTTCATGGACAGGTCTGAAACGATTGTTGCAGCATCGGTTCATACCATCCGACTACAAGGCCAAGGATACAACAAAATTTTCTAACGCCGACCAAAGGAAAGAAGAGGAGGAGGACGACTCTGCTGAAATTTTTTTTGGCTCCCATACAAGTTGTAGATGAAGGCTTGGATATGAACTCAAAACCGAGGACAGTTTCATTTGAAGGGAGAATGATGCGGCCAGCTCCACTATTTTTGTTTCTAAAATTAATTCCTATGTGGAATTTGTTTCGCTTAAGTTAATTATAGGAATCACGAAGAAGAAAGATCGAGGAGAAGCGTATGAAGCTAAGTGTGCACGTGCAACACATGAATGTGTGCATGGTACGCGTGAGGAGGAGCTACACATGCGTCGACTGGTGCACATACGAGGCATGGATATTGCATGGGAAAAAGAATTGCATGTGCATGTGCATGCTCGGTGTTCTGTTCGTCATGTTCATGAAAGTTTCAAATGTACACTAAGTTTATATTTAGAAAGCTTATGAAGTCTAGTTTCCAACGGATCAAACGGCATGTAATTTGGAGCTTTCTACACAAAGTTACGGTAACTTCATTAGATTCTACACGTTCTGTCTATAACGTCGCGTGAGAGTTGACAATCTTGAGGAGTCCGTGACTTGTATGACTTCTTTGGGTGATATCTAGATATTCCACGACTTTCCAATGGTCTAGGAAACTTCCTTTAGTCGGCCATAACAAGGAATTTGAAGATATGAAGGTTTGAAGTCAATTCGGATTGAACTCGTCACCACAAGCACAATCCAATTTAAAAATGCTATAACTTTGCATACGAAGTCCGATTTGGATGTTTTTGAACTTGTTGGAAAGCCCACTACTTTGCATCTGTGAATGATACGACAACCAAAACAAACCGGCGGCAGAAATTTCAGGTTTTCCTTTTTGTGTCCAAATTATCTTTAGGGTTTGTTTCTTGTTTTAGGTGTCTAATGATAGCTATATAAGCCATTGTAAACATCCTTTGTACGTGGTGAAGAAGTTATGATTTAGATGAATAAAAATCCAAAAAGTCTTTAGCGCATATTATGTGTTCTTGAGATGTGTTCCTCAGATGAGTTGAGAGAGAAAGACTGAGAAAGATATCAAGAGATCAAGAGTTCGGGTACTGTTCGCGCTCGGTTACTTTTCATGCATGGATACTGTTTGTCGAGGCTACTGTTACTTGCAATTCAAACTATTATATTGGTTTGTGAGTATGTTGATGTTCTTACAATTCAATTCATCCAAATTGGTTTGTATGTTTGTTATTCTTCGTGCGTGCAACGAAAGATTAGATCAACAATGGGATCCATCTATCATTATCACGGTTCTTCCTCTCCCTCAAACCGAATCCTTAAATCGAGTCCTGATCCAATGTTAGCGGTAGTTTCCATAGTATCCCCCGGCACTCCAGGAGGCGACATTGGCTTCCAAACAGCCACCAGTGGGGGCCTCGATCTTGGCGACGATGTTGTTGATGTCATCAAGGAAGGTAGCAAATGGTGGCTTCAAGCGAGGCGACGCTGGTTCTGAACTTCCGAAGAGGACGACATGTCACGGACCGGCCTACTTGCTGTGTTTTGTTTGTGGGCCGAGGGCCCAGAGGCAAAGAAGGGTTGAGTTAGGCTACAAAGGGGCAAGCGTGAGGACTGGAAGCGTCATCGAAGAACATACAGGCATCACTGGTTTTCCTTCTCCCCCATTGTTCTTCTTCCTCACGATTCTTCTCCCCCAATTACCTTCCTCTAATTTCCAAGTCTCCTGCTTCCTCTTCCTTCTCTTAAGTGATCTTCCCTGCCTTCATTCTAATCCCTCAAATTGTATCCCGAAAGTACTTGAATCTTGTGTTGGATTTGGTACTAAAGCTAGTGAATTGGTGTTCATTCTGTTCATCTGATTGGGGTTCGTGACAATTGGTATCAGAGCCGTTTTTGATCCGCAACTCGCAACCAAAGAACCGCAGAATCGAGATGGAGCAAGAACTCTGTCGACCCAGCGATTTTGGCGCGAGGCAAGTTGCTCAAGCAGCTGGAGGTCCAGTGCGCGGCCATCCAAGCTTTGGTGGAGGAGATGAAGCCCAAGCCGGTGACCCCGCCGGCGCAGGCCTCCTCGTCGACCCCACCGGCGCAGGCCTCCTCGTCGAGGTCGCTCGCCACCGGCAAGCTGGACAACCTGAGGCCCGCCAGGTGCTCGAAGATGTGTTCCGGCGATGACACCGCCTCGCAGATGTCCGCCCTCATGCTGGACGCGGCCCCGGGTCCTCCCTCGACCGCCGCCCTGCGCGACATCGTCATCGCCAGCACCAGTGTCCTCACCTCCACACCGAGCGGCGACGCCGTCCGCTCCATCGACCTGGGCAACAAGCGTGTCCCCAACCTATCCAGCTCTCAGTTGAGTGCACGCAAGGTGTTTGAAAGAATGCGGCACTGGTGGCATCTCTATTGGCTTCTCCACCATCGATCAGCTTCGGTCTGACCGACACACGATGAAGGCTTTATTTAGAGGCACCTATTCCAGCCCTACCATGAAGGACTTGACTGATTCCATTGCAGCTGGGAATTACACAGAATGGCAACTTTACATTCAGACCATTGATCCTGATCCCGGGGATAGATTTGGCCTTGACTTACTTGATGTCGCCAAGACCTGGACAGAGGATATCATCCCACTGCAGCCAGTTGGTAGGTTGGTACTAAACCAAAACATTCCTTCACTCTGGTATGGCTCCATTTTGAGAGGATTGGGTTATGCACCAGTATTGAAGCAACTCATGGTAGATGGAGCAGAAATCAATGCGCAGACTTCTCTTGGGGACACTCCTTTGATGGTCTCAAAGATGGGTCGGGTATCCTAATTGCTTTCGAGTGATTAAATTTGGAGTAGACCTTGAATAGTCAACAATGCGCACTGACCGTTGTCTTCCTCCGATGTACTTCTTTCTTTGGAAGTGGTCATGCGTAACCTCTTTTGATGATGCTATATTACTCACCAAGATGTAAACAAGCTTGATGGTTCGGGGTTCACTCCTCTTATGGTCAAATACGGCACCTTTATGATCAAGGGTATACTTCCTTGGGAGCATATATGATACTCTTCCAAATGCACTTCTTAGTGATTCATCAAAGCTGAAAAGAAAGAGCTTCGAACAAGATGGCAAAATTGAGGGCAATGTTGGATAAGACAATCTCACAACACGTCCGATGCATGAAGAATGCTATCAATGATCAGATCAATGTTATCAGGAAGAAGCTCGGCGAGGAGGAAAATTCGTCCGGCAAGCAGGGCAAATTAACTCGCCTCCCAGACATCGATCGCCAGCGAAGGCAACAAAGAAGCCTTCCAAAGAATATGTGAGTAGCAATGCTGTCCATTCGAGCCATCTTGCAAAGACACTCGCTATCGCCAGCATTTCGCCTCACATTACTGGCTCAGGACCCGTATGCCTCTGCTATTCTTCGCTTTACGATGTGAAGGAAGGAAAATCTGCTAGCACAAGCAATTGTAAAAGTACTCTAGATGCTTGCTTTAGCATTCAATCACCGCCTCACGACCAATCAGAACCCGTGTTCGGACCCTCAAAAGTGATTTCATCTGCTGAAGCCTCTTACTCACCCTCATTTCGAGTGAAGAGCTGAAATGGGCAAGCATTCCTACAAATAACCCTCATCGCTAAGCGCCAGAGTTGCTTCATCCCAGTCGCTAAAGATCCAACCAACAATTCAAACTTCCAAAGCTAATCCAAATGTTCCCACCGCAAAAAGAATAGAAATGAAGACTGCGTGAGCTGTGGAGATCACTTGGATGGTGCAATCATCCCATCTCCACCAAAGAAGCGCAAAGGGCAAGAGCTCATCGATGCGATTTCAAAAGGAAAGCCACTATCGAAACCAGGTGCTAAATTAGCCGCTTCATCGCCTTACGAGGAAGTCACAAACTGAATCCGAAAGAATTTCGCCGGTGTTGTGGCAAACGTGGCTTCGCTAGTACGAATAATGACAATACCCGCTTGTTCCTTGCTTGCACAAAGAATTGCAACTCGAGGCGCAAAGGACTTCACTGTTATTACAAAAGCTATTACAAATAGAACAAGCCAAGTCAATCGGTTGGTTGCTCCGGTCATTACAAAAGCTATTAGCAACGCAACAAGCCAAGTCAGTCAGTTGGTTACTCCAGTCATTACATTGCCTAGACAGAACATGCAAACCGATAATCAAAAGAAGCTTGCCAAGGTACCCATGACCACAAACCAGGTTCGGGTGGGTGCAACGGGCCCATTGGTTGCACCAAAGCTACAAATCGGGAATGTAAAGGACTCTTCCAATGTTCTCTCAATTCACCTTCTGAGGAGCGCCGTCAATCAGCAAAGAAGAGCAGTACTGCTTCGCCGCAATATAAATTGCGAATCAAGAATCGCAGCTCCACATCAAAGGGCCAGCTCTGTCTTCGGACCATGATGCGCCACCGATGGATCCACTAGGAACGAGGTGCCAGCTCTGCAAGCTCGACGTCACTTTCCGACCACAGTGGGGACTGCCAGAAAACTCTGTTACAATTTTTCGACCTGCTGATGGCAACGAGACTTCTGGGGCTTACAAGATTGCAGTTCTTAACAGGTTCATGGTGGTGACTATTCTTTTGTATCGGCTTGGGGGCAAGCCGAAATTCAAGGAGGGAGGAATGTCACGGACCGGCCTACTTGCTGTGTTTTGTTTGTGGGCCGAGGGCCTAGAGGCAAAGAAGGGTTGAGTCAGGCTACAAAGGGGCAAGCGTGAGGACTGGAAGCGTCATCGAAGAACATACAGGCATCACTGGTTTTCCTTCTCCCCCATTGTTCTTCTTCCTCACGATTCTTCTCCCCCAATTACCTTCCTCTAATTTCCAAGTCTCCTGCTTCCTCTTCCTTCTCTTAAGTGATCTTCCCTGCCTTCATTCTAATCCCTCAAATTGTATCCCCAAAGTACTTGAATCTTGTGTTGGATTTAGTACTAAAGCTAGTGAATTGGTGTTCATTCTGTTCATCTGATTGGGGTTCGTGACACGACATTAGGAGAGGCGATGGTGGCAGAGGTTACACGGGTCTTGGCAGTCGGTTCCGACGACATTTGGGTGAACTCAACCGTCGTTAGGGGAGCAATGGCACTAGTAAATCACATGAATCGAGTGAAATTCAAGGACGGGGTATGTGTCCTCTCTCTATTCCCACTCCGATCGTTGCAACGCCATCGCCATTGTTCTTCCTCTCAGCGTTCGCCTATGCCCTCATTCTTTTTCATCTCCGGTGGCGATGGCGTTGCTGAGAGGAAGAACAGTGGCGATGGCGTTGCAACGATCGGCGCCTATGCCCTCATTCTTTTTTCATTAAGGTATCTTAAATGACAATAAAAGATTGTGTACTTGTGCCATAATACTAGGCTGTTTATCAAGAGAAAAAAAGTGAATTGTTGTTGCTTCGATGGTCAATTAGATATGTGAGACTTGGATTACATGTAGATACCAAATTAAGCGCTCACAAGCTATCATCAAGTTTCTAACTTAAGTGACATGTGCTAAGATAAAACCTGTCTAAACCAATTAATCAATTAGAAGTTGCTTAGTTGCTCACTATAATGGTGTTGTTAAGCGCTTGAAAATTTATGAAATTCGTTTCTGGAAAAAAAAACCCTGAAAATTGTAAGCTAACCAATAGTCACATAACTTTGAGATCACTCTATCAGCACTAGAGCGTGTGAATTTGGTCGCTCGTATACAAGTACAAGCAGTAGGAGCTGACATAGTGAAAATTGCAACTACTACTACAGAAATGGTTGATGTATCAAGAATGTTTCGAATAATTGTACATTGCCAAGTGAGTTTACCATCTAATTCTTTTCAAGCTCTATATACCTGCTCATCCATAGTAGTTCGTACTTCCTAAGGTCATACAGAAGTGTTTGGATCCTGTATTGTCTCAAAGTTCCTCTTCAGAGTGCTGTACAATTGTGGTAATAGTGGTAGCAAGGATAGATTTACCTTGGAATGATGTGACTAGATGAATACTTGGTGCTGCAATTATAGGGGAAGAAAACTCAGAAGTTGTTAGTTTATCATAACCATAGTCAGTATGTTATGTATTTGTGCTTGCTTTATCAACCCTCACATGTTTGGTACCTAAATGAGTTATATATAATCGGGAAGAGGCTTGTGAATCGATTTTGTGATGGTACATCCGATA
This sequence comes from Phyllostachys edulis, assembly GCA_036346405.1. Taxonomy (NCBI): domain Eukaryota; kingdom Viridiplantae; phylum Streptophyta; class Magnoliopsida; order Poales; family Poaceae; genus Phyllostachys; species Phyllostachys edulis. The sequence goes on along the minus strand of CM070559.1, from coordinate 16,018,320 downwards.
CATGGCTCCGTGAATGCATGACACACACCAGAACATAATGTATGGTTTGCTTCTTGATGTGATTGTGTTTTATCTTTTATGAACCTAGACAATGGCTTTGTATGGGTGCACATTTAGGGTTTGGCACCTTATCATGCTGGCCCTTGAGCTCTTGTCCCGGTGGCTTGCATTCGTTCAATCATCTTTCTCCAAAGAGGAGCATAGGAAAAACTTATCGCACGTATTCTCTCTGTTAAGAAACGCACGACGTTTTAGAAAGCGTGCAGTCAAACTTTTTTAACTTTAACAATTTATATATATATAACTATTTAGATTGGTCAAATGAAAATAGTATATCATTATATTAGTTATGAAAAATATTTTCATTATATAATGATTTTATATTTTTAATGAATATATTTGTATAAAAATAGTGGTCAAAGTTGTATGTTAGGGACCATATCAATATCCAAAACGTCATACATTCTTGAATAGAGGAGTAACAAATTATATGAACAAACTTATATTAACATTCGCCATAATCGATTGATTAAAACTTTTAAGTGCATTTTATATTTAAAAAAATTATCCGTGGCAACGTCCAAGCATTTAGCTAGTATTAACCAAATGGTGCTACAGAAGAGCCTAATTCAACTTACGCTGCTGCGCATTGGAGTATCTGTATGACATCACCCACAAAATGAATGAGTTTTTGGCTCATTCATCCTCTTTTTGAAACAAAATAGCAAAAATAGCCCCCGAGGACGAACGAAATAATAAAAATTGCACCTCTACCACACAAAATCACCTCGAAAACCGACGTGCAGCCGCGGCAGACGACCTACCACAAACCCAGACCGCAATAAGTGGCCTAACGCCGTGTTGCCAAGACAGTTTGGGTGAGTGGCAGGCCGCCTGCCTCGGTCCTGGTTCAGCCGGTTTCCGCGGTAATTTTACGTTGTAGGAGCGATATTTTTGCCATTTCATTCGCGAGAGGGTTATTTTTGCTATTTCGTTTTAAAAACGTGTCATTTCAACCAAAAACTCGAAAATGAATAAATCACTTTCCCTCAGCCAATTCATGTAACATAAACGAGCAAAGGGCATGCCCATGTTTGGAATGTAGGAATTTTACGAAAATTTTGTAAAAATTCACACAAAACGGTTCAAATCCCATAGGAAATCATGAAAAATTCCCATGTGCATAAAATGCAGAGCTCCTATGCAAGGCTCAACTCCAGCATTTTGACAGATGCACACAGAGATGAAATGGCAAATAAACAGGCGCGCAATCACAGCAGAGGAAAGGAGTAAACTACCCAACATAGTCAATCAACGTAATGCTGTAAAGCAAGCGGCAATTGACCCGGCGAGACATGATGGTTGAATAAAGCACTTAACAAAAGTATACAAGATTCTCGATCATTTGCGTTATATAATACAAAGAGATGGAGCAACAAATGTGTACAATCATTTTGCTCTAGTACAAGGAAACACCAGGGGGGGAAGCGTGCCAGAGTAGGACACCAAATATCGGTCAGGACCTATTCTCTCAGCATTGTAAAGATACCAGGGCTTTAATGAGGTTCTAATGCTTGACGTTAGCATTGCAACGTTCAGATCCTGTGCAGCTACTATAAGCCATTTCCAATTGCTGCATAACTAACAAAGGCATTACGCAGTTACAGATTCCCAAGTACTTCCTTGGGAAGGGTGAGATCATCTGCAGAAGCTGCCCTTTTCCCGTAACGCTGACAAAATGAACCAAGTATCAACATAAGAACATGACAAATATTAAGATTATTTCAGCTAGTAGTAGCAACTAATTGAAATTATTATTTCAGGTACCTGTTTCCCAAAGGAGAATGGAACATATCTGTATTTTATCATATGAAGAATCTGACGCTTCATTGTGACCGTAAACAACACCACCCAATAGAAGAGAAGAATAGGCCAAAACACAGGCACATCGAACACGCTGAAGAACGTCAGGGTAAAAGCAATGCAGAATGCTTTAACAATAGAATACCTGCAAAGGAGAAGACAGTGTAAAGGTGTTAGCTTGGAACAACAAAGATCCTTTTGTACAGCAATAAAATTTCTTTTACCAACTGAAAGAGAAGTTAACTGTATTATTCAAGGAAATCAACTGCACAGATTCTCGAAGTCAATTGACTTCGTAAGTTACAATAAGCAGATAGTGTAATTGGTTCAAAACAGAGAACATACTGGATATGGTAATTAGATTCTCCATTGTACAATCTACTGTTAGGAAAGAATCAATGGGCTAGAGCATGATACTGGGTCAACATAAAAAAAAATTATACCAGGGAACGGTCTAAAAGGAATAAAAACTTTTTGTACTTATCATATAACACCTCGTTTATCATCCAATCAACATCAACTTGAAATTTTAGGGTGCTAACCAGAAGGACCAAAACAAGAAAAGTTCTAGAAAAAGAACGCAACCAAAGTTTTAGGAACAAGAACATGTGTACCGTACAAGGCATATCCAAACTCATGCAAAGTTGTAAGTTTCATGGAGAACAAAACCATCTCATTTTTGCAACAGACTGGTCAGCTAAAGAGTTATATATCCAGAAGTCTCCTACAATCCCTCGTAACAGCTATCTGCCTTAGTGACACATGGCAACAATTTAAAAACACACAAAAATACTGTACAATGTACAGTATCTAACTGGAAAGTTCTACCATAGAATAGTATAACACACACAGTAGTGCAAATTGGAAGAAGTGTCTGTGTCAGATATGTATTCCTCTACAAGGCATAGAAAGCTGAACAAGCTAAATTTTCTCTACTAGCCTTTGGCACCTAACATATATGTAACAATATAGAGCCAAAAATTCACTTAAAGCCTAGCCCCCACGTGGGACGGGCCAACACATGTGTAGCAATTCAGTTGTGTTTTCTTTCCGTCCTCGTTTCGCCTGAAAGAGTTAACCCAGAGTTACTACATTTGGTTCCCTTGGGTTTATATATTGGCCAAACCTATCTAAACTCATGTGGGACTAATCCCATCACCACTACACTTGATCCACACAAAGGCCACCACCAATGGGCTGAGGTGTTACAATATGATCAAAACCATCCAATGGCAAGGGATAGGTAGCATAATCTGGTAAGAAACCAGGGAACCATTTATGGATCAGCTGCATTTATATTTTTAGATTGCTGCCTTTTTCCATTTTCTGGATTACTTGTGGACACTACAGTGTGAACATAGTTGTCTTTTACCAATCCTTCAGATGTATAAAGTTCTACATATATTGTTTCAGCCTACAAAATACATTAACTTACCCAGGGAAGAAAAAACCGGCCGGTTACCAGCGGTAACCGGATTTACTGGTGATAACCGGGAACGGAAAAACCGGCCGGTTTTTCCGGGTTTTGCAAATTCATAATCCAATTTTCGAATTTTGGGTGGTTTTTAAGCAAATTCAAGCGAAATTAAATCGATTTTTTCCCGAAATCCAAGAATCGTCGGGTTTTTTCGACCTACGACCGGGATTTGGTCCAATACCGGCTTTTGGATCCTTGGACTTACCAACCCACAATATACAATCAATAAGATAAAACAGAATATTTTGTGCAGAAAAGAGCGTAAAGGGGGATAAATATTGACGGCAGTACCATCTGCATTTCATATCAACCAAAATTAGGAAATTCATATCCCAGTAATACTGGTTCACCCTTTTGGAATATGGCAATGCTTAGCATCCAGAAAAACTTGCAAACATTACTTCTCCACTAAATTAAGAAGAAGATTGACCCTCAGGATCACTAACCGTTCGGGTTGGATCCCTACCAAGGGTCACTTAACCGACCGGTTTGAATCGGCCCCCTCCTCGCATCCGAATCGCCTAGGCGATTATCGATCAAATTCGTGAAATTCGTTTAAATTCAATTGAAATTCATTCAAAATTGAAAAACCGCCGGATTCCTCCTCCCGCCACCCTCTGTACCGTAATCGCCCGATTATCGGCGGTTTTTATCCTGTCGCCCCCCTCTCGATCGATAATCGGACCGTTACCGGTCAAACCGGATTTTGTTCGGCCGAAATTCGTTCAAATTTGATTAAAATTCATTCGAAATCTGAAAAAACCGCCGGTATCTCATTTCCCGGCCACCCTCCGGTATGCGGTTACCGGCCGGTAATCGCCAGGATTTCAATCCCTGATTGACCCCAACGAAGGGAAAGTGCATTCTTGCTCATCCTCCTCTCCAAGAACTCAACATCCCAGTACATGCATCTAAAAAATCCAAATGAAAAGCATGTTCTTTTTTATTGTGATTTGTGAACTGTTGCATACCTGATAATCCCCATTCCATACGACCTCAGATCAGCCAACAAAACCATAATAGCTGGTTATCCCATATACATATATTAACCTTGTTTAGTCATACAATAAACTCATATCTTAATGTATCACTACCGACATCCCAACTTGGCAGGTGAAGAAGTTGATACTTGATAGTCTTTGGCCAAACGAACAGGAACATCAAGTCAACTACTCATCCACCAAATATAATAAAAAAGAGCCTACTATGTGTGCCACCACATATGGAACAATTCACCACTCCCCCCTAATCCGATGTATTCATGTATGAATAAACTTGTTCAGAAATCTTAATAAAGTACAAGATTTCAAAAGTTTAACATCAAAAGATCCTGTCTTCCACACCTACGAAGAATATGTATGCCAAATTGCACACGAACAACACACAACGATCATTACTAAAGCATGAAGCACCCAATTCCAACTCGCCAAGTTACAACCCCGTCCCCAAATCCCAGGCTCTATTGCAGCTCGCAAGCACGCCAACAGATGCAGAACCTGAAGAACAGCTTGATTAGACCGTGCTACGTGCATCCATGGAAATCATAAACAAGCCCTCACCTGAAGGACCTGTTTGGAACATGGTGATTTCACATGACTTTCCAAGGAATTTCACGAGAAACATTTCAATTCCAGCATTCGAAACAAGGCCAAAATTTGGCTACCTCGCCTACCGAGCCCAAAAAAAACTCTACCATCAAATGTTCCTCCCCTCCCTAATTATCAAGATCTCTCAAGTTCTCGGCACCGACAAAAAAATCATCAGATCCCACAGCATTTACCCGAATCCCTATATAACACACGTCAAACCTCACCACAACGTTCTTAGATCCTTGCAACCCAACAAATATTCCACCCTTCAGCCCAATCAAGCAAGCAAGAACCACGCATACATACTCCAATTCCTCTATAGCACATACACAAAAGATCCCACGATTCGACCCGAATTACGCAAGCGAGAGCAACGGATCGCACCAGAACTTGAACTCGGGGAGGCGGCGGACGAAGGGGCGGAACTCATCGGAGGCGCGGGTGGGGAGCGCGGGCCCCTCGCCGAGGACGTCCGCGACCTCGGGGTCGACCTGCGGCGAGAGGAAGGCGATGAGGAGGTTGAGGAGGTAGATGCCGAGGGCGTAGGTGACGATGTAGTAGCCTCCGGCGAACCACGCGCGCAGCGCGTACGCGGCCGCCACCCCGGCGAGGCCCAGCCACCGCCGCCCCACGTGCGGCGTGGACCGGTCCAGCAGGTGCTGGAAACGCCGGGACGCCGTGGCGACCGCCGCGGAGACGGCAGCGCCGGCCCCCCCGCCGTCGCCGCCGGTGGGGACTGCCGGGACGGGGACGGGGGCGGGGGCTGTGGAGGAGGAGGGGTCCATCATGGCGTCGGACTGAGTGGGGGATCTCGTGCGGTGACCTATGGTGTGGTCTGTCTATTGTATACAGTTCGTGATGGGTGGTAGCGCCGAAGGTAGACAAGCACAGTTCCGTATTACTGGACACGGTGGGAGTGTTGGGTTCGACCTTGATGGCTTGAACTTGTTTAGACCGAGTTTTTTTTTTAATACCACATAACTCCTAAAAGTTGAAAGTTAAATTAGTGGGAATGTTGGGTTCGACCTTGATGGCTTGAACTTGTTTAGACCGAGTTTTTTTTTTACCACATAACTCCTAAAAGTTGAAAGTTAAATTATCTAAGATGTTGTTAGCGCGTTTTGTCATTCAAAGTTAACTAACAAAAGCTGTTAATGTGACAGTCAAAAAGGAAAAGATAACATGACCACCTAGCTCAGTGACATTGGAAAGAAAAAAGTGCATAATAAGCACGGATTGTTGTTTTGGTCAACAATATTTAGTCAGATATTGTGCAAAAACAAAAACCACATATGTCGTGCATAAACAGTTCAATCAACCGTACTGCATGTCCAAAATACAACTACATTAACAATTCAACAAACAAATTTAACTACATCACACTATCACAGCGGCTAGTTAAAGAAGTAGTAACTAGCAAGTAGCAAGTTATAATGAAAACTTTACAAAATATGTCCAAAATTTAACTAACCAACTACATAACAAAACATATACAACATATACAAAGCATATACCAGTAGCAATAATGTAACGACCTGGGATTAATATCGCAAGTCCTCTATGCATAACCGAGCTAGTCCCAGGATCAGCGGCTAGCTCACACAACAAACAAATGTGGTAACAACCATAAACACAAACTTTATTAATAAACGACAGAGTTGATTACAAGAACGGCTTAAGAGCCGACAAAACAAACACAGCGGAAGACAAAAGCAAGTAGACCACACGATTCACCACAGGCAATTGTCTAGAGGGCGCAGCCTAGTCGTCCTGGTCCTCAGGCTCCTCGTAGACGTCCTCTCCTGCTCAATTATTAGATTAAGCAGAGTGAGCACAACAACCGTGCTCGCAAGTCACACACGTCAAGTAACAGATTGAAATGCATGCAAAGATATCTTAAATGAAGGCTTATAGAGTTGATTTGCATAAAGCCATGTTTCTTTCCAAATACTTGTACTAAGTTCCAAAGCAGTTATACAATAACTAAAATTCATTTTCCAAATTTCAGTTTTATAGTCGAATAACATTCATCAACAAATGGTAAAGGATACCCTCCTATCACAAGGCTCACTGCCCAAATTCCCATTTGGATAGACATCCAAAACCATTTCATAAAGTTTTTTGAAAACAAAACCAAAATCTAATATGGAGTGACTTTGCTAGCATGTCCATAACCGTGGACACGGCTATTCGAATAGTTTTACACTGTGCAGAGGTGTACAGCTTTACCCATATGACACGACTTCTCTAGTTTGTTTGGCATCCGTCGATACCACCGCTCACTACCGTAGGTAAGCGGTCTAGAGCATGTGACAAAGCCTTTACAATGCACCATTCCACCGCAATCCCTCCTCGCTGAGGTTTCACCTCCTTTGGATAGAGACCTGCCGGGTTCCTAGCCTCCTCTTGCGCCAGGTAGGAATAAATAAAAGTAGGTCGTCAAGACACCCACACAACCGGATGGAACGACCACGGTGAAACGTCGCAAATTAGTCAGCCTTGTCCCTCCCACTCGAGACATATGGTAGTACGGTGGGGCTTAGCAAGATGCGGCTCAAAGACCGGTCCTTAATTGACTTGGGCGACATTCCAACAGAACCCTGGGCCTCGATCATAGAAATGAATCGATCCCGTGCATGAACATACACCCATCCAAACAACCAATTCGCCCAAGTCCAAACCAATTTTTCTTTTGCTTTGCTTTTCAAAAACATTTGCAAACTTCCACGACAACCCAATGTCATGGTTAAAACATTTTGATAACATTGGTCTTTGGCAATAAAGACCCCAAATCAATATTTTTTGGGTCTAACTTTTGACTAAGCATAGAGTTTTGCAACAAGCTAGTTCATACTAATGTACCAACTAGCTCTTTACTATGGTGGCAAGGGGTGGTTGAATCAATAATCAAGTTTGGATGTATAAAGGAATTAGGGAATCAAGTTTGGATGTATAAAGGAATTAGGGAATAACTATGAAGTTAAAATAGGAATTTAAATTACTTAAATTCAAATAAACATGCAATAATAATTTGAAACAGAACTTAAATAATTTGAGATACTGGGATTCAATATGATCAAAGGTGTAACTTGCCTTGCTTGAAAGCTTGAGGATCTACTTCTTCGGAGTACTCGGGCTCTCCGGAGTCGTCGAAATCTACACGTGAGAACGAAGCAAATCAAATAAAGACCAAATAAAATCCAAATGAACTCCAAAACAAACCAAACTAGAACCAACAGTAAGGTACTGAATTTCATGAATTAGGAACAAGCTCTCGGGAGGAGGCTCGACTAGTCGGGAGGAGGTCCAACTAGTCGGGAGGAGGTCCAACGACCTGGTCAAGAGAGGTTCGACTAGTCGGGAGGAGATCAAACTGAGAGGGAGGTCGAGGGAGATCCTGAGGAGGAGGTCCTGAAGAGGTCAAGGGATGTCCTGAGGAGGAGGTCCTAGAGGTCAAGGAAGGTCCTGAGGAGATCCTGAGGAGGAAATCCTGAGATCCAACGACCTAGTCGAAGAGGTTCGACTGGGTGGAAGGAGGTCCAATGAAGGGTACGGCTACTCAACGCGGTCGTATGAAGAATACAAGAAGGATACGACTACTCAACGTGGTCATGCGAAGAATACAAGAAGGATACGACTATGCAGCATAGTCGTAAGAAGGAATACGACTACGCAACGTAGTCGTAGGAACAAGGGAAGAGAACAGGGCACGGAGAAACTCACCAAGGCCGAGAAAGACTGTAGGAGGAGGGAGAGTCAGTGGACGGTTGGCGGCGGTCGAAGATGGCGCGGCGCTCCGGTGAATCCTTCGGCAGCGAGGTGGTTGAAGATGGCGTAGGCTCCAGTGGACTCCTTGGTGACGAGGAGACGACGGCGCGGGCTTCAGTGGACTCTTTGGCAATGGGGAGGCAACGGCACAGGCTCCAACAGACAGTGGCAAAACTTGAAGCACGGTGAAACTAGGCAAGAGCAAGAGAGTTGGGTGCGGAAAAGGGGATGAAAGAAGGATGCTCAGGCTTTTATAGCCAGGGAAGACGGGGAGAGTCACTGAGAGACTCGGAGGCGCACACAATCAAGGGTAGTTGTGCGATAGGACAGAGCACGATCAGCAAGTGAAGGAGGAGATGAGGGCAGGTAGGGGAGGAGACAAGAGGGGGAACAGGTATTGCAAAAGCGACAGTATTTAATGCGACACAACGGCATTTAATGCGTGAAGACTATTGCGTCAGCAGTGACGTAGCGGGAGGAAGAAGAAGGTGAGCAGGACTGACAGGTGGGGCTAGACAAAACTCGGGAGGGTGGTCCAACCAAAGGGGTGGTCGTGACCCAAGAGGTGATCGTGACCCAAGGGGTGGTTGTGACCGGTCTCCAGGACCACCCGGATGTCTCCCAGGACCACCTGGGAGGTCTCCTCGGACCACCCGGAGGTCATCCAGGACCACCCAGAGGTCTTGGACTGAGAGGGAGGTCCAGACGAGAGGGAGGTCTGGACAGAGGGAGAGGTCCAAACGAGAGGGAGGTCTAAAGAAGAAAGAGCCGGGCCGAGGGAAATACGAAGCGAACAGAGAAGGGGGATTTCAACACCAGAGAACTCCAACAAACTCAAAATAAATCAAACTTTTGGATTAGTTGAAGTTCGATTTAGTCATTTAAATTATTTTTAATTCCAAAATCTCAAGTTAAGCCTTAGAACTTTAACAAAAACCAAATGGTTATTTTTATTTTGAAAATTTTCAAAAAGCTCTAAAAATTGGGATGTTACAAATAACCAGTTAGGGATACACATAACATTGACTGGTAGCAAGTCAGTAGCGTCCCAATTTTCGGGGTTTTTCAAAATCTTTTATTTAAAATAAGGTTTTAGAAAAAAAATCATGATTTACTAGAATTTAACAAAGCTTAAATAGAATTTTTTTTAGAAATTAAAATGATTCAATATGGATTGATCAAACATCAATTAAATTCAAAAGTACTTTATTTAAGTTCCTTGTGTTCAAAAGTATTTTTCTAAAATTTTTTTTTGGAATTTTTTCGAGTTCATTTGCTATTTTTTTGGCTTATTTGGATTTCTCATATTCCCTAAAAATAAAAAAAATTACTGGAAAAATCTCATGGGTCGATCTCTCTCTCCGGACCACTTTTCCTAGAGTTTACTAGATAGCCGGGATAGTATTTATCAGATATTATCTGATAAATTTTCCTGATAGCTTCAAAACCGACTGATACCTCCTTTCTGAATCCGTTTCCGTATCCAGCAAAAACTATTCGGCTCTAAATCTAAAATCCGAGAAAAATCCTAGATATCCGGTTTTAGGCTCCGAAAAAGATCCGAATTTACTCGGACGGACGGACGGTTGAGAACTATCCGCTCCGTTTGCACCCCTACATTTTAGTAGATTAGAGCTTTTCTTACCGTACTATGAAGGGGTCTAAGGCTAGTAGCTTGAGTCTAGTGAGGTTAAGGGTGTGTTTGGATGGAGGTACGAAGCTCAACGGGATGGTTCGGTTCAAGAAATGAGGTCATCCATGCGTTTGGTTGGTTGAATCGTACCAACCCATTCCAGGCGAGATGGTTCAGATTCGGAGAATATTCCTGTTTGATGTTGTATCGTCTCGTTTGACGAATTCGAACGAACCACATGGTTCAATCTCGCTCTCTTGCCTCGACCCGCACCGGTGACCTTGCCACATTGCCGCTCCGGTGAAGCCCAGCCCGCAAACATCGCCTCGGCCCCCTCAACCTCCCTGCTACCTTCCCCCTCATCTTCTTCCTCACCGGGCTCAACTCGAGCCAGCAACCACGTCATGCCCGAGCTGGCCGCCGCGCTCACCCCGCCATCCCCGTTGAATCCGGTGAGCTTCTCCCCTTCCCTTCACGTCAAAATGCGTTCCAAGACCTCCTCTACATTTCGCCTCACTCGATTTCATGTTGCATTCACCTAAGAACCGGATACCGTCTTCTTTCCCAAACCCGGTCAAAACCCACCGCCATGACCGCCATTCTTCATCTGGTGAGTTTCTCCCCCAATTCCTTCCTACCCAAGCGTCCCCTCACCTCCCTCTTCCTTCCCCCACCACCCATGTCCACCCCCGTCCTCCGTAGTGCCGCCGCCACAGCAAACCCGCCCTGCCGCCCTCGGCTCACGTCGTCGGCCCGACTCGATGCCCCTTCGCCCGCACTGTCTGTGCCGGCGAGTTCCCCTCACCTCCCTAGAGCTCGTGCGCGTGCTATCTTCCCTCCTCCTTCCCTCTGACACCGCCGCCAGGAGTAGCTACGCCACCGTTGTGGTTTGCCTTCCGCCGCACCGCCGCCACCCCTGGACAGGACTCCTCTTCCCCACGGGGACCCATTTTTGGGAGTCACTCCAACCTCTCCACAGCTCCCTCGCCGCCGGCGAGATCACCCACGCCGACTCTGCCCCTCCTCTGTTTTCTCTCTATGTCTCTCTCTCTCTCTCTTCTCTCTGTGTGTTTCTCTCTTCTATGTGTGTCTCAGTTCATACAACCAACCAAACGAAACGTTGTATCATCCCATCCAATCAACCAAACACATTACTGGCATCATTCCATTTAGGATCATCTCATCCACTTGAATCGAACCATCCCATTCAGTTTCGTACCTGCATCCAAATACACCCTAAGTAACTAGGTATGATTTACTCTAGGCTTGTTCGGTCTTGTCTTTAGCCTGTCAAAGTTCAGTTCAAGAAGAAGTTAGCGAAGTTCCAAAGTTGAAGGTCGCAACAAGTTGGTCAAGTTCAAAAAAACTTTTAAAGGTCAGATCATCCGCATGGTGTGGAACATAGTGTTAGAAATGTGAACAATATTTTAATTCCAAATTTTATTATGAGGCAAAGATCACATAAAACTAGATATGCATAAAGCGATACTAACAGCAGGCAACTCATTTCACTTCTAAATAATAGGATCATAACATAATAGGGTCGTTGTACAACCAACTTACAGTCGGGCTCGATGAAGAACATGAAGTAGAGCAGACTCAGAGCAGTGCAGAACATAGATGATGCGGCGCAATGAGCAGTCGCGCAGATGCGCTGCCTAGAAACCTTATTGCCGTCCCGTGCAGGTGAACTTTGCAACAAAGGTTCGAAGATATCTCTGCTCACCCTCCTTCCCGGTGCACGCCGAGGAGAAGGGATGGCGTGGTTCGACCAGCACAGCCCTCCAGCACGGTAGAACAAAGAGGAAAAAGAAGAAAATGGAAGTTGATTTCGAATCGTTTTCGGTTTGGACGTCTTCAGATCTTTTTAAGGTCGAGACAATAACTCTCCAGTAACTGCATATTAAACCACTGGTAACTACTAATTTAAAATCAATTAATGGTAATTAATTATCAGATCTTGGTTACACACTGGTCTACAGCTTCAACCAATGTATTTCGACCATACTAGTCTATGGATCCAGCCACTTGTTTCGACTACTGTGTTTCGACCATACTGGTCTATGGTTTCGACCACACTATTTCGGCCACTGTATTTCGATCACACTGGTCTATGGTTTCGACCACATTATTTTGACCACAGTGGTCTGTGGCTTCGACCACATTATTTCGACCACACTGGTCTATGGCTTCGACCACACTGTATTTCGATCACTGAGAGAGAAATGCACGGTCAGCAAAAAGAAATGTGGAATGTGTTTACGACATGTTAAGTCACAAGTCACGCGAATATACGTGTGTGTGAGCGACGTGCGTGTGTGTGACTTTAGCTATAGTGCTCCTTATGTCACTTCATGTCATGTGACACATGTTTCAAGGGGTGACAAAAACTCCACCTTATAAATTGTTCTCTTACCACTTGGCTAGACAATATGAAACTAAACCATACATGCTTTAAATTTTTAGGAATGAATATACCTTTTACCCATATTGGCTCAATTCTAACACATAGGCCGGAGCAATAGTGCAGATAGGTCCAGAGCAAACTTTGTTGAGGCGGGATTGCGGAACATGGAGCGAAACAATTGCACACCGAGTTCCAAGTTCGAATCAAGGTTAGGTCAGATGATCTGGGCGGGTTGGAACATAGTGCGAAGCATTAATCTAGATAGGTCCAGATTGAGGACTTTGCACAGACCAGAAGATCAGTGTAGGAAAGACCATCTAGAAGTGTGGATAATCCGGATGGCACGAATCATCAACCTGGCACTATAACAGCTAGTTTTGTACTAGCTGTTGGAGTTTTGTAGGGGGTCAGATGATCTGCATAGCTGTTTTCAGAAAATAAATTCTATAGGACGGGACCTCAGTGAGGACCCCTTGCGAATGCCGTCCATCTTGAACAATGGCGAATGGGTGGGGAAGGATCGGACAGTGGAGAGAGGGGCCTCTCCATAAGGCCCTCTCTCAGAAAATTTGCTTCCCTGTTTTCAGGCAGAAAAGAGAATAACAGCTAAATTTCTTTGAGGGAGCTATAAATACAAGCCTTGAACAGCCAAGTTCTCTCTCTTGACCACTCCATAGGTAGATACCACTGCCTTGGGAAAATAAAGAGCATCCATGAGTGATTAGGGAATGATTAAGCCTAGCTTGAGCATCATGATTAGGTGCTTGGTCTCACTAGGATTAAGTGATCAACTTTGACTCGTTACTCTGGGTGTTTGACGATACCTAGACGGTTTGGAGGCGTGTTCTCGAAGGTTCGGAGTCCACCTATCTGGAGCAGAGAATGACTAACAAGACTTGAGAAACTTGTATTCTTGCGAGAGCACGAGTAAGAGTGATACTCATGCGAGTGTTCCCACGAGGAGCAGTGGAGACCGCTAAGTCTGTGATAACTCAATAAAAAAAATTATTGTATTGTCAATTTACACTCTTGCTCATTTACTTTCTCAAATTTACATTCTTGCTTGCTACTAGACTTGTGTAGGTGGAGTTTGTCGTAAAAAATCCTACCGGTTAAATTTTAGGAGCTTTGGGGCGCAAAGAGGCACGCCACGTCAGCCGAATTTTTTTAGCCGTCGGATTCAGCGCGCTCTATCTTCTCTGCCACCTGATTTCCCACGCCGAAACGCGCGCATGCGGATCACTTGCTCCTTCACGCACGTTCCCTTGCTCTCTCCACACGCAGTTCACAGGCCGAGGCCCAAGGGCACAGCTTCTCACGCGCCAGATGGCGCGGCCAGGTACTAGTATACTTAGGAGTTAGAAGCCAATAGAGTAGATTGCAGGCCTTGGAAAATTCATTTATTTAATAAAAGCTTTTGAAATCCCAATTCACCCCTCTTGGGCATCTTGTCCTGTCTCCGTTGTGGCCGGATTTGCCGTATCACCCTCGCCAATGATGGCACTACAGATAACACGAGCAGCCAAGCAACCCAAGAAATTCCAATGCAACTATGTTCTTGTTACTAGCACCGAGAGCTGCATCCCGGTCCAAGATAGATACCGTTTTACCGATTGCACATAAAGATTGTGGCGTTGTGTACCACTGTTTGGCCTAATATACATCCTTCTAATATCACTATCAATAAGCATTTAACGACGCATTTGGGGGAAATTTTGCCTAGAAAACCAAAATGACAAATATTTGCAAATCCAAATATCTTGCTAAATAATGTTTATTTTTTTACCAGACAAGGTGATCCACACTAGATATTTAAAATTTGAAGGGTGCTATTACAACCGAGAGACGAAGCTGAGTGGTTTGAACAAATTTTCTTCAAGCAAAATTATTTGATCGTCAGAACAATGAGACAGTGTGCAAGCAAAGCAAACATAACGATACCATCACAAGTGTCATAATATATTTTAGAAGGTTTGGCACAGAAAAGGCTTAAAAGATGGTAGGACATGCGTCTTTTTTTTAATAATCTATTTTTTATTCGGAATTACAGAAATAATACCATTTAATTTTTTTTGTCAGAAATAACCTCTTGTCGCCGTACTATTGGGCGACTTAGTCTAGTCACCCAACCAGTCTGTGACACATGTGAAATTCGCTCAATGGCACGGCGATTTAACGGTTCGAGGCATAGTCGCTTAATGGGATAGCGACTTGGACCTAGTCGCCATACGGTGGAGCGACTAGGTCAGAAGCTGGACCCTATTCACCCAACCGTATGGCGACTTGGAGTGGCTATATAATCTCACGCGCGGCTGAACAGTCGCCATTCCAGTGAGCGAGGCGAGCCGAGAAGAGAAGAAAGAAAAGAAAGAGAGGAGAGGGAAAAAGAGAGAGGAGGGGAAGAAGAAGAGGAGGAAAAAAAGGTTCTTCGCTTCGCATCGACTACGACGATGAGTTTGTAGTATTTGTGAGGACCCCGGAATATTGGAGGTTTATACCGAATTAACAATCATACCAAAAGCATAATTCTTAATCAAGAACAACCGTTCCTTAATTAAAAATTATACTAGAAGCATAATTCTTAACAGGGTACAAATCCAATATTCAGGTTCCCAGATATATGTCTTGCAACAGTTCCTAGGTTCAAGACCATTGCAGATATATCCTCAAACAACATTGTATCATACATACAAGGCATACATTACATAATTATACACAAGAGGTTCAATTCGGTTGATGCTACAATATCAAGTGACTTGGTCACTACAAAATTTACATTCGGTTTGGGTCTACAATATCAAGTGACACATAGTCACTAACAAAAGTGAACAGCGGAAGACAAAATTAAACAGCAAAAGACCACCAATGGCCTCCCATCACCCTCAGGCTATTGAGTGGAAGTTAGAACTAGCTTCACTCGTTAGCGTCACCCTGATCGGCGCTAACGGGCATCTCATACAAATACCCATCCTCACCTGCAACAAGAGGTTATAGCACCTGAGTACAGAAGGTACTCGCAAGACTTACACAAACTATCAAAAGAAAGTGTTTGATAGAACCTATTCAAAGGAGTAGAATTTGTACATGCATAAGATTAACAACAGGAAGGTTATAATGGTTCAGTTTTTTGTGTAAAGCAATACATCTTAATCCTACACTTGCTACATTTTGGTAAAGTAGTTTTATAAATCAGTTTGGACTAAAACAGTGAGTAAACGAGAGCATAATCATAAACAATTACCACATTTAAGTGGCTGTCCAAAACAGCAAAACATTGCATAATTATGTCTCATACTGAAACGGTATCCATACAAAGTTTCAACTCAAAGTCTATACAAAGATTTGTTCAATTCAAGCGTTGTCCATAACCATGGACACGACTATTCGAATAGTTTTAACCCTGCAGGGGTGTACATCTTTACCCACACGACTTAGCTAGCCCGTAAGCCATCTAGAATAATAGCACACTGCCTTTGGTATGCCGGTCGGGTAAACTAAGATTTGGTGTTTTTCAACAAGTTAATACTATTGAGCTGGAATACCCATGTGTGACTGATCCCGCTCAGTTCAAGTTACTAATAGAACCTGCCAACCGGGGGTCCACATGTTGTGCCGGGAATGTCAACCCAATCGACAAAAATTAAATGACAGAAAGTAGAGCTGTGCTAGCTGCACATATTAGATCGCAATCGGAGCCCTTAAGGTACGTACATGTGATGGAACGCATGTACGTCCTCACCCTCTTAAGAACATATGATACTGATTTGGTGGTCAAACACATATGTCCTTACTTCCCTGTCTTCCAACTCAATAGCATTAACCTTTTACTTAACCAAACAGCGCCCATACACTGCGTGTGGAAGTACGTTGGGGCTTGAATCATCCAGTCAATGTTCAGTCCTTAATCAATCCAGACAAGACAACCACATTTCACAATCTCGTGCACGAAGGCACCATCACTAGCATCCACTTGTCCAAATGTAAAATCAGTGTAAATAAAAAAAAATTTGCTTTCATTTCAGATTTACATAGACTGAACAAAGAATCAGAATAAATGAAATTCATTTAATGTTTCCAAGTTTGACAAAATAAACTTGACACACTACAGACTGCATGGCTAAGCAATTCCTGGAATAAGTATTTAAGTATAGAAGCACTACCTTAAGTTTGAGTGTATGATCAGATTAAAGGTAAGCCTCAAGTATTAGGTGGTAACTAACTATTAACAGATCACAAATAAATTTTTAGGAAATTAGCATGCAACAGTGTCACTGGGTTTTAGAAATCTACAGATCAAAATTAGGATCAACATGGTGCAGAAAGGATGCTTGCCTTGGTAATAATACACCTCTTGTTCAGGTTCTTGTTGCTCAATAATAGTTTTAACAACTTCAGAAGAACCAGAATCTAAAAGAGAAATAAAAATTCAATGAACACAAGAAAAAGGCAGAGAGCAAAATATAGAGAAGAATGCATGATCAATGTGTTAATGCATACTTTAGCAACATGCATAAGCTATATCTAACTTAAATAAGGCTAATACCTCCTTTTAATGCCTACTGATATTATTCATCAAGAGTAGAGTTTGATATAGAACTACAGTTTTAGAGTTGTAAAATCTGGAACAGGACAAATTTAAATATACTATAAACAAAATGTTTCCACTTAAGTTTTAACTATTTTGGGTAAAATTAGAAACTTAGTTTAACACTTGACATCATTAATAGACAATGATAAAAGAGTGAAGGCCTTTGCTGTTTTTTTTTTGTTAGTTTAGCCAACAGCCAAAACAGCAAGGATACGGGTTACAAAATGATAGCTTACTGATCTGAACCTATTACAAGTTAAACATTTCTGCTTACACTAAAAGTATTCTTAACTAGGGTAATAACTTAACTTATCATTTGATCAAGAATTGACAAGAAGTAGAAGATGGAAAATGGTGCGGTGCATGTTGTCGGGCAGACTGGCAACAGAATAGCAAAGTGCAAATTGAGGTCTAGGCTGATTTGAAAATACACAAAGTGAAAGATTTATTGCTAGGGCTAAATCTAATCTTTAGAATAATTAAAACCTTAGACCAACTCCTGGTTAATTCTAATCGGCAAGATTAACAGCAAATGGACATGCTACAGTTCTTGTCGGTTTGCCTGACAGAACAGCATAAGATTGGACTTAAAGCTTTAGTCGATTTAGAGGCATATTAAGTAAAAGCTACCTTTGCTTATGCTAAAGACCATTCTTTAGCAGAGATAACAACCCAACTTAATCCCTATTAACACTAATTAACAAGGGTTACGGCTGGGGTTCTGACACAGCCATTGTCGGTCTAACCGACAAAAATCGACAGAGAAAGGTTTTGATCCATATGGCCGATTTGAAAGCATCCTGGTTCAACAAGAGTATTGCTTATGCTATTAGGGTTTAGGATATAGCTCACTATACCAAGAAGTTGCATTAGAATGGTTTGGAAGGATCAGAATCTGGAAAACGATATGAAAGACCGAAAAGTTATAAAAAGAAACTTTTCAATTATATTAAGACTTGAGCATCTCATGCACAAGTGAATGGTTCAAGTGAGCTACTAAGATCCTTAGGAAGCTTAAGGTGGAAAGAATGGAGGTCATAGCTCACCTGTCGGAGTTGGAGAAGGGGAAGTCCAGATTTCGGCCGACAACAGGAAAAGTTCGAAAACCAGTTCACCTATTAAACCAAGAATGGAAATAATGGTGGGCTTGAGTTAACTGGGTCACAATACACCTTCTTGACAGGAAGGGAATATAGATAACCTTACCAGAGCAAGAAATCACCCCAGCGGTGCTCCAGCCGGCTCGGTCAACAGAGAGTGATCGCACGGTTGCAACCTACAATGAGGTCAAACTTACATCACAAGGTGACTTAAGCACCAGGAGGGATAAACAGGAAAGGAGAGCAAGAAATCTTTACTGAAAAAAAAGAAGAAGATGAAGGAAGCTCTTTCGGCCATCAATGGCAATGAGCTCAAAAGTAGGGTTTATATAGGGCTTGATCTCCTGGAGCAAGCGAGAATTCTCCAGAAATAATGTGGTGGCAATTTTGATGCCAGGTGTCCAAGAATATTCGTGATATTATTTGTCTTGGCGCCACCACTCACCTAAGAAGAACATCGGCGGCGACGCCGAGCAAGAGGAGGAAGAGATCGCCTCATCGACGGTGGACTCCATCGATTCTGACCACGCACATTTGTGAAATGCTCAAAAGAACATCCGCCGTCCGATTTGAAGTGGACGGTGGTGATTAATATAGAAGTTATGAGAGTGAATCGTTACGGTTCATATGGTCCGCACGGTGCAAATCCGATGGTCAAATGAAGATCCGGCTCTATCCCCACGGAATGCGAAGGGGTACCGTAGGATTAAGATCCAATGGTCACCACTTGGCGCGCCTAAGAATTTCAAATAAAAAAGAAGGACACGGTTGGATCTAAGATCAACGGTGAAGATTGAACCAGAGCTCGGGCGGTCCGAACGGCCCATCAATCTGGTTCATTCGCTCAGGATCCAATGGTGGAGATCGCGTGGCGTGTTCGGCCGGTCCGAATAGCCCACAAGATCTGGCACGTTCACTGAGAATCCAACGGTTCACGATTTTGAAGGCGTGGTTTGATGACTGCACTTAAAAGCGACGTCGTTGGATGAAGATCCGACGGTAGGGATTTCTTCACGTGCTTAGACGACCAGCATGACGCCGCAAATCTTGACCGTCCGCTGGGAGATCTACGGCTCGCGTTCACTTGGAGGTGTGGCACATGCCCGAACGTGTCGGTTGCGGCCGATTGCACCGGTTTGAACCGAAGGCGCTTGGGCTCAGTCGCTACAGTGCCCAGCGGCTGGGTTAAGCCAGGAGAATTGACCAACTCATTTTAAATCCCCAAAAGTTTGACCGGGCTTTTAAAAATAGCAAATAAATTTGTAAAAATATGAAATTTTGTAGAAAGGCTACTAGGATGATATATTCCCCAAATAAAATTTGAAAGCCACTGATTCATGTTTTAAAATACATAAATATTTCTCTTAAACCGAATAGGTTTATTCAAAAGCAATTATTTTTCTCAAGATCAAAATAATTTTTAAAAATTCAACAAAAATTATTTTTGGCCAAGATAACTTATCTGATTTTTAATAAAAATACTTCCTGGCCTTAATACCAACATTGACTGGTATTTTCCTTTGAAGCTTTAAACAAGTTTTGAATTTTGGCTAGAATTTGGAGGTTTTAGATTGTAACAACATCTTCAGGTTTCAAAATGAACAGTGATGCTATGGAAAGCATCTTGTTACTGTTTATTAAAACTGAGGTTGTTACAGTATTATTTTGTACAAATGTATTTTTGAAATCATGGTAGGTTAGCAAGCAACATCATGTGTAGTGACATATTGTCAGCAAATATTTGGAGATAGCATGATTAATTAGTAACCATGGTAGGTTAGCAAGCAACATTATGTGTAGTGACATATTGTTAGCAAATGTTTAGAGATAGCATGATTAATACAATTAGTTTAAAAGTTCGTATGGAGGAAAAATTAGTCGGTGAAAATAAATTTAGTTGTACTATTCCGCGTGCTGCACTAATTGCGTCCGGGCTTGATGAATGATAACATATTACTTTTCTATTATATAAACATGTCAATAATCCGTGCATTCGCAAATGCTAGTTTATATAATTTTAAATATATGTATTTATTTGCACTATAAAGAATTGATAACATTTACTTCGTAGTTTTGGTTGGATTAAGGAATTATAAAATACTAAGACAAAAATCATAGATACATGGTTCCAAACCCGTAGGATTCTCAAACATGTGAAATTTTGTTTTTTTTTCATGAAAGCTTCACCCATTATAAATATGCATAGTAACGATGATGTTTTAAATATTTCGCAATCCATAGCAGTCGGTACAAGTGTTAACGTAATATAGCCTTTTGTAGGGAAAATTATGTGTTTACCACGTGGGTTTCATGAAATTGTATATGTATTACCACTGTGTTCGAGAAAAGTGTTTAGGTGCCACTAAGAACATACCAAATATGATTTATTTGCCATTGGAATATAATTTAAATGCTTAATTAATATTAATGCTTTTAATTTCTTAATTTGCAGGTATGGCTCACAACCCTGGTGGTTCAGACTGGCATTTCGGTCTGCTGGACCGTTTGGTCGACGCGCAGCACTGTGCGAGTCGTCGTGTGTCGCATCCGGTTCGCGGGGACGACGTGGCTGACTTGGGGGTGGTTCGTACGCGGACACCTCGACGGGCTTGGAGACTGGACCCACACTGGGTAGCCAGGTTTGTCTGCAAGCTGTGCCACTTTTTTGTATCATATGCCCACTATGTACTTACTTCTTCGTGCTTTGTAGGCTGAGCCGTGCCGGCCTTCTACCTCTCGCGTGGATGGTGGTGTTGGGGTACGGGTAGGCTACGATAGTAACAAAACAAAATTTTCTACCACATAAACCAGGAAGCCAAGCAAGTAGATTATCACAGATCGTTACCACTAGACGCGCAGAGCAGTGGAAGAAGGGTTGGAGCAGTCTGGTCCAACATAGAGCGCGTCGATGTAGTGGTCATAGTCGATCGTCCAGCGTCGAGCACGTCGGTGCGGTGGTCGTGGTCGATCGTCTCTTCCAACGACCTCTGTAGTTCCTTATGAAGATCGCGGAGTGTCCTCAAGTGCAACAGCAACCGCAGTAGCGCCTCTACGGTATCCACACGTCCAGAGAAGGAACAACCATGCGTCGGTGTGCTAGCACCAAGTCGCACGGCAGAGCTCTCAGGAAGAAGGCAACTAGGGTTTCGGTGGAACAACTCAACTCACGACTTTCGTGTGTCTCGTCTGTTACGTTCACCTCACCACCAACAACCTCATGCATCTCCTTATATAGTGCTCGTGACAGATCCTATCCGAACACGTTTGACGAATCGTATCTGTACTGGTTTGTTCCAACCCATTAAGTGTGTGACCCTGTAGGTTCATGCATAATCGGTTGTGACTCGGAAACCCTTTCCGCCACAAGTCGTTAGTGGTTCCTAGCAGGACATAACGATTCCTAAATACACACAAATTATATCGGACGAACCTTAATACAATATGATCTATGACCAAGTACTCATCACTTACGACTAGGTCTTATCTCTATACGACCAGTTCATATTTGGTCACGACCAGTTCGTAACTCCTTACGACTAGGTTTCGACCACTCTGTGATTACGTTCGACCAATCTACGACCAGCTCGTATCTCCATACGACCAGTCCGTAACTGCTCGAACTAAGTGACATACTCGTGTATTCTCCCTTTGCCTCATGATGTTTGGTTGAACTCCAAGTGAGATGTTGTGTCATCCATGGACTGTTGTGAGACCCCGACATTTATTAGGCTCATAATACTTAGTCATCCAATTGACCCTAGTATTATCAACCGAATAAACTCGGTCTCGAGAGATGTATACTCCCCAGAATGCAGTATACATACCTCACAACAAAAGAATATATCAATTCCATACAACACATAGAACATAAGCAACAAACCAGAAGTTAATATTAATATGGAATAGCTACTACAAAAGAGGGCCCTTAGGCCAAATAGCAATAAGTTACAAGAATACACAATGAAGCAAAAGTGCCATAAAGATGGCTATAACACAAAGCCAATCGGTGTGCCTTAACCCCTAGGCATCGATCGGACCGCCAAGCTAGTCGTCAAGAAACAAAGAACACGTGGCACGTAAGTAAGGCTCTTGGAGCTCACCTCCGCCCTCTGCAACAAATTTGTTAAGCAAAGCAAATGAGTACAATAACTTGTTTATTGTACTCGCAAGACCGACGTGTAAGATAATGTAACTATAATTTAGCTACATGCAAGCTTTAATTAAGTGGATGGAGCTTTGGACTTACATTTTAGCACAAAGCAAGTTTCATTTGCAATAACATAATAGATTGAAGGCAATTTGATAAAGCATTTTTAATTGTTGAAATACAACGCGATAATAACATAATAACAACAACAAGAACAAACACGAAGTGACTAACCCTTAGTCACCACGACAATAGCATGAACTCCCTGTTCATACCAACCCATCAAGTTTTAATTAAAAGGTTGAGACTAGTCTTGAACGACCTTACCAAGCATGTCCATAACCTAGGACGAGGCTATTCAATAGTTTTATCCTCATAGGGTGTACCAATGTACCCACACGCTAGACCGCCTTTCCTTTAGGCACACTACCTTTGGTATGCCAAGCACGGCTAAGTCCTCTGAGACATTTCCAATGGACGATGCTAATTACGAGCAAGAACCCACGGGACAAGACACATTAGACAACCTAACCGGTGCGCCAATGCTCCTCCCAACACCACACACACAGATTTTATTAAAACATACCCACCAACCAGCTCATAATTAACACCTCCCAAAGTACTTAGTCAAGAGAGGTCCCATATCCCCTCGTGTGGTTAGCATAAAAGCGCTTGGCTTAGTGACCCAAGTACTCGGTCCTTAGGGACCCGGGCATACCACCACGTTCCAAGAACCGCACCACCCATCCAATATGCCCAAGTCTAAATCGACATTTTATTTTCAGTTTTTGATTTTACAAATTAATCAAAGCACAAGTGCTGGACATATAGGAGGAATAATTATACTTGTGTGATCAAGACCATCGACTATGTCGATGATCGCCCATTACTACCGATAGCTAAGCATGTCTAAGCAGTTTTAAACGCAACTACTAAGTGATAAGAGCTCATCCAACGAGCTCAAACCACAGCGAATAACCTAGGCTCATTGGTAGTAGAGGATAACAATTCCTACAGATTATGCAACTATAGGAAAGCTAGCGACATTTAACACAAAGTAGCATGCATACATAGAAGTAAAACAAAGTAGTAAGCTTTAAAGTAATGGGACATGATGGAAATGGTCAAACTGCTTGCCTTGCTGCTGGTCACTTTGTTGCGGAGGGTCGCTTATGGATCACCACAAATGTCGAAACCTAACGGAAAAACGATAAAGAACCGATAAGAACGACGAAAAACAACAAGACAGCACAGCAAACGAACTCCAAATTCTCTGATATTTCTACAGCAGTAAGAGGGTGATTTTTAGGAATTTAGCAACAAGAACCAATGGATTTGGATTCTTAATGCAAAAGTTATGAGCAAAACAATTCTGCTCAGCCCCTGAAAATACCAAACTGCACTATTCACTAATTTAATTATGAGGCAACAATTTCTAGAAAAGTGGTGAGGCTGAAATTTTTACTGCAAAACCAGCACCTCATGAGATGAATAACACAATTGAGTTCATCTCATTTGGAGCTATTATGCACTTTCTATAATTTTTCAAAAACAAGAACTTGAACAAAATTATAATGCACAAGTCCTCATTTTTCTAACAGCAACATGCTCAAAACTAATTTTCTTAGTGAGTTCATTAATAGAGGAAACCAACAAAGTTGGTCTCACTCAAAAACAACCTACAGAGCAGTAGTTATGAATTTTACAAGCTAAGCATTAATTTGAATGTATATTTAAAAGGGAGTTTTAAAATCTAGTGGCTAACTGTGCTCTGGAGCTGAACTCAACTTATAATCATTTTTAGATTAAAGTCAAGTTCAAGATAGAGCTAACACAACTTGAATGACCTCATTTGGATTTAAGAAGAAAAAGATATGAAATTCTAAAGTCTACCTCATTTCAGTTCATACTTAAGAATTTACTGACCTTCCTAACATTCACAAAGACATGGGAGGTCGTGAGCCACAGATCTCAGATCCAACGGCTCAGACCTCCCAGGAGAACAACACACATGCACATGGGAGGTCCAGAGGTCCTGGACCTCCTAACCACGCACATGCGCGAGGTAAGGGGAGGTCATGGCCGTAGATGGAAGATCTAACGGACCACAACATGGAAGGGAGGTCGGAGCGGACCAGATTAAAAGGGAGGTCCTCAGCGGTGAGATGACCTCGAGGAGGTCCCAGAGGAGGTCCTCAGCGCCACTGCACCTCCAGGAGGTCTCGACGGCTAAGATTGCGCCAAGGAGGTCTTGGACGCGCCAGATCTCCTTGGAGGAGGTCCGGACATCCTGAGCTTCAGCGACGCACATGTTTGGACGGGGCATAAATGCGCGTGGGACACAAGGAGGTCCGCTACGGAGGACTTAAAGGCGCGCAATAAATGGTGGATTTAAGGACATCAAGACCCACCCAATGATTGCGAGATTTAGCAATTTATGGCGATTAACCCCAATGGCTCTGTCCTAAAACGACAACAACGCGGTCGCAAGGCGTCCGACAAAATCCGTGTTCAAATATTTGGTTCTCGCCGCGATGTAGACCTCGCCATGGCGAGATCCAATGGTACCGCGGTTCGCAATAACCACGCGCACCAACGGACCTTCTCTCAACGGCAAAGACGGTTTTGAACGCCATGAGCCGGAGAGGACAGAGGTGACCAAGACGGCAAAACCGAAAAGCAAAAATGAGCTCCATGCGACAAACAAGCTTATGCCAAACTAAAGCTCGCGAGATCATTCATCGGGTGCCAAAGATCTAAAGGACTAACAGGGCTTACCCGATGGTCCTAAGGTGCCGGGAGGTCGTGGAGGTGGTGGCCGGAGTTGGGGAAGACAGGGCTCCACGGCCAAAGCTCCGACTTCAAGCCCGACTTTGACCACCTCTGAAAACAAAATGCCCAACAAATTAGGTTAGGGCTTGATCCCAGAGGGAAGGCACAAATGGAAGCAAGGAGAAAAGGTGGGAAACCCCAAAGGACCCTTGTCCACCGAGGAACTTCAAGTCCAACAATGGCGCCAAGGAGCTCTGCGGCTTAAAGTTCACAAGCACAGATGGGTGAGCAAAGAACAATGGCTTGTAAAGGAAGATAAAGGCACAAATGGGGTGGTTTTATCCTAAGGGCAATTGAGGTCGAGACCACCGGCTAAGCTCACGGTGAGCTTGGCCCATGGCACGGTCCAGTCTGAGGGACAAGACATAAAGGTTGACAAGGGGCGGGCTAGAGCTTGACTGAGAGGCTAAAGTCGACCAAGATTAAATGCGGTCAAGAAAGAGTGATATACATACTCCATGGCGGACTTGCATTAAATGCATTGCTCGAGCTTGCCCGCGCCAGAGGAAGGAGAAGAACAAGGAGGACTTTATGGCCGTTGGATAAGACACAGGAGAGGTCCTAACCATCGGATCCTATTTTGAACCAAGTTAAGTTTTAAGTGGCCGGGAGGAGGTCCCACCACACGATCAAGGGCGAGGAGGTCGTGGCCTCCGATCTCCTTAACGTGAAAACGCGACGTGAGGAAATGGACAGAGGTCCAAAGCGTTGGATCTCCATCCAGCAGTGCGGACCTCCGCTTGGGACTTAATCGCACGAACATAAGAGGCGAGGGGAGGTTATGGCCTTTGGATGCAAATCCAAGGGCATGGACCTCATCAAGGCGGGAGGACCTTGTAATATTTTTGAGAGGAGGTCGTGGCCTTTGGATGTAAATCCAAGCGCCACGACCTCAAGTGAGTACAAAGGGAGGTCGAGCGGTTGGATGTAAATCAACGGTGATGACCTCGCCAAGGTGGAAGGTGGTTTTGAGGTTGGATAACCATGGGAGGTCAGGGCCGGTTGGATCTTAATCCAAGGGCCAAGACCTCACATAGGTGGGATGACCTCGCTGCGATGGCTTACAGCACGAGGAGGTCCTTTGAGGTTTAACACACAGGGGAGGTCGTGGCCGTGGATCTTTGATCCAGCGGCTATGACTGATGAGGCGGGAGGTCGATGCCCACGTTGACCCGAGGAGGTCCACGAGGTCAAGAGGACCTCGAATGGGAGGTCTGGGGCCTTGGTTGAGGGGAGGTCGTGGCGGTTGGATTGGATCCACGGCCACGACCTCATCAAGGTGGGAAAGGAGGTCGATGGGGTTGGGGTTTGGACCAGTTTGAGTACTGGCTCGGCCAAGGAACAAAGGTTCTGTTTTAAATTTAATTTTCTAATGACTAAGACTTTGCAAAATTGTTTGAGATAGCAAATGAACTCCAAAATTCATAAGATTTTAACTGGAGCTAGCTGACAACATGATTAACCTTACATAAATTTTCCAGAGGTTATTATGCCATGCATTTTTCTCAGGAATTTCATTAAGGTTGTTCAATGATTCATTTTACCTCCAAAATTATCAAACTAGTTTTACAACTTGTGATATTTTTCAGAGGGGTCCCACCTCAGTTTTAGGACCAAGGAAGATACTTTCCAATTGTTTGGCACAAGATTTGAGAGAATTGGAAAATGAATTTGACTTTTGGTCAACAAGAGCTTTGTGTTCTTGGTTTACACAACTCTTGGACAAGAATTACATGAGATTGTAAGGGTTTTCAAGTTGTGAGAAAAAGTTTTAATTTGTACACATATAATTATACTTGAATAACCCTGATTATACATTTGGGATGTTACAAAATCTCCCCTTACAGTAAATCTCGCCCCGAGATTTGGCTCACTCGATAAGAAGGATGGATAGTCCGACGCAGACGATCTTCTCTTTCCCAAGTAGCCTCATCCTCGTAATGGTTTGACCACTGAACTTTAAGGAACTTGATGGTCTTATTCCTTGTCCTTCGTTCAGACTCATCGAGCACGCCTTGAGCAGGGGTGCTCGCGATAGGTCAAATCTTCACGGACATCGAGGGTTTCCAACGGAGCTTCCTCGGTTGGAACACGGAGGCACTTCTTAAGCCGGGACACATGAAAACATCATGTACCCCTCAAGTGCAGTGGCAACTCCAACTTATAGGCAACAGCTCCTTCTTCTCGATAACGGTAGGGACCGACATATCGAGGAGCCAACTTGCCCTTGGCCAAAGCGTTGATGGCCCTTCAAAGGAGAGACTTTGAGATAAACAAAGTCATTAGGCTCAAAACGTAACTCACGTCGACGGCGATCCGCATAGCTCTTTTGCTCGATTGAGCATGCGCAAACGCCACGAATAATTTGGACTTGGCGCTCGGCCTCATTGATTGAGTCCGCCAAAGAGAGGTCTCTCACGGTCTCTGACCCGTTCAACGGGTCCTACACTTTCTCCCGTATAAGGCCTCAAATGGTGCCATGCCGAGACCGGCACGAAAGCTATTGTTATAAGAAAACTTCGCGAATGGCAAGCATTTCTCCCAATGCTTCCCATAGGAAAGGACACAAGCACGAAGCATGTCTTCCAAAACTTGGTTGACCCTCTCGGTCGACCATCGGTTTGAGGTGAAATGTTGTGCTAAAAACAAGATGAGTGCCCATAGCCTCTTGCAAGCTATGCCAAAACGAGGCGTGAAAAGGATCCACGATCCGACACGATCGTCTTGCACACCGTGCAAACTCACGATGCGAGGCGATGTAGAGCTCCGCCAAAAGACCTACGAAGGTCGGTCTTTGACGGAAGAAAATGTGCCACCTTAGTCAATCGATCGATGGCGCACCCAAATGGCATCATTCTTCTTGAGGATGTGGGTAGACCGGTGATGAAATCCATTCGATCGAATCCCACTTCCACCCAGAATTGGCAAAGGTCAAGCGATCCAAACAGACGCCGATGCTCGGCCTTGACACGACGACACGCGTCGCACTTTAACAACGAACTTCGCGATTTCCCTCTTCATTCGGGTCCACCAAAATCTCGGCGGAGATCTTGATACATCTTTGTGGCCCGGGATGAATGGATAAAGGCGAATCATGGGCCAGCGGAGGATCAAATTCGCAACTCCATGTCCTTTGGAACCACAAGGCGTTGTCGAACCTCACAACACCATGCTCATCCTCGAAAAGCACTTGGTCGTTCGGCCTTGACATTTGCCTTAATGTGGCTCACTCCCAAATCGATTGCCGAGCGGACTTGATCCGATCCACCAAGGTTGGTTGCACAACCATGGCGCGAGAAATCCATGCTCAACTATCTCCAAGTTGAGACATTTGGAATGCTTCGAGAAGAGAGGCGAATGCTCCTTGAGCACTAAGGCATTACAATGCGCTTTGCGACTAAGCGCATCGGCAGCGACATTAGCCTTGCCGGATGGTAGTGAATACCCATATCATAGTCCTTGATCAATTCCAACCATGTCCTTTGCACGAGGTTCAGTCGGGTTGGGTGAACAAGTACTTGAGGCTTTTGTGATCCGAATACACTTCACAACGATTCCGATTAGGTAATGTCGCCAAATCTTAAGTGCATGAATCACAGTGACCAACTCCAAATCATGAGTAGGGTAGTTGAGTTCATGAGGTCTCAAGCTGTCTTGATGCATAGGCCACTACCTTGCCTTCTTGCATAAGGACACAACCGAGGCCTCGACGAGAAGCATCGCAAAAGATATCGAAGCTTCGATGAATATCGGGAAGAACAAGAACGGGAGCGGTGGTCAAAGCGCTTTTTGAGTATTTGGAAACTTTCCTCACACTCAACGGACCGCACAAACTTCTTGTCCTTCTTGAGCAACTCCGTCATCGGCTGCGATCTTGGAGAAGTTCTCGATAAGCGGCGATAATATCCCGCTAAACCGAGAAAACTCCGCACATCGGTGACCGAAATAGGTGACTCCATGAAAGAACATCGCTGACCTTGCTAGGATCAGCAGCTCGCCTCCCTTTGAAAGAATATGGCCTAAGAAAGCCACTTCCTTCAACGAGAATGCACACTTTTGAACTTCGCGTCTGTTGGTGCTCACGTAGCTTGCCTAACACAAGCCTCGAGATCTTGATCATGTTCCTCATCGTTCTTGGAATAGATAAGAATATCATCGATGAAGACCACGACAAACTTATCCAAATACTCCATGAATACCGAATTCATGAGGTTCATGAACAAGGCAGAGCATTGGTTGTTTAACGACATGACGATTATCTTGGTACAAGCCGTAGCGAGTAGAGAACGCCGTCTTTGGAATATCCTCGGGCGAATCGAACGATGATATCCACTCTCAAATCAATCTTGGAGAAAACTCGAGCTCCGGTCAATTGATCGAAAAGATCGTCGATGCGGGCAATGGATACTTGTTCTTCATCGTCACTTCATTAAGTGGGCGGTAATCAACGCTTATGCGTAAAACCGTCCTTCTTCTTTACAAAGATTGCTTTGGACAACCCCACGGAGATGAGCTAGGCGGATGAAACCCTTCTCTTGCAGCTCACTTAAGCGCTTCTTCAACTCCACCAACTCGTTCGGTGGCATCCGATAAGGCCTCTTTGAGATAGGGGCGATGCAGGGAGCCAACTCAATGACAAACTCGAGGTCTCGAGCGGGTGGCATCCTGGAAGATCGCGGGAAAGACATCAACAAAGTCACAAACTGTTGGGACTTCGCTAATATCTCGGGCGGGCTTCGCTTCAAGCCGAAGAGATGAGGATCTAGCGACCGGTGAGAAGCAAACCTGCTCACCGGAAGAACTAGACAGAGAGATGAGCTTCTGGCACAATCGATTTGTCCCATGTCTTTGAGACAACCAATCCATGCCAAGAATCACATCTAGACTCATTTGAATGGAGAAGGATAAGGTTTGCTAAGAACCCTCGCCGATCTCGATAGGGACATCCTACACTCAATCTCGACTCTCAACTCGAACCAGAGAGCGAATGAGAAGCGGGACCGACAATGGAGAGGAAAGAAGCTCTCCAACGGTAGCAAAAGACTCGAAACAAAGGAATGAGATGCTCTGAATCAAACAAGACGAGAGCGAGGTGAGAGTTAACGAAAGTGTACCTAGTACGACGTCGGGTGCCTCCTGAGCCTCCTCTGCGGTGATGGCGTTGACGCGACCACTACCGTGCCTTGGGTAGCCGGACGATCTTGGTCCTGAGATGCACCACCTCCTGACCCGCGTCCTCCATTAGGACGAGGGGTCGCTCTGTCTTCTTAGGGCATTGGTTCGCATAATGCCCCTTCCGTTGCATGAGAAACATGTGACCCCCGGCCGGGTTGCGGGGCCGCTCACGACTCGCAGTGCACGTGATAGGACACGACTGCGAAGGACGAGGAACAGGGGCAGGTGACCTCGGGGGCGCCGAAGAATGAGAGTGGTACCCCTGGCGCCAAGCGGGGACGGAGGAACTAGCCCTAGATGACTTATGGGCCTCCCACTTGCGCTGCGGAGTCCATAAGCTCTCGAGCCGCATGCGGCGACGATGGCCTTGTCGACCAAGGACTAAAAATCAGGAAGTCGACAATGGATAGCTTGTCCTTGACTCCTCGGACAAGCCACGCTGAACTTGGCCGCTTGGCCATATCAAGGCCACATCCTCGGGAGCATAACGAGCGGATGGTTGAACTCGTACACATACTCCATGGTCGAAGCTACGCCCTTGCTTGAGCAAGAAGAAACTCCTGCTTCTTGATCTCCATCAAGCCGGCAGGATGTGAGCCCGACGGAAGGCAAGACGGAACTCCTCCCAAGAGACGGTGTGATCCATGGGCTGCATGGCGAAAGTTCTCCCACCATGACAAAGCTGCACCCTCAACCGGTGCGATGCGAGCAGCGCCTTCTCGTGCTCACGGCGCTGCGCGATCTGGCTTACGCTCCACCAGACGAAGCCAATCGTCCGCATCCAAAGGGTCCTCAGACCGGGAAAAGGTAGGGGGCTGAGTACGAAGAAACTCCGCGAGTCCTCCACGAGGCTGATGGGCATTCCCTGGCCCAGATCCTGAAGCTCCGGTAAGGGCAGTAGTGTTGCGCGCGATGACATCCAGTAGAACTCTCCGGTCATCCGCGCGGTTGCGCTCTATCTGAAGAAGGACCTCGGCCATGGTCGGAGGAGGAGGAAGCTCCTCGTCCGGACCAGTGATCGCCTTGGCCGCTCTGAGTCGGCCCGCCATCTGTTACAAGAAATTTTGGTTAGCAACTAGACCGAAAAACTAAGCCTTAAAGAAAACAAAAGCGATCGACTAGGGAATGAAGATCCCCTAAACGAAAAGCCAAAACAACGAGTAATTAAACTTTAAAAGCTTCTAAAAGACTCTACAAACAGCCAAGAAACACCAAAAGCAAGGTTCAACTTCTCAACTCAACTAACCCGTATTGAATGAACGAGTAATTGATCGGGAAGATTAGAAATCAGATTGTAAGATGAGATCTAAAGCTATTAGAGAGCAAGATTAAGGCAGCGAAATAAGTGTTAGATACTTAGCTAACTAGTATCACATCTTACCCTTTTATTCCCACAAGTTTTAGTTGATTAGCCTCTCATTTTCTACCTCATTTACTAGCTTAAGCATTGCTGCCCTAAAATGCTTGCTTGCTGTCCAGAATTTTCAGATTTGAGTTTCGCCTTCAAATACTTCTATTCTTCACCAAGAAGGTAGCCAAGACATCAATTTAGAACTCTCATATGTTACCCAAAACCCAATTAATCGATAATGACTATTTTGTAGAAGAGAAGAGAGGAAAACAACTTTCAAAACTCAAATTAGAGTGAGATGAGAAGAGAAAGCTAAGGTAGGTAAGGAATAAAATCCGAGAATTTCCTAAGCTTTCAAAACTCATTTGATGCTTTGAAAATAGGTTTTCAAAATATCCTAAGGACGACCAAGCTTGCGTTACTACGGTCAGTATGGCTCTGATACCAACTTTTGTGAGACCCCGACATTTATTAGGCTCATAATACTTAGTCATCCAATTGACCCTAGTATTATCAACCGAATAAACTCGGTCTCGAGAGATGTATACTCCCCAGAATGCAGTATACATACCTCACAACAAAAGAATATATCAATTCCATACAACACATAGAACATAAGCAACAAACCAGAAGTTAATATTAATATGGAATAGCTACTACAAAAGAGGGCCCTTAGGCCAAATAGCAATAAGTTACAAGAATACACAATGGAAGCAAAAGTGCCATAAAGATGGCTATAACACAAAGCCAATCGGTGTGCCTTAACCCTAGGCATCGTGGGACCGCCAAGCTAGTCGTCGAAGAAAGCGACAACACGTGGCACGTAAGTAAGGCTCTTGGAGCTCACCTCCGTCCTCTGCAACAAATTTGTTAAGCAAAGCAAATGAGTACAATAACTTGTTTATTGTACTGCAAAACCGACGTGTAAGATAATGAACTATAATTTAGCTACATGCAAGCTTTAATTAAGTGGATGGAGCTTTGGACTTACATTTTAGCACAAAGCAAGTTTCATTTGCAATAACATAATAGATTGAAGGCAATTTGATAAAGCATTTTTAATTGTTGAAATACAACGCGATAATAACATAATAACAACAACAAGAACAAACACGGAAGTGACTAACCCTTAGTCACCACGACAATAGCATGAACTCCCGTTCATACCAACCCATCAAGTTTTAATTAAAAAGGTTGAGACTAGTCTTGAACGACCTTACCAAGCATGTCCAGAACCTAGGACGAGGCTATTCGAATAGTTTTATCCCTGCAGGGGTGTACCAATGTACCCACACGCTAGACCGCCTTTCCTTTAGGCACACTACCTTTGGTATGCTTGCAGCGCGGCTAAGTCCTACGAGACATTTCCAATGGGCGATGCTAATTACGAGCCGCAACCCACGGGGACAAGACACATTAGACAACCTAACCGGTCTACCAATGCTCCCTCCCAACACCACACACACAGATTTTATTAAAACATACCCACCAACCAGCTCATAATTAACACCTCCCAAAGTACTTAGTCAAGAGAGGTCCCATATCCCCTCGTGTGGTTAGCATGCATAAAAGCGCTTGGCTTAGTGACCCAAGTACTCGGTCCTTAGGGACCGGGCATACCACCACGTTCCAAGAACCGCACCACCCATCCAATATGCCCAAGTCTAAATCGACATTTTATTTTCAGTTTTGATTTTACAAATTAATCAAAGCACAAGTGCTGGACATATAGGAGGAATAATTATACTTGTGTGATCAAGACCATCGACTATGTCGATGATCGCCCATTACTACCGATAGCTAAGCATGTCTAAGCAGTTTTAAACGCAACTACTAAGTGATAAGAGCTCATCCAACGAGCTCAAACCACAGCGAATAACCTAGGCTCATTGGTAGTAGAGGATAACAATTCCTACAGATTATGCAACTATAGGAAAGCTAGCGACATTTAACACAAAGTAGCATGCATACATAGAAGTAAAACAAAGTAGTAAGCTTTAAAGTAATGGGACATGATGGAAATGGTCAAACTGCTTGCCTTGCTGCTGGTCACTTTGTTGCGGAGGGTCGCTTATGGATCACCACAAATGTCGAAACCTAACGGAAAAGCGATAAAGAACCGATAAGAACGACGAAAAACAACAAGACAGCACAGCAAACGAACTCCAAATTCTCTGATATTTCTACAGCAGTAAGAGGGTGATTTTAGGAATTTAGCAACAAGAACCAATGGATTTGGATTCTTAATGCAAAAGTTATGAGCAAAACAATTCTGCTCAGCCCTGAAAATACCAAACTGCACTATTCACTAATTTAATTATGAGGCAACAATTTCTAGAAAAGTGGTGAGGCTGAAATTTTACTGCAAAACCAGCACCTCATGAGATGAATAACACAATTGAGTTCATCTCATTTGGAGCTATTATGCACTTTCTATAATTTTTCAAAAACAAGAACTTGAACAAAATTATAATGCACAAGTCCTCATTTTTCTAACAGCAACATGCTCAAAACTAATTTTCTTAGTGAGTTCATTAATAGAGGAAACCAACAAAGTTGGTCTCACTCAAAAACAACCTACAGAGCAGTAGTTATGAATTTTACAAGCTAAGCATTAATTTGAATGTATATTTAAAAGGGAGTTTTAAAATCTAGTGGCTAACTGTGCTCTGGAGCTGAACTCAACTTATAATCATTTTTAGATTAAAGTCAAGTTCAAGATAGAGCTAACACAACTTGAATGACCTCATTTGGATTTAAGAATAAAAAGATATGAAATTCTAAAGTCTACCTCATTTCAGTTCATACTTAAGAATTTACTGACCTTCCTAACATTCACAAAGACATGGGAGGTCGTGAGCCACAGATCTCAGATCCAACGGCTCGAGACCTCCCAGAGAACAACACACATGCACATGGGAGGTCCAGAGGTCTGGACCTCCTAACCACGCACATGCGCGAGGTAAGGGAGGTCATGGCCGAGATGGAAGATCTAACGGACCACAACATGGAAGGGAGGTCCGGAGCGGACCAGATTAAAAGGGAGGTCCTCAGCGGTGAGATGACCTCGAGGAGGTCCCAGAGGAGGTCCTCAGCGCCGCTGCACCTCCAGGAGGTCAGGACGGCTAAGATTGCGCCAAGGAGGTCTTGGACGCCCAGATCTCCTTGGAGGAGGTCGGACATCCCGAGCTTCAGCGACGCACATGTTTGGACAGGGCATAAATGCGCGTGGGACACAAGGAGGTCGCAGGAGGACTTAAAGGCACGCAATAAATGGTGGATTTAAGGACATCAAGACCCACCCAATGATTGCGAGATTTAGCAATTTATGGCGATTAACCCCAATGACTCTGTCCTAAAACGACAACAACGCGGTCGTAGGTCCGAAACAAAATCCGTGTTCAAATATTTGGTTCTCGCCGGCGATGTAGACCTCGCCGGCGAGATCCAATGGTACCGCGGTTCGCAATAACCACGCGCACCAACGGACCTTCTCTCAACGGCAAAAGCGGCCTTGAACGCCATGAGCCCGAGAGGACAGAGGTGACCAGACGGCAAAACCGAAAAGCAAAAATGAGCTCATGCGACAAACAAGCTTATGCCAAACTAAAGCTCGCGAGATCATTCATCATGGTGCAAACATCTAAAGGACTAACAGGGCTTACCCGATGGTCCTAAGGTCTGCCGGGAGGTCGTGGAGGTGGTGGCGGGAGTTGGGGAAGACAGGGCTCCACGGCCAAAGCTCCACTTCAAGCCCGACTTTGACCACCTCTGAAAACAAAATGCCCAACAAATTAGGTTAGGGCTTGATCCCAGAGGAAGGCACAAATGGAAGCAAGGAGAAAAGGTGGGAAACCCCAGTGACCCTTGTCCACCGAGGAACTTCAAGTCCAACAATGGCGCCAAGGAGCTCTCGGCTTAAAGTTCACAAGCACAGATGGGTGAGCAAAGAACAATGGCTTGTAAAGGAAGATAAAGGCACAATGGGGTGGTTTTATCCTAAGGGCAATTGAGGTCGAGACCACCGGCTAAGCTCACGGTGAGCTTGGCCCATGGCACGATCCATCTGAGGGACAAGACATAAAGGTTGACAAGAGGGAGGCTAGAGCTTGACTCGAGAGGCTAAAAGTCGACTGCATTAAATGCGGTCAAGAAAGAGTCATATACATACTCCATGGCGGACTTGCATTAAATGCATTGCTCGAGCTTGCCGCCGCCAGAGGAAGGAGAAGAACGGGGAGGACTTTATGGCCGTTGGATAAGACACAGGAGAGGTCCTAACCATCGGATCCTATTTTGAACCGTTAAGTTTTAAGTGGTGGGAGGAGGTCCCACCACACGATCAAGGGCGAGGAGGTCGTGGCCCTCCGATCTCTTAACGTGAAAACACACGTGAGGAAATGGACAGAGGTCCAAAGCGTTGATCTCCATCCAGCAGTGCGGACCTCCGGTTGGGACTTAACTGCACGCTTGAACATAAGAGGCGAGGGGAGGTCATGGCCTTTGGATGCAAATCCAAGGGCATGGACCTCATCAAGGCGGGAGGACCTTGTTGTAATATTTTTCAGAGGAGGTCGTGGCCTTTGGATGTAAATCCAACGGCTACGACCTCAAGTGAGTACAAAGGGAGGTCAGGAGCGGTTGGATGTAAATCCAACAGCGATGACCTCGCCAAGGTGGAAGGTGGTTTTTGAGGTTGGATAACCATGGGAGGTCAGGGGCGGTTGGATCTTAATCCAAGGGCCAAGACCTCACATAGGTGGGATGACCTCGCTGCGATGGCTTACAAAGACGAGGAGGTCCTTTGAGGTTTAAACACGTGGGAGGTCGTGGCCGTGGATCTTTGATCCGTGGCTATGACTGATGAGGCGGGAGGTCGATGCCCACGTTGACCCGAGGAGGTCCACGAGGTCAAGAGGACCTCGAATGGGAGGTCTGGGGGCCTTGGTTGAGGGGAGGTCGTGGCGGTTGGATTGGATCCAACGGCCACGACCTCATCAAGGTGGGAAAGGAGGTCGATGGGGTTGGGGTGGACCAGTTTGAGTACTGCTCGGCCAAGGAACAAAGTCTCTGTTTTAAATTTAATTTTCTAATGACTAAGACTTTGCAAAATTGTTTGAGATAGCAAATGAACTCCAAAATTCATAAGATTTTAACTGGAGCTAGCTGACAACATGATTAACCTTACATAAATTTTCCAGAGGTTATTATGCCATGCATTTTTCTCAGGAATTTCATTAAGGTTGTTCAATGATTCATTTTACCTCCAAAATTATCAAACTAGTTTTACAACTTGTGATATTTTTCAGAGGGGTCCCACCTCAGTTTTAGGACCAAGGAAGATACTTTCCAATTGTTTGGCACAAGATTTGAGAGAATTGGAAAATGAATTTGACTTTTGGTCAACAAGAGCTTTGTGTTCTTGGTTTACACAACTCTTGGACAAGAATTACATGAGATTGTAAGGGTTTTCAAGTTGTGAGAAAAAGTTTTAATTTGTACACATATAATTATACTTGAATAACCCTGATTATACATTTGGGATGTTACAACTGTTCAATACTTTCTCGATCGAGTGTCGAATAACTTCACGTGGTCGAACACTTCGACCACTAGTGGTATGGCCATGCACTTTCTTTATCTGATCACAACGAGGGGCCTAGAGACATATCTCCTGTTATGTTAGGAGGGGCAAATCCCATATCCGACCAGTCACATTCCTCCGCATGGTTCATAGCATACCCGAAAGCTACCTTTATAACTACCCAGTTACGAGTAGCGATTGGCAACCCCTAAGAGTGTTATTATACATGTAGGAAACCATGCTGATCTCAGGTCTAAGGATTATATATCATCATTGCTTGAGACCAACTAACGACACATAGAATCATAACAATCTCAATAGTGTCTCAAGGTGGGTCAATCCAACCCCATGTTCTCTAACATGTGTTCACATTATTGATTCGATATCCCTATATCCATGACTGGTGAAACATGGTCATCAATCAATACATGTGCTGGTTGATAGAGTCACTGGTGTTCCGACCATTGACATCCGACCAGAGATTCTTTTAGAACGACATCATGTAAGTTAAGAGTTTCACCAACAAGTCACATACTTGTTAATCTTCATAACTAATTATTCATTCAAGGAACAGGATAACATATTATCCAATATTATGAACATAATGAAATATAATCATCTCCATGATTGCCTCTAGGGAATATTTTCAACAGTCTCCCACTTGTACTAGAGTCAATCATTCAGGTATCTAATACCGATAGCTCTTATGTGCGCCTCATGCTTGGGCTGTGTGAGAGGCTTTTAAACAGATCAGCAACATTTAAATCCGTATGAACTTTGCATATCTTAACATCTCCTCTATTTACTAACTCGCGAATAAGATGATAACGTCTGAGTATATGTTTGGACTTCTGATGGGATCCAGGCTCCTTAGCCTGAGCAATGGCTCCATTGTTGTCACAATAGAGATCCATTGGGCTCGAGGCACTCGGAACCACCCCCAACTCAGCAAGGAACTTTCTTATCCAAACACCTTCTTTCGCAGCTTCAGAAGCCGCAATGTACTTGGCCTCTGTCGTAGAATTAGCAACCGTCTCTTGCTTGGAACTTTTCCAGCTCACTGCTCCTCCATTCAAAATGAATACAAAACCAGATTGCGAACGATAATCATCTTTGTCGGTTTGGAAGCTTGCATCGGTGTAACCATTTACAACAAGCTCTTCATCACCGTCATAAACTAGGAACGCATCCTTAGTCCTTCTCAAGTACTTAAGGATGTTTTTCACAGCTGT
The DNA here is from genome assembly GCA_036346405.1 of Phyllostachys edulis. Lineage (NCBI taxonomy): Eukaryota > Viridiplantae > Streptophyta > Magnoliopsida > Poales > Poaceae > Phyllostachys > Phyllostachys edulis. Next base: position 15,979,574 of record CM070559.1, on the reverse strand, counting down.
CCAGTGACCTTCATCGGGATCAACTTGGTATCTGCTCGTAACACGTAGAGCATATGATACATCTGGCCGTGTACATAGCATAGCATACATGATAGATCCAACAGCCGAAGCATATGGAATTCTACTCATTTTGTCTCACTCATCAGTGGTCATAGGACACTGAATCTTGCTAAGATTAATGCCATGTGCCATGGGCAAAAAACCTTTATTGGAATCTTGCATGTTGAACCGTTTCAATACTTTGTCTATGTACATATCCTAGCTTAATCCAATTAGCCTCTTAGATCTATCTCTATAGATCCTTATACGAAGAATATATGCTGCATCTCCTAAATCTTTCATTGAGAAACTATTTCTTAATGAAGTTTTAACAGATTCAAGCATTGGAATGTCATTTCCGACCAGTAGTATGTCATCTACATACAAGACCAGAAATACAAGCTTGCTCCCACTAACCTTTTTGTAAACACAAGGTTCTTCTTTGTTCTTGATAAAGTTAAACCCTTTGACCAGTTCATCAAAACGAATGTTCCAACTCCGAGATGCTTGTTTCAATCCATAGATGGACTTATTAAGTTTGCATACCATTCTAGCTTCCTTTGGATCGACAAAACCCTCAGGCTGTGTCATGTACACATCCTCACTTAGGTTTCCATTAAGGAAAGCCGTTCTGACATCCATTTGCCATATCTCATAGTCGAAATATGCAACAATAGCTAGAATGATCCGAATAGACTTAAGCATCGCGACAGGAGAGAAGGTTTCATCATAATCAACACCTTGAATTTGTCTGAAACCCTTCGCAACCAGTCGTGTCTTATGAATGTGAACATTTGCATCCATATCTATCTTTTTCTTAATAATCCACTTGCACTCAATAGTCTTAATACCATCAGATGCATCAACCAAGTTCCAAAATTATCATGCATGGACTTTATTTCAGATCTCATGGCCTCATGCCATGACTCAGAGTCTAGGTCCATCATCGCTTCCGCATAAGTTTTAGGCTCATCATTATTCAACAATAATATGTCATGCCCATACCTTATAGGCAATAGATGTGGCCTTTTTTTTATCTACGTGGGGCTGATGCCTCATCTACAGGTTCAACAATATTTTGTTCATCCTGTAGAGGTTCAGTAGGAGTTGAAACACTTTCAGATGTTTCCCGAATTTCTTCGAGTTGCACCTTTCTCCCACTGACTCCTTTGGAAAGAAACTCTTTCTCCAAGAAGACACCATTACGGGCAACAAACACTTTGTTATCAACCCGATTATAAAAATAATATTCTTTAGTTTCCTTAGGATACCCCACAAAGAAGCACTTATCGACTTGGGTGTGAGTTTGTCAGACGTCAAACGTTTAACATAGACATCACATCCCCAAATCTTTAGAAAAGACAAACTAGAACTCTTCCTAGTCCATATCTCATATGGTGTCTTATCTACTGATTTGGATGGTACCCTATTTAAAGTGAAAGCAGTAGTTTCTAGAGCATAACCCCAAAAATACAATGGAAGATCTGATTGGCTCATCATTGATTGAACCATATTCAACAAGGTCCTATTACGCCGCTCGAACACCCTATTCCATTGTGGAGTGCCCGGTGGTGTAAGCTGTGGAACAATTCCACATTGTTTCAAATGATCACCAAACTCATGGCTCAAAAACTCACCTCCACAATCAGATCGTAAAGACTTGATTGTCTTGCCAAGTTGATTCTGTACCTCATTCTGAAACTCCTTGAACTTTTCAAAGGATTCCGACTTGTGCCTCGTTAAATAGATATATCCATATCTACTATAGTCATCGGTGAAAGTAATGAAGTACTAAAAACCATCTCTAGCTATCGTACTCATTGGTCCACACACATCAGTATGTATGAGTGCCAACTGGTTGGAAGCCCTTTCACTCCAACCAGTGAAAGGTGTCTTAGTCATCTTTCCGAGCAGGCAAGATTAGCATGTTTCAAATGATTCCAAATCAAATGAGTTTAGCATTCCATCAACATAGAGCTTCTTCATGCGTTTCTCACTTACATGACCCAAACGACAATGCTAAATGAAAGTGGAATTCAAATTATTAGGCCGAAGCCTCTTTGTATTAATATTATAGACAGTTGCATCATCAAGATTTAAAATATACGACCCATTCAAAATAGGAGTATAGCCATAAAACATTTCATTCAAAAATATAAAACCATTGTTCTCTATAATGTATTTATAACCCTCTGCCATCAAACATGATGCAGAGATGATGTTTCTACTTATGGCTGGAACGTAATAACAATTATTTAGTTCCATAATAAATCCCAAAGGCAAAAGTAATGGCAAAGTCCCGACGGCTAGTGCAGCAACTCTTGTTTTATTCCCGACATGAAGATCCATTTCACCCCTTGCAATTCTCCTACTCTTTGTTAGACTCTGCATCGAATTGCAAATATGAGCAACCGATCCGGTATCAAATACCCATGAGTTAACAGAAGAGTCAGTAAGAAAAACATCTATAACATTAATACCTGAAGTGGAGGGTTTAGTTCCACCATTCTTTTTCAGATCAGCCATGTATTTCTTGTAGTTCCTTTTTCAATGGCCTAGTTCTTTGCAGTAAAAACATTCATTCTCTTGAGTTGGACCAGACTTAGTCTTGGGTTTAGGCTTGTTAGTTTGGATCTCATCCGAAACTTTCTTGCCTTTACCTTTGACCCTAGTCTTAGCCTTCTTCATGAAGCTTGTACTCTTTTACACTATCATCACATGACAGTTGCTTTTCTTAATGCTGTCCTCTGCAGTCTTAAGCATCATATGCAGTTCAGTGAGATTCTTGTCTAAGCCATTCATATGGAAGTTCAGAATGAACTGCCCATAGCTTGAAGGTAGCGAAGCAAAATCAAATCTGTAGCCAACTCTTGGCTAAGTGGAAAACCAAGTTTTTCCAAGCTTTGTGTGTAACCAACCATTTTGATCACATGTGGGCTCACCGAACTTCCCTCAGCTAGCTTACTCCCAAACAATTTCTTTGAGATCTCATATCTCTCAGTTCTTGCTTGTGTCTCAAACATGCCTTTGAGTGTCACGATCATATCGTAGGCCTCTATGTTCTCAAACTGCTTCTGAAGGTCTGAGTTCATAGCAGCAAGCATGAGATAGCTAACGTCAAGGAATTCATCACATGCCCTTTTATAGGCAGTTTTAAGATTAGCAGCAGCATTTTTAGCATGCACATCTGGAATTGGTTCCTCTAGAAATTTTTCCTTTTTATCTTGCCTAAGAACAATTCTTAGGTTGCGGGACCAATCCGTAAAATTTGTTCCATTCAGTTTTTTCTTATCAAGTATCGAACGTAATGCAAAACTGGATGTAGGTACAGGAGTTGGTGCCATGATCTACAACATAGAATATGCAAAGCTAAGACATATGTTCAAGTAACTTCTATTAAACAATTTAATAAAGATGCTCCCACTAAATACTATATCCCTCTTATGAAATTAGTGATTCAAGACCCACAATCAGTTAATCTACTAGTGAGTTTTGGCATCACTGCTAGAAGATTAGTGAATTTGGTAAGCAACCCTTTGCTAATCATATCTCTATATGACTCTTGTTGTTAGGCAGCATCTCCATGCTCCGGCACCCAACCCTATGCCCAAAGGTCCATAACCGTTATGATGACCTTGTCAAGTTAAACCAATGCTATGCGTGTAAGTGTCCGACACAAACCCATCTAGTCAAGTAATATTAATGGCACTCTGCTTTAGCAAGACCTACCATTAAAATACACGACTTTGGATGGTGCAGCCAATTGGGAGGGCATCAATTTAACTTAATATTATGTGAGGGAATTTACTTCTACCATGTTAAAAGCATTTAAATAACATGCATAGAAATGAATGAACAGAAATATAAGGACATTCACAGACAATCGAATTGCATTGTGATATAGTATGACCCTTCCATATGGTAATCTCCATCGCCATACATCCTGTTCGCTATGTCTCCAAGTGGTCGAGTCGTCCAAGTACTCCCACTAAGCCATTACACCTAATAGCACTGGTAATGAATTACAAGGAGTGAAGAAGCATCACAAGTCGACACGCAGGCTGTTATACAAATATAGACAGCCTTGGGCTGCAATAAGCATGACACACAGGTCATGAACATTACACACATACATGCATCTCATACATCATGGGTCATACTATTCACATCAATCCCTGCAAAAACAAGTTATGCATAGAATCCAATTCTATCGGGCGACACGAACACACACTACCTATAGTGCGCGGTACAATTACCCAGCACGACGGTCCCTATTCCGAACCATTCCAATCATTGCCTTGACACGACCACATACTGTGGCATACTCCGATGGCGGAATTCCGACCAGTAGGAGTAATATGCAGTATGGTCGTGAACAAGCACAAGAAGCCATCTGGTCCTTTTAAGCTCATACCTCCTTGTAAACCCATCCACTACCACCAAAAAATCGATCGATCTTATTGACCAGGGCCTAGATCGTTCCATCTCTATGAAGCATCTAGGTTATCAGACCCGACCAGTAATAGATCCAATCTACTACTTTCACATATCAACTATATGCGACCGATCCAGATCAAAAACTACGCAGAATGGCTCTGATACCACTGTTGGGGTACGAGTAGGCTACGATAGCAACAAAACAAAATTTTCTACCACGTAAACCAGGAAGCCAAGCAAGTAGATGATCACAAATCGTTACCACCAGACGCGCAGAGCAGCAGAAGAAGAGTTGGAGCAGCCTGTCCAACGTAGAGCGCGTCGATGTAGTGGACGTAGTCGATCGTCTAGCGTCGATCACGTCGGTGCAGTGGTCGTGGTCGATCGTCTCTTCCAGCGACCTCTGCAGTTCTTTATGAAGATCGCGGATCATCCTCAAGCGCAACAGCAACCGCAGTAGCGCCTCTACGGTATCCACATGTCCAGGGAAGGAACAACCATGCGTCGGTGTGCTAGTACCAAGTCTCACGGCAGAGCTCTCAGGAACAACCATACGTCGGTATGCTATTACACATGTAGAAAACCATACTGAACTCAGGTTTAAGGATTATACATCATCATTGCTTGAGACCAACTAACGACACATAGAATGATAATAATCTCAATAGTGTCTCAAGGTAGGTCAATCCAACCCCATGTTCTCTAACATGTGTTCACGCTCTGCAGAGGTGTACAGCTTTACCCACAAGACACGACTTCTCTAGTTTGTTTGGCAACCGTCGATGCCACCACTCACTTCCGAAGGTAAGTGGTCTAGAGCTCGTGACAAGGCCTTTATAGTGCATCATTCCACCGCAGTCCACCCTCGCTAAGGTTTCGCCCACCCTGCGGATAGAAACCCGCAGAGATCAAGGGCCCCTTCTTGCGCCAGGTGGGACTAACATATGTCAGGAAAGACAGGTCATAAAAGACTACCCACTGCATCAGTAGGATCGACAGCGATGGAAGTTTGCAAATTAGTCTGCCAGGTCCCCTACCCATACTCAGGACATGTGGTTGCACGGTCTGGCTAGCAAAGGAATACTCGAAGATCAGTCCTTAATTGACTTGGGCGACTACCTCAACCCTGGGTGTCGGATGACACGACCCCCGTGCATTGACATGCACCAACCATATAACCAAGATTCGCCCAAGTCCAAACCATTTTCCTTTCCTTTGTTTTTCAAACACATTTGCAGAACTCCATGACAACCCAATGCCATAGTCAAAACATTTAAAAGACAGTTGGCCTTGATGGTGAAATTCCCCAAATCAAACACTTTTGGTCTAAGCGTGTCTAAGCTTACATTTTTCAAATGCTCCTGATCCACACTATTGCATTGACCAGGTTTTATCTAGGGTGACAACAGATTCGGTACAATGTCAACAGTGGCCATACAAAGGAATTAGGTGTAGCTATGAAGGTAAAGACAGGTATTGAAGTAACTAAGTAAAAGTAAGCATGCGGTAATTTGAAAATCAGAATTAGATAACTTGAAATAATGGGTCCAATATGATCAAGGGTGCAACTTGCCTCGCTCAAAAGCTTACGAGCACACTTCCTCGCAGAGCTCAGGTTCTCCAGCGGCGTCGAAGTCTACACGTTAAAACCACGCAAGATCAAATAAAGACCAAACAAGATTCAAATGAACTCCAAAGAAAAACCAAACAAGAACCACCGAAGAGTCTGGCGGTTTGGAGGAGGTCCAAGGAGCTGGCCGAGGGAGGTCTGGCAACTCGGAGGGAGGTCCAGAGAATAGGTTGGGGAGAGTTGGAGAGCTGAAATGAGAAAAAGGCAAAGAGAGAGAGAGAGAGCTTGCTCAAGCTTATATAGCCAGAGCTGCTGAGAGGTCCAAGGGTACGCGAGGTCAAGAGTAGGTGAAGGAGGAGATAGGAGTAGGCAGAGGAGATGACAAAAGAAAGAAATAGGGTACAACGGAGGTGACAGCATTTAATGTGACACAACATGGCATTAAATGCACGAAGACTTCTGGGCCGCAAGGACACACGGGAGGAGGAAAAGAAAATAAGTGGGACTGACAAATGGGACCAGTCAAAGCTCAGGTGGGAGGTCCTGCGAAGACCTTGAGGTGGTCCCGTAGTGGTCAAAGGGGGTTTGGGCCCGCAAGGGTGGTCTCTGCAAAAAGACCGAAGGTCCTGACCACAAGGTGGTCTCAACCCGCCAAAGTGGTCTTTGCAAAAAGACCAGAGGTCTTGACCACAAGGGTGGTCCGACCCGCAAAGGTGGTCTTTGCAAAAAAGACCCACAAGGGAGGTCATGACCACAGGGTGGTCTTTGCAAAAAGACCAGAGGTTATGACCACAAGGGTGGTCCGACCCGCAAAGGTGGTCTTTGCAAAAAGACCCCACAAGGGAGGTCATGACCACATAAGTGGTCGTGACCAGAAAAGGGGGTGGTCTTTGCAAAAGACCAGGTGGTCCTGCGGACAAGGAGGTCCAAAGGACAGGGATGTCCAAAGGATGAGGAGGTCCTACGGACCAGGAGGTCCAAAGGAAAAAGAGGTTCAAAGGACAAAGAGAAGGTCGCGGCTCCAAGGGGAGGTCGCGGCTAGAGGATAAAAGAGGAGGTCGCGACTCCAAGGGGAGGTCGCGGCAAAAGGACAAAAGAGGGGAGATCGCGACCAAGAGGGAGGTCCTAACCACAAGAGGTGGTCATGACCCCGATTTCGCCATATCCCCATTTTCCTTTTCTTTGATTGAGACCTGGATTCCTTGTGTAATTTCATCCATCTCTTAGTTTTTTTTGGAATCGTTGAATTCATTACTCGGCGTAGTCTAGCGGTTAAATCTCTATTTGTGAGACCGCTTATTGCAATTGAGAATTGAATTGATTCTATCGTTGATGTATTTGCAATTCAATCCGAATCAATATATCCAAAAGTTTTCTCTCCCCCCCCCGCCTTTCTTTTTTAGAGTATTCAAAATCATACTATAACGCTTGATATTCAATCTTTTTTTTCTAATCAGAATTAGCAATTTCATTTGCTATGATTCTATGTTCTCCTTAGTGAAATATTAATCATAGGAGGGTAGTCTTCGCAAAAAGACCACAATGGTGGTCTTTGCAAAAAGACCATGCGGAAGTCCAGAGGACGAGAAGGTCCAAAGGACAAGGAGAAAACGCGCAGCAAAGCGGGGCCATCCGATAGCGATCGGGTGGTCCAAAATGATATGAATGTTCGGACCGCCCGAACGCTTCATCAAATCGGACCGCCCAAACTCAGTCGGACGCTCAGCAACACTAGGGATTGTTCGGACCAGCCGAACGCTTCGTCCCAATCGGACCATCCAAACAAGATCGGACGGTCCTTGAGAGGGAAGGCGCGGCACTGGATCGGACCACGCGAAGGGGAAGAGAGGTCCGAACGAAAAGAAGGATCCAACGGTTAAGACGAAAAAAGGGGAGGTCTTGACGGTTAAGATGAGATCCAAGGGGGTCTCAACGGTCAAGATGAACACAACAGAGAACCGCGACGGTCAGGATGAACTCAAAGGAGATCCTGACGGTCAAGATGGAATCAAAGGGAGGTCTCGACGGCCAGGATGAACTCGAGGGAGGTCCTGACGGTCAAGATGGAATCAAAGGGAGGTCTCGACGGCCAGGATGAACTCGAGGGAGGTCCTGACGGTCAAGATGGAATCAAAGGGAGGTCGCGATGGCCAGGATGAACTCAAAGGAGATCCTGATGGCCAAGATGAGATCAAAGGAGGTCCTGACGGACAGGATGAACTCAAAGGAGATCCTGACGGCCAAAATGGAATCAAAGGAGGTCTTGACGGTCAGGATGAACTCAAAGGGGATCCTGACGGCCAAGATGAGATCAAAGGAGGTCCTGACGGTCAGGATGAACTCAAAGGAGATCCTGACGGCCAAGATGGAATCAAAGGAGGTCCTGACGGTCAGGATGAACTCAAAGGAGATCCTGACGGCCAAGATGAGATCAAAGGAGGTCCTGATGGTCAGGATGAACTCAAAGGAGATCCTGACGGCCAAGATGGAATCAAAGGAGGTCCTAACAGTTAGGATGAACTCAAAGGAGATCTTAACGGCCAAGATGAGATCAAAGGAGGTGGAGGAATAGAGAGAAAGGGCGCGGAGGAGCGGGGCTGCCAAATTCCAATCGAACGGAGTAAAGCGATTGGGACGTTCGGACCAGCCGAATGTGCCAATCAAGATCGGGCCGTCCAGCACGGATCGGATGGTCCACAAGAGATGAAGGTCTGGATCGAGCGGGAGGTCTGAACGGACGCGAGGGAGGTTCAAGGGAGGTTCAGATGGACACGGGGAGGTCCAAATGAACAAAGGGAGGAAAGAAGGTTGAACAGGAGAGTTCCAGAAGGGAGAAATTCAACCCGAAGTTGAATCTCAGAAATCAAGGACGTTTGAAACACAAACCCGAGCTTGGAACGTCTCAGGGGTGGTCGTGACCCAAGGGGAGGTCAAAACTGAAGGGATGGTCTAGACACAAGAGGAGGTCCAAACCAAAGGGGAGGTCTTGACCACAGGGGGTGGTCTTAACCCAAGGGATGTCACGGTAAAAAGGGAGGAGGTCGTGACCAAGAGGGTCATGACAAAAAGGAGGAGGTCTGAACCCTCGGATCCAGATAAAAGGAGGTCTGGACCCTCAGGTCCGAACGAAAGGGAGGTCTAGGCACAAAGGAGGTCTGGGCATAAGGGAATGCCCAAACAAGAGGGAGGTCTGGGTATACAGGAAATGCCCAAACAAAAAGAGGTCTAAACCAAAGAGGTCTAGAAAGAAAGAACGGGACCGAGGGAAGAACAGAACGAGCAGAGATGAGGAGAGACAACACTAGAGCTCGGATAACTCCAAATAAACCAAGCTTTCGATTAGTTGAAGTTTGATTTAGTCATTTTAAACACTCAAATTCCAAAAAATCTCAAGTTAAGCTTTGAACTCTTATCAAAACCAAATGGTTCTTTTATTTTGAAAATTTCAAAAAAGGCTCAGAAAACAGGGTGTTACAGGCATATTTCCAACAAGTGGAGGCCACCAGAGAGGACAGCGGTCTGGTCGAGGACGACGGGGAGGTCCAGGCTGGTCCGGAGCGGTCACGTCGATTCCCGTTCAACTGGTCACTCCTGACGGCCCTGGTGGACCGGTGGCGGCCTGAGACGCACACCTTCCACCTCCCATTCGGGGAGATGGCCCGTACTCTACAGGATGTCACGATGCTGTTCGACCTGCCTATCGCGGGAGCCCCTGCATTCCCGCCGGACGTGCCTGTCGACTAGCGCGACGCCCTGCTGGGCAGGTTTCAGGGGGTTTTTGCGGCGGAGGTCACGCCTCCGTACTTTACTTCTCAGAGCGACAGCAGTGGCTTTCGGAGTTTCGGGTACGTATACTATCTATTTTCCATGTTTAGCGACGCATTGAGGCCTAGCGATGCACATGGGCTTACTAATTATTTGTTTCTACGTAGGTCGAGCGGATGGTCCCGCAGCCCACCGCCGACCAGGTGTCGTGGCACCTCAAGGCGTACCTGCTGTGGCTCTTTGGCTGGGTACTGTTTACCAGCAACCACGGTGACTCCGTCAATGCTCGCCTCGTGGGGTACGCGAGGGCCATCGTCGACGGCGAGGAGCTAGAGATTAGCTAGGGATCAGCCGTACTTGCCGCGACATACCGTGGCATGTGCGATGCGTGCTATAGGATGAAGCCCGCATCTATCCTCACAGACTGCCCCCTCCTGCTGCAGCTATGGTCATTCGAGTGCTTCTCTCTCGGACGGCCCATGCTGTTAGACTCCAGTCCATACGGCGCGGACATGTACCATAGGGACGCGGTGGACTGGCCGACCGTAGGGTCCCTTTGGTGCCGTAGATGGGTACGTACTTCCTTATATCTTTACTTCAGTCGTATTACAAGTCAGCCTTTGTAACCACTATTCTGGCTCGCAGGCACAGTATGCACACGTGCAGGTCACACGTGTGTACGAGCACTTTGTGGAGCAGTTGGACCGTCTCACCGCTGATGACGTGCACTGGGAGCCGTACTCCGATCAGGAGACGGAGGCCCGTGCTCCCAGGGGGCTGTCTTCACTGTGCTAGCGCGACCGGGCGTACTGGCGGATGCAGAAGAAGCTCGTCTTCGACGTGTTCATCGAGGACTACGCGGTGCATAGGGTGATGCGCCAGTTCGACCTCCGCCAGGTTGTTCCAGTTCCCGTCAGGACGAGGGTGCCTGACTCAACCCACGCGTGAGTTACATACAACACATGTTGATATATGTTTTTGCTAGTTCTGTTACGGCGGCTTCTAATTGCAGTGGTACATTTCACAGGCATAGTAGGAGGGGTGGTACCAGGACGCAGTGGCTGGCCAAGATGAAGTCGTGGGTGGCGCAGTGGGTGAACACCCACAAGGACTACGTCTTGGGAGGGCGGCCCAGATGACCCCAAAGGCGCATCGACGAGTACCTTCAGCGGCACGCCTACGAACACGCACTAGGCCGGTGCATGTCGAGACCCTCCCCGCCGTGTGCCAAAGATCGATCGACACGCGTACCCTCTACACTTCACACGGAGCGTGCACCTCACGGTACGTAAAATCGTGTTTTAAAATGTCTGAGTACGGTTACCTAAATTATAGGTTTGACGCTTTGATGTACTCCTTGCAGACAGACATCAACGTCGGGGTTGCCAGGGACGGACAGTCGATCCTGGACAGGATCGGCATTGGTGCGGAGGTCACGCGCGACGAGCTAGTGCAGTTTGTTCATCGGGCCGACAGTGTGGCGAGGCGATGCGTGACCCTAACGTTGTACAGGACAGTCCAGGAGGTGGCCTCGTCGGCGCATACGTTGAGGCTACCACATCCTACAGCCCAGTCAGGAGGCTTAGGAGGGGCACGTCCACGTGCCTCGCCTGCGCCTACGCCTTTGCAGGCTAGAGGGTCCGGGTGGGCACGTGGGTACGCACCGCCACAGCCATCGCCAGGGCAGTATGTTTTCTTCCCCGACCCGTCTGGACAGTACGGCGGGTTTGACCCTTTCTCGCGCATGGCCCCCGACCATGGTACGTTTCCTCTCTTTAGGTTTGTGATCGTCGATATATTGTAGAGATTAACATTATTTGCCCTGCAGGTTTGCTGGTCCAGCCGGCAACTGGACTCACCCCGCATGAGGACATAGACCAGTACTTCGCAGATGCACCCGGGGAGGTCCAGGGAGCAGCTGAGCCTGCACCATTCGAGGTTCTTTCTGGGTCGCAGCTTAGCGGGACCCTAGTGATCACGCAGCCACAGGTGGAGTCAACCCCCTTGGGAACACGGATCAACAGGGCTCCTGAGCGCCTTTCCCTGTCTGGGCCCCGGTCCAGGCACCCCGCACCTCGGAAGCCCAAGCGGGGGGCGCATTGGAGTTTTCAAAATAAAAAGAACCATTTGGTTTTGCTAAAGTTCTAAAGCTTAACCTGAGATTTTCAGAATTTGAGTGCTTTAAAACGACTAAATCAAACCTCAATTAATTCAAGAGTTTGTTGGCTTCGGGCTTGTTGAAGTTGTCCCTCCCCTTCTCTGTCCGTCCTGGACCACCCCTTGTGTCCAGACCTCCTTTGTGTTTGGACCTCCCCTTGCGTCCAGACCTCCTTTGTGTTTGGACCTTCCCTTGTGTCTAGACCTCCTTCGCGCCTAGACCTCCTTGGTTTAGACCTCCTCTTTAGTTTAGACCACCTTGCCGTTTGGACCTTCCCATGGGTCACGACCACCCCCGAGGTGCTCCAAACTCGGGTTTATGTTTCAAACATCCTTCATATCCGAAATTCAAAGTTCGGGTTGAATTTCTCCTTTTTGGACCTTCCTCTCGTTTAACCCTCTTTCCATCTCGAGCTTAGGACCTCCTTTGAGTTCATCTTGACCGTTAGGACCTCCTTTGAGTTCATCTTGACCGTCAGGACCTCCCTGTCCTTCGGACTTTCTTGTCCCTTGGACCTCCTCTGTCCCTAGGACCTATTCATCCTTAGGATCTCTACGTGGTCTTTTGCAAAGAAAACCCTTCGTGGTCTTTTTGCAAAGGCCACCTGTCTGGGTCTTTTTGCAAAGACCACCTTTGCGGTCAAGACCACCCTTGTTGGTCACAACCTCCTTCCTTGGTCACGACATCCCCTTCGGTCGTGATCACCCCCTTTGACTGGACTGTACTTCCGAGTTTGACTGGCCCCACCTGTCAGTCCTGCTCACTTCCTTTTCTTTCTCCGCCACATAAGTCTTTTGTGCATTTAATGCCGGTTGTGTCACATTAAATATGGTCACTTACGTGGTCACGTGCATGGCACTTTGTTCTCTCACCTTGTCTCCTCCCTTCTCAGCACATCTTGTCCTGTTTGTTCTTCACCAGATCGATCGTGACAGTTGGCCTATCTCCTACCTACCTTTAACTCATGCGTCTCTGAGTTTCCCAATGACTCTCTTTCTCCTCCTTCTCAGGCTATGAACAGCTTGAGTAGCCCTCTATCATCACCTTTTCCACACTTAACTCTTTTTGCTCTTGCCCAATTACTCTGTGCTGAAGCTTCGTCGCCGAGAAGTCCGCCGGAGCCTCCTTCGCCGCCTTCTCACCATCGAAGGTCCCACCAGAGCATCTACGCCGGCCTCAACCGCCACCGCCACCCATCGACCTCCCCTCCTTCCTCCGTCTCTTTCTTGGCCTTGGTGAGTTTCCTTGTGCCCTGTTCTCTCCCTTGTTCGTACGACAACGTTGAAGTAGTCGTATCTCCTCAGGACCTCCCTGGTCTTTTTGCAAAGACCACCTCCTCGGTCTTTTTGCAAAGACCACCCTCTTCGTTGGACCTCCTCCTGAGAGCCTGCTTTAGCCAGCGTTTTTCCGTTGGTTTGGGTTATGAGTTTCTTTTAGAGTTCTTTGGATTTTATTTGATCTTTATTTAAGTTCGCTTTTGTTCTCTCGTGTAGATTGCGACGTCTCTAGGGAGCCTGAGTTCTTTGAGGAGGAAGACCCCCAGGCTTCCGAGCAAGGCAAGTCATACCCTTGATCATATTGAGCCCAGTATCTCAAGTTATTTAAGTTCCATTTCAAATGAATATTGCATGCTTATTTCAATTCAAGTAATTTAATCCCTGTTTTTAAACTATATAGTTATCCCTGTTTCCTTTGTACATCCAGACTCGACATTGATGTACTCACCCTTGACACCCTAGATGAAAACCAAGCTATTACAATAGTATGAGCTAGAACTTGTTGCAAAACTCTATGCTTAGTCATGCTTAGACCGAAATTCTTGTTTTGGGAAATCTTCTGTTAAAGACCAGTGCTGCCAAATGTTTTAAGACCATGACAGAGGGTTGTCATGGAAGTTTTACAAAAAAGGTTTTTGAAAAGAAAGAAAAAGGAAAATTGGTTTGGACTTGGGCGAATTGGCTACTTGGATGGTGTATGTTCATGCACAAGCTCAACCCGGGTAGGGTTGAGGATCAAGGGTTCTGTGGAAGTCGCCCAGGTCAGTCAAGGACCGGTCTTCGAGTGTATTTTGCCATGCCTCACCGTGCAACCACATGTCCTGAGTGGGCAAGACCTGACCAACTAATTTGCAATGTTCCACCGTGGTTGTTCCTTCAGATGCGGTGGGTAGTCATGTTATGACCTATGTTAGTCCCACCTAACGCAAGAGGGGGCCCAGACCCTGCGTGTTTCTATCCAAAGGGGGCGAAACCTTAGCGAGGGGGAACTACGGTGGAATAGCGCATTATAAAGGCCTTGTGATAATCTCTTAGTCGTACACCTTCGGAAGTGTGTGGGCGGACAATATAAGTTGATTATTTCATGTGGGTAAAGCTGTACACCTCTGCAGAGCGTAAAACTATTCAAATAGCCGTGTCCATGGTCATGGACATGCTGGCAAAGCTGCTCCAAGTTAGATGTTGGTTTTGTTTTCAAAAGACTTTATAAACTGGTTTTGGATGTCTATCCAACTGGATTTTGGGTGGGGAGCCTTGTGATAGGAGGGGAGCCTTCACCACCTGCTGATGAATGATATCTAACTATAAAACTGAGATTTAGAAAATGAATTTTAGTTATAGTGTAACTGCCTTGGAACTTAGTATGAGTATTTGAAACAAACCTGGCTTTACGCAAATTAACCCTATAAGACCTCCTTTGAGACATCCATGCATGCATTATAGTCTGTTACTCCACGGGTGTGACTTGCGAGCACGGTTGTTGTGCTCACTCTTGCTTGATGTAATCTTTGAGCAGGGGAAGACGTTTCCAGCAAAGAAGAGGACCAGGACGCCTAGGTTTTGCCCTCCAGCCAATTGCCTGTGGCGTGTTGGGTGGACTACTCGCTCTTTTATTCCACTGTATTTTGAGTTCAGCTCTTAAGCTGCTTTTGTAAGCAACTCTGTTGATATTTTATTAATAAAGTTAGCATTGATGAAGGTTACCACTCTTGTATACTGTGTGAGCTAGTAGCTGATTTTGGGACTAGCTCGGGTTGCACAGAGGTCTTGGGATCATCCCGGGTCTCACGACCTCCCTCGGGTTTGGACGTGGACTTGGGGGGTGATCCTGAGCCCCACGACCACTCTCGGACCTCCTGGGTGGTCCTAGGAGTCCCGGTCATGACAGCGCAGACCGGGTGTTGGACGTGGCGACGACGGAGGAGGTGCTGCGGGTGGCCAGTAGGGGGTTTACGTATTGTATTTCACAGGTACTATGATATGGTTGTCTATGGATTCCCTCTAGCATTGTTCTATAACTTATATTATGTGTTTACGTATTCTCCTTCGTAATTTTCTCGTCTTAATTGTAGCGGATAATGTCTGGTATGGAATAGCTCGGTTTTCAGTACTCGTTCATACATGCTTTACGAGATTGAACATAATTGCGTACAGAAGGGAAGACTATCAAGGTACAAGCTTCTCCGCCCATGCCTAATGGTAGAAGGGCCTCGCACAACCCACATAGAGTGTTGTACAGGGGGGCGCCTCGGACGTGGCTGGCCGTTGTTGTAGTGGCACGCACATATACAGCTAGGGTTCGCGCAGCATCATGTGGGATCATAGGAATTTCCTATGTTCACGACCTTCTCGTTGCCCCTCTCGTGCTGCATCTGTTAGCAGATGTCATCATTTTGCTCGTTGAGATTGTCAATCCGCACCTCCAACTCAAATATTCGATCCCACAATGTATCCACGTACATCACAACATGTCATTCATGGGGAGGATCGATCCAGCGGACAAAGACGCATTTTGCCATCTGCTGCAAGGGACGGTTAGCATCGAGGCTATATTAGCAGTAACATGAAACAAACTATTTGCTAATTGTACCCCAGAGTGTGAGCATCGGAAGAAACGTCGTCCGCCAGCGAAAGGGCCATCCGTGACCTGCATGACAGGGTCCTCCCTGTGTCCGCATTTCAACCATACCGGTTGAGCACACTTGTTCGACATCAACAGGTAGTTAGGGCCGAAGTCCTCCCTCCTTTCTAGGGGAAGGTTTTGCTTTGGAGACCCCGGTTGGACTGGTCCCTCGGCGTCTGCCATGGTATGTTATTGTAGGACGGAGAAGGTACTTCTTCCTACGGTTTCAAGGGTCGAGTGGTCCTATTTTCGGAGCGTGGGCCGTGCATTTTATAGCCCGCAGGGGGAGGCTAACAAAGCGGGTAATGTGTTAACTTGAAGATGACAAGACAAGACGGGGCTGGCTACTTTGCGCAGAGACAAGACCAAACGGGGCAGCTTTGCGTAGTGACAAGACCAAAGGAGACAGCTTTGCACAGTGACAAGACCAGACGGGCAGCCTTGTGCAGTGACAAGACCAGACGGGGCAGCCATGCGTAGTGACAAGACCAGACGGGGTAGCCTTGCGCAGTGACAAGACCACACGGGGCAGCTTTGCGCAGTGACAAGACCAAAGGAGATAGCTTTATGCAAAGGACAAGACTAAAGGAGACTGACTTTGCGCAAATGACAAGACCAGACAGGCGGCTTTTTGCGGTGACAAGACCAGACGGGGCAGCTTTGCGAAGTGACAAGACCAAACGGGGTAGCTTTTTGCAGTGACAAGGCCAAAGGAGATAGCCGTGCGCAGTGACAAGACCAAACAACAACACTCCATGCCAACCCTGTAGATTATAAAAGGGGGTGGAAGAGATCTTGGAGAGAACACTACACAACCAAACCCAACACTACACCAGAGCTTCCTTCACCACGTAGGGATGGACGACAGGTAGAGGCAATGGGACCAGATTCGCGAACTAGCAAGGGCTGCTGGGAAGCGGGACGACCGAGCAAGGGCTGCTGTGGCCTGGGTTCGGCAAGAGGAGCATGCCAGGATGGCATCTCTTTGTAATGAAGCCCCCCGTAGCAGCAACCCTATCCGGAACGTTCCAACCGAACGTTCGCCGCAACACCCGCCAGAGGGGGAGACGTTGCCCTCTATTGGTACAGGGACCCATGCAAGTTCTTCAAGTCCAAACACCAGATTAGCCTGGGCATGCGTTACTGGGATTGCGCGAACTACTCCAGTGACTATCCCGACCGACGTTGGGACACGAGGAGCTATCGGCAACTGGTAAAGACCAATTACAGTGTGTTCCCGTACTATTGCTCTTTCAAAGTACGCACTAACAACCTCTCCCGTCTACCTGTAGTCCCCGGATCCGCTATGTGGCTACCGAGTGGATCGACCACGAGATCCACCCATATGACCAATGGTCTCTTGACTTCAACGAGTGGCATGACCAAAGAGACCGCGAGATCCGAGAGGTGCGACACCGCAACGACGAGCAAAACAAGCGCATACGTCGGGAGACACAAGCTCGTCTCAAGGCATGCAGGCGCAGGGAGCGCAAGAGAAAGAGGGAAATTGCGGCCAAGGCCAAAGAGGTCGGCGAGGAGTTCAACGCCAAGCTAGCAAGGAAGGGAAAATGGCCCCGATCCACATAGTAGGTCGGACCATTCTGTACTAGTCCCCTGTCGAAGGTCGAATCTATTTCCATTCCAAAAAGACGCATATGTATCGTAGGAGTGCTTCGGTTTGTTGCATCGTGTATGATGTTGTTTGTTATGCACGTAACCAAACCCTATGCGATGTGTTAATCCCAGCTTCGTTATAAAGTCTATTTTAATCCGCAACATCAAATCTCCTCGTCTTTTTGCATTCGATTCTTCCGTGTTATTCCCAGCATCATTATAAATACATCCAACAACATCTATCACTTCTGGGCAAGGCCTAGAAATATTGTTTGTGAAGGATACAGACGCTCAAGTGTCAAAGGTTATTGTAACATCCCCAAGTTAATTAATGATAATTAGTATGCATCTTATCTGCATGCATGACATTTTGGAAACATTTGCATCATTTATTGAACTTGGAAAATCTCAAAACAAGTTTAAACATACAACTTAAATCTAAACTCCAAAAGAGAACAAGAACAAAAACTTTTGATTATCTTCTGGAAACAATTTATTAAAATACTAGAATAATTATCATGCATAAATATATTTTTCCCAAATTTTTGGAACTTAAATTGACCCAAAGAAAATTCAAACTCAAATCAATAACCTATTCCAAGTTTGAATTTAAACTATACAAATTTAATCATGAATAGTGGGTTTTCAAATTTTATATGGGAACTAGGATGTCCCAGGAACACCCTTGAATAATTTTAGAATTTTTAGAATTTTATTTCTATTTTTAAGCCTTGGGCAAATCTGCTAATAGTTGGTCAAACTGTTTTGAAAACTTGGGCTCGTTACTGTTGCACCGACCCGAGCCACACCCTATTAAACCGACCGCATCACTTGTCTTGACTGGACCACCTAAACGCACCCGCAATCTCAGCCATCCTTTTTTCATCGCACGATCCAGACCACCAGCGTCCGATCGGACCAACCCCCACGATCCGGACCATCAAAACTCAATCGGTCGGTCCGAGCTTCACACCGCATCCATTCACTTGCAGCCTCTGACCGAGCGGGCCCACGATGGCAGCTGCTTCTTCCACCTCGGGTAGAGTCGGCGTGCCACGCGCTCGTCTCGCTCTGAGCACTCCATTCGCCGCTGTCCACGCCATTGTCCCACCGCCCGCGACGGCCTATCCTTGAGCACCGCATTCTCACGCCGTGTTCATCTCCGTCCTCGTTCCTGCTCAAAACCTACTCGACCCCTCTCTGTCGCTCACTTCTCTTCCCGGCCGAGGAAGAGAAGGAGGCTCTAGCTCCGCCTCCTCTCAGTAAGCCTCACCCGCGACCCCTCTGACCTTCTTGGTCTTCCTCGCCGTTTCCATTTTTGCTAACCCGAGCTCCTCTTTCGCATTGTAGCGCTCGGAGTGTGGACACGTCTTCTTCATCACTGGTGCGCGCTCTGTAACGCTCCGCCACTCCATTTGTGCTCCACTAAGTCTCGGGCCCTCCCTCTTTGTCCCTCGGCTCCGCATCGTCATGATGAACTTACCTGCGCAGTTAATTGCCTTTTGGTGCAGCCCTGAGGGAGACGGGTCTCTTCTTCTCCAACCGCGGTGAACCACCGCCGCCGAGCAATTCATCTTCTCCGGTGAGCCTCCTCCCTTAGCTTTGCATCCGTTTGGTTCCAAGGGTCGTACTTGTTCTTCTCTGAGCTCCTTGCCCCTCCTCTTTGCAAGGTCTAGCTTGTCGCCGTGAAGCTCCGTGGCCGCGCCGCCACCGCCTGTGTTCCGGCTACCGCAGTGCCTCTCCGCCCTAATGGAGCTCGGATTCACGTTCCTGGAGGCGAGGCGACACTGATGCGCACCTCCCCGAGTCTCCTCGACCACCGGAGCTGCCAGTCCACGAGCGCCGCCCTGTCGTCTCCGCCTCCGGCCACCGCACGCTCTCCTCCGGCGACCATTGGACCTCGCGTCACCCTAGGTGAGCTCGCTTTCTCCTTGCGCATCCATTCGTGCTGACGCCGAGTTCGGAGCCCCTCTGCCACGCCGGTGGTGAGCCTCGCCCGCCACGCACGCACGCGAGAGCGCAGGTCACACTCCGACTGGCACTGTTCACGCCATTTATTAACCAAATCTCATTTGTTTTGGCGCTAATCATTGCTTAGAGTAGTAATATCTGTCTTAACATGCTAATGTTTGAATGACATGTGGGCCAGGCACTTTAAGTGCATAGTAAGCTTCCCCCATAGACCATCTTGCACTGTGCTGTGGACCGAAGGTCCACACACTATTTCATGCACCAAGTCAATGACGTGTGGGTCCCACCGTTTAAAAACGTATTTAGAAGTTTAATTGGAAACCAGTTAAATCTTATGTCAATGACTGGTGGGCCCGTATAAATGGTTAAGTGGATGTGTAGATTGTTAAATACGTATTCTCTTAAGGCAAAACGTATTTCTTGAATACTTTGAACGTTTGTACGTCTTCATGTTTAGAAGGCGTATTCCTTAGAATACGCCGCCAGAAGTCATCGATCGTGACTGTGTCGACTTTGACGATCAAACCTCACCCTGGCCCCACCTGTCATAGGCGTCGGCTAGCATAGGCCTCGGTGAGAAAAGTACTAAATGATTATAGAAATTCCGAAATGATTAATTTATGCACTAAAAAATTGAATAACTTCTAAAATGTAGAACTAATTCATTTTAGCTCCAAAAATAGTGAAACCAATTTTGTTAATTTTCATTTTAAATGAACTTTGTTATAAAATTGGTTTCAAACATACCACTGTCTCAGAAAATATAGTTATTGGAGTTTGATTCAAAACCTATTTATTTATACACTAGAAAATGCCTTTAACTTTAAGAATTCATAACTATTTCATCTTAACTCCAAAATGGATGAAACCAGTTTTGATAATTTTAATTTCAAGTGAAATTTATTTTAAAATAGGTTTCAAACATGTCTCTGTAGCAGAGAATATACTTTTGTAAAAATGATCCTTAACTCTATTATTTTTACAATAGAAAAGGGTAGTAACTTTGAAAATATATAACTAATTCATAAAAACTCCAAATGAGGTAAACTCAACTATTTTGGTCTTATAAAATTATTCTCTATTTATATATGCAATCCTTTTTTCCCACTACTATTCTACAAATTTTGACCAAATAATTAATTTTGGTGAATAGTAACCGGTAGTATTTAAATTGCATTTTCTGGAAAACTGAGATTCAAACCATCATAACTTTCACATAGTAAATCCAAATGGAATAATTATTTTACCTAAATTCATCTAAAATCATAATCTACCTACTGTATAAATTTCATGCATTTTTGAGTACTTTGAATTTTTGGCTTATTTGGTGTTAATTGCAATATCGTTCTTTCGATAGATATCTCGACGATACAATCGTATACATGAGTGTAACCTAAGATTGAACAAGTGGTATAGTAAAGGTGCGAGCACCCTCCTCTTGAACATATTGCTCCTACTAATTTTAAAATGTTTTGTATGGTTTTAATCTCTCAATTGCATGCTATGTTGAAAAATATGTTCATGGGTAGCAGTAGTTAATTTCCTACTTGCTGCATTGGCCCCCCTTTGAATGTTGATTACCCTTTTACCTTGAATGATTAAGGCTATATGTTATATGGGATTGTTTGCTAATTTGTAGAACGATGCTTAGTCATGCTAGTAGTTGTAGTCGATAATGGTTGATGGAGCTAGTCCATCGGCCGATGGATCGAATTGAATCTTAATGAAATTTGAGGATTATATGGATTTGATTATTGTTGAATTTGAGGAAAATGTCCAGATCTTTGAATCTAATTATTATGAACTTGTTGGGAAGGTTGTTATTGTTGTGTGTTGGACTTGGACAGGTGATAGGGTGATGAAGGGGTGGTCCTAGATTCGCGTAGCCCCGTCTAGGTATTTGAGGACCGGTCTGTGGTGTGATGAACCAAGTCTTACGTACAACCACACGCCGGGATAATGGTGAAGGCTTGGCTTAATAATTTGTTGCGTGTTAGCTATCAAAACACAATCAGATTGGCAATTGTTGTTGTTTGGTTTTAATGACTCTCTTGTCAATCTGGTGGGATTGTGGGCATGCCAACTCAGTTATTCCCTTTTTATTTTTAGTTTGTCTTCCGCTGCGATTTATCTTTTGATAATTACTTTTGGCCTATTGGCCCTCTTATGCAAAC
Source organism: Phyllostachys edulis (assembly GCA_036346405.1). Lineage (NCBI taxonomy): Eukaryota > Viridiplantae > Streptophyta > Magnoliopsida > Poales > Poaceae > Phyllostachys > Phyllostachys edulis. Next base: position 15,957,946 of record CM070559.1, on the reverse strand, counting down.
TTGTATATTATGTTTCTTTTCAATGATGTTGTAATTACAATTCCTTTACTCATGTACGATTGTGTATGGATGTGATTGCAATGTTGTGTACTAGGATATGTGCATGTTAGCCACTGATCCTTGGGAGCTAACATGGGACACATATCCGGGCACTCGGAATCGCTTATGTTTCATGTTAAGTGTTGCACAATCACTTGGCTTGAAACAGATCCGATACCGGGTCCCCACAGTTATCAATCCACAAAAAGTTTTTCAGTCCATATATGTATTTATGCTCAGTAAAAAGGATGGTCTTATATATGGTTCACATATAGATTCTCTACTTTTGAGTTATGGATAGTTCGAGAGGGATTAACTTTCAAAAATTTGTAAAAAAAGATTAAATAATAAAAAAATGGTGCCTCCAGCCAACTATCGCCCTGTGTTATTCCCTGGCACATCGTAATATCACTTACCTTCCTACTTACGACTCAATACTATCTCAATCGTTCTTGCAAAATTCTTCAGAAATTTAGCGCACTACAACAATATACGACGATCACAAAATGTTATTGCGAGTCTGACAAATTTCGTACCCTTCATATTCTACGAAAATAACAAACAGACTAATCAACCTTGTCACTACACTTTTATTTTCAAAAAAATACCATCATACAATAAGACTTGCTAAATGTAATATATATGAAATGTAATATTTATTATAACATAATTATTCTAATCGGATTTGCTGAATAGGACAGCTATTACCTAAAATCGCCCAGTGGTTGGGCGACTTAATGCATATCGCTCGGTGGTTGGGCGATTAGGATGAAGTCACCATGGGGTTGGGCGATTAGCAGCAAGTCGCCATATGGATGGGCGACTTGGAGCTCCACCCGTCAAGTCGCCCCTTTGTTCGGCGATTTGGACATGGGTCGTAGACTGGTTGGGCGACTAGACCAAGTCGCCCAACCGTACGGCGATAAGAGGTTATTTCTGACAAAAAAAATTAAGTGGTATTACTTCTGTTATTCCGAATAAAAAATAGATTATTTAAAAAAAATCGTAGGACATGCCTTAAAAAATTGGACACTATGTCCAAATGACAATCATATTATCCCAAACTCCTTGCAAGTTCACTTGTAAGTGCAGAATCGTTGCTTCAAAACTACATATATATCAAATCATCGTCATGCTGGATTTATGTTTTTTTAATAATACATTTTTAATTGAAATTACAATGTTGTAAGAATAATTCATCCATCACACTAATGGGGCCCGCCTTGCAGAAGACTCGCATACAGATCACAGAAATACAGTTATACTCATGAAAGACTATAATACCCTTTGCTTGTACTCATAGTGTAACTATCCCTCAAGGGGTATTTTGGTCATTTGTACAGGCCCAAGAGCCTATAAATACCCCATGTATCCCTCATTTTTGGAGGGAGCTCTCTTGAGCAAGAAAGGAGTATGTTCAAACTGGTGAGCCCTCGGGGGCTCCCTCTCCGGAGGTAACCCCCATTGGCTCATCGACAGGAGTAGGGCGGTCCTCTCAGACACCCCGAACCTGTATAAATCCTCGTGTCATTTTTTACCCTCGTGGACGATGGCCCGTCAGACGGCCGACGTCCACCCCCTCACTTGTGTTTGGTTTTTACACCTACAACATTGGTGCCGTCCGTGGGGACGTAACTAATCGATGAAAGGCTATGTCTCCTACCAAAAAATACTCTAAGTCCATGAAACCTCCTCCGGCTTCGGAGGGTAATGATCTCGTGGACGACCCATCTGCTCTTTGAAGGAGCCCCAGTCGAGCACCCTCGTCAGAAATCAGGGCCATCCACCTTGGGATGGCAACGTCCTACATGCCCTGGGGCTCCCATGCGCGTCCTCCTCCCTTGTGCGAGTCGATGCGAGGCCCAGCCAAGGGTGAGCAGTTCAAGGCACCGTCGCAGCCAGAAGGCTAAGGATTCTGAGGCCAACCATCACCCTCGGGACCCATGACGTCCATACGGGACGAGCGATGAAGGCTCACTACAAGGACTGCCCCCTAACGCGCTATTGTTAGGGGACATTCCCGACATATAAATCTTGTATGGGCTCTCAAGACACTTTCCCTCCAAGAGATTTCACCCTCATGGTGCATAGGGCGTACGACCTCCGCGGTCTCCCCTAACAAAAGTCTATGGTGGCTTGGGCGTCCGTCGCCTCCACCTTGGCGGTTCGTGTCCTACTAGTCCTAGGGCATGACCGACCACCCTCGTGGTGCGTAGGGCGTACGACCTCCGCGGTCTCCCCTAGCAAAAGTCTATGGTGGCTTGGGCGTCCATCGCCTCCACCATGGCGGTTCGTGTCCTACTGGCCCTAGGTCATGCGCGACCACCCTCATGGTACATCGGGCGTACGACCTCCGCGGTCTCCCCTAGCAAAAGTCCATGGTGGCTTGGGCGTCCGTCGCCTCCACCATGGCGGCTCGTGTCCTACTAGACCTAGGGCATGAGCGACAACTTTGGCCCAGTACCAAGTTGATGGATGTGTTGAGGACTCGTCCCCCTTAGACTCCAGGCCACGTGCCGAACGACCTCTGGGTCCCCGCACACCTAGCTTCATTGCTTCGCAAGGGTTAACCACTCTCATGCATTCCCGATCATAACAAAAAAACCCACCTACGGGGTAAAAGGGCTCCATCGCCCCCATAGTTCGGTGCCCACGATTTAGCTCGTGAATGCCACCGGTGTGCCCGTGACTTACTGTCGAGGGCACACATCCAAGGTGCCCATGAGTTAGCCTCATGGGCACCTCCAAGTCCACTGGGGGCTACATCCCCTAGTGGTCATTCGGTGCCCCACGACTTAGCCTCGTGGGCGCCACCGGTGCGCCCGTGACTTACTGTCAGGGGCACACGTCTAAGGTGCCCATGAATTAGCCTCATGGGCACCCCTAAGACCGCTAGGGGCTATCACCCCAAGTGGCCATTCAGTGCCCCACGACTTAGCCTCGTGGGCAGCACAGATGTGCCCGTGACTTACTGTCAGGGGCACACGTCCAAGGTGCCCATGAGTTAGCCTCATGGGCACCTCCAAGTCCACTGGGGGCTACCACCCCTAGTGGCCATTCAGTGCCCCACGACTTAGTCTCGTGGACGCCCCTCCGGTGTGCCTATGATTTAGTGTTGTGGGCACACCTTCAAGATATGCATGAGTTAGCCTCATGGGTGCCTCCAAATGCACTGGGGGGCTACCACCCCTATGGGCCATTCGGTGCCCCACGACTTAATCTCGTGGCCACCCCTCTGATATGTCCATGACTCAGTCTCATTGGCAGCTCGAATCATGTACCGTCGACTTGGCTCGAATATTGATCAAGGACCATCATGCTCACATAAGGCTATCACCTCGGAGATCTTAGTATCGAAAGTGATGGGACCCTACTAGTCCCTCGGCAACACTTCGATCAATGCTCATGTCAAACGAATGTTATCTTGCTACAAGAAATAAGTGTTGATCATTCTCTCTTTCCCGCAGAGACGCTCGTGTTATCTACCTGTCACTGCAACGTTTCTAGCTCGAACCGCGACCATTCTGAGGAGTTCTACTTCAACAACTCTCATCAAGTCGCGGAGCAAGAGGAGGACAACTTCGCATACACAGGCTTCTCTCCAACGCGCCGTCCGCCTTGAAGGCTATGCCTCGGCTCGGCGGCCTCGCGTCTAAGGCTTCGCTTCGACGCACCGCCGGCCTCGAAGGCTATGCCTCGGCTCGACGGCCTCGCGTCTAAGACTTCGCCTACTTAGGCTTCACTTCGACGCACCGCAGACCTCGAAGGCTATGCCTCGGCTCGACGGCCTCGCGTCTAAGACTTCGCCTACTTAGGCTTCACTTCGACGTCACCGCCGGCCTCGAAGGCTATGCCTCGGCTCGGCGGCCTCGCATCTAAGACTTCGCCTACTTAGGCTTCGCTTTGACGTACCGCCGGCCTCGAAGGCTATGCCTCGGCTCGGTGGCCTCGCGTTCACAACTTCGCCTACATAGGTTTCACTTCGACGCACCTCCGGCCTCGAAGGCTATGCCTCGGCTCGGCGGCCTCGCGTCTAAGACTTCGCTTACTTAGGCTTCACTTCGATGCACCGCCTGCCTCGAAGGCTATGCCTCAGCTCGGCGGCCTTGCGTCTAAGACTTCGCCTACTTACGCCGCCGGCGACGCTGCCGGCCTCGAAGGCTATGCCTCGGCTCGGTGGCCTCGCGTCTAAGACTTCGCCTACTTAGGCTTCGCTTCGATGCACCGCCGGCCTCGAAGGCTATACCTCGGCTTGGCAGCCTCGCATCTAAGACTTCGCCTACATAGGCTTCGCTTCGACGCACCGCTGGCCTCGAAGGCTATGACTCGGCTCGGCGGCCTCGCGTCTAAGACTTCGCCTACTTAGGCTTTGCTTTGACGCACCACCAGCCTCGAAGGCTATGCCTCGGCTCGGCGGCCTCGCGTCCAAGACTTCGCCTACATAGGCTTCACTTGGATGCACCGTCGGCCTTGAAGGCTATGCCTCGGCTCGGCGGCCTCGCGTTCACAACTTCGCCTACTTAGGCTTCGCTTCGACGCACTGTCGGCCTCGAAGACTATGCCTTGGCTCGGCGGCCTCGCGTCCAAGACTTCACCTACTTAGGCTTCGCTTCGACGCACCGTCGGCCTCGAAGGCTATGCCTCGGCTCGGCGGCCTCGCGTCCAAGACTTCGCCTATATAGGCTTCGCTTCGACGCACCGTCGGCCTTGAAGGCTATGCCTCGGCTCGGCGGCCTCGCGTCCAAGACTTCACCTACATAGGCTTCACTTTAATGCACCGCCAGCCTCGAAGGCTATGCCTCGGCTCGGCGGCCTCGCGTCTAAGACTTCGCTTACTTAGGCTTCGCTTCGATGTACCGCCGGCCTCGAAGGCTATGCCTCGGCTCGGCGGCCTCGCGTTCGCAACTTCGCCTACATAGGCTTCACTTCAACGCACCGCCCGCCTCAAAGGCTATGCCTCGGCTCGACGGCTTTGTGTCCACGACTTCGTCTACACAGGCTTCGCGCCGATGCGCCGCCCGCCTAGAATGCTGTGCTTCAGTGGGCCGGTCTTGTGTCCATGACTTTGCTTGCACAGGCTTCGTTCGGATGCACCCCCTGCCCTGAGGGTTGTGCCTCTGTGGGGTGCCTCAGCATTCAGTACTTCATCTTCAGGGATGGAGCAACAAAAACCACCCCACACGAAGGGCCAACGAGAAGCGCCAATTTAGTACCTGCCCTCACGTGGAGCACTCACACGATATGGAGTACAAAAAAGCATAAGTCTTTGGGCACCCACGTGCCCACCAAGCCAAAATTGGCTAAGTCACGGGTGCCCTTTCGCATATTCCTCAGCTCTCGTGCCTCGCGCTGCACCGAGTCAGAATTTGGCAAAACCTCGAGCGTCTACATTCCCGTCAAGCTAGAATTTGACCACGTCTTTGGCCAAGTATATTCGTCAACAGGATACAAGTCCTCGACATTCTTCTTTGCCCCTTGGGCGTTCTTGCAGGCACCTGAGGGGCAGGGGGCTAGAATGTTGAGGAATCCTACCAACTCACCTCCGCACAATCCTACCAACTCACCTCCGCACAAGCGCCAGCCTCGGGGCACCTTCGCGACGACTTCATGTGGCCGCCGAGGGCCACCGCAGCGCCTTTCGTCGACATCGGGCCACCTTGTACCCTCGCGTGCCCTCGCACCGGCACCCTCGTGCACCTTCGTGTACCCTCGCGTGCGCCTTCGCGTGCCTTCATGTGTGCCCTCAGGGCCTCGGGGCCTCGCACCTTCAGGGCCTCGGGGTCTCGGGACCCTCGAAGCCTCGCACCCTCGTGCCCTCGGGGCCTCGCACCCTTCGTGCCCTCGTGCCCTCGGGGCCTCGGAACCCTCGAAGCCTCGTGCCTTCGTGCCCTCGGGGCCTCGGGACCCTCGAAGCCTCGCACCCTCGTGCACCCTCGTGCCCTCAGGGCCTCGCCCCCTCGTGCCCTCGGGGCCTCAGGGCCTCGGGACCCTCGCACCCTCGTGCGCCCTCGTGGCCTCGGGACCTCGCACCCTTCGTGCCCTCGAGGCCTCGCACCCTCGTGTGCCCTCGGGGCCTCGGGGCTTCGTGCCCTCGGAGCCTCGCACCCTCGGGGCCTCGCGCCCTCGCGCGCCCTAAAGCCCTCGTGTGCCCTCGCACCTGAGCCTTCGCGCGCCCCATGCCCTCGCGTGTCCTCACGCTGAAGCTTACCGGCCTGTAACATCCCAAATGTATAATTAGGGTTATTCAAGCATAATTATATGTGTAGAAATTAAAACTTTTTCTCACCTCTTGAAAAACCCTAAAATCTTATGTGATTCTTGTCCAAGAGTTGTGTAATCCAAAAACACAAAGCTCTTGTTGACCAAAAGTCAAATTCCTCTTCCAATTATTTTAAATCTTGTGCCAAACAATTGGAAAGTATTTTCCTTGGTCCCAAAACTGATATGGGACCCCTCTGAAAAATATCACAAGTTGTAAAACTAGTTTGATAAATTTTGGAGGTAAAACAATCCTTTAAACAACCTTAATGAATTTCCTGAGAAAAATGCATTACATAATAACCTCTGGAAATTTTATGTGAGGTTAATCTTCTTGTCAGCAAGCTCCAGTTAAAATTTCATCAAATTTGGAGTTCATTTGCTATCTCAAATAATTCTGGTAAGTTTCAGCTGTTAAAACTAAATTTTAAAGCCTACACTGTTCCTTGGGCTAGCCACTTTGCAAAGCTGGTCCAGCCCAACCCCATCTGATCTCCTTCCCCACCTTGATGAGGTCGTAGCCGTTGGATCCAATCCAAAGGCCACGACCTCCCCCTCAATCAACGCACCCAGGACCTCCCCTTCGAAGTCCTCTGGACCGCGTGGACCTCCTCGGGTCAACGTGGGCGCCAGACCTCCTCCGCGGTCAACACCGCAAGGACCTCCCCACCTCATGAGGTCATTGCCGTTGGATCCGTGATCAACGGTCATGACCTCCCCTGTGTGTTAAACCTCAAAGACCTCCTCGATTTTGTTAAACCATCGCAATGAGGTCATCCCACCATGTTGAGGTCGAGCCGTTGGATCAAATCCAATGCCCACGACCTCCTCCTCAACATACTCAACAGTCATCCCATTTCCACGTGAGGTCATAGCCCTTGGATCCAAGATCCATGGCCCCGACCTCCTCCTCTCAACCTAAACTAAACAAACCTCCCACCTAACCAAGGTCGTGAGCCGTTGGATCGAGATCCAACACTCACGACCTCCCGTGTTATCAAGCACTCACAACCTCCCCATCGCTTGTTGTGCACCGTTAGATTAAAATCTACGGTCACGACCTCCTTTTTGTCTCATGCGCACCACGACCTCCCCAGCGCACGTGAGATCGTAGCCCTTAGATCTAAATCTAAAGGCCATGACCTCCCCCTCAGTCTCTTATGTTCGCGTGCGGTTAAGTCCCAACCGGAGGTCCGCACTGCTGGATGGAGATCCAACGCTTTGGACCTCTGTCCATTTCTCACGCGTTTTCATGTTAAGGGGATCGGAGGCCACGACCTCCTCGCTTGATCGTGTGGTGGGACCTCCTCCCACCACTTAAAACTTAACGGTTCAAAATAGGATCCGATGGTTAGGACCTCTCCTGTGTCTTATCCAACGGCCATAAAGTCCTCCCTGTTCTTCTCCTTCCTCGGCGCGGGCAAGCTCGAGCAATGCATTTAATGCAAGTCCGCCATGGAGTATGTATATGACTCTTTCTTGACCGCATTTAATGCAGTCATTTTAGCCTCTCAGTCAAGCTCTAGCTTGCCCCCTTGTCAACCTTTATGTCTTGTCCTCGTGACTTTGGACCGTGCCATGGGCCAAGCTCACCGTGAGCTTAGCCAGTGGTCTACGACCTCAATTGCCCTTAGGATAAAACCACCCCACTGTGCCTTTATCTTCCTTTACAAGCCATTGTTCTTTGCTCACCCATCTGTGCTTGTGAACTTTAATAAGCCGCAGAGCTCCTTGGCCGCCATTGTTGGACTTGAAGTTCCTCGGTGGACAAGGGTCTTTGGGTTTCCCACCTTTCTCCTTGCTTCCATTTGTGCCTTCCCTCCGGGATCAAGCCCTAACCTAATTTGTTGGGCATTTTGTTTTCAGAGGTGGTCAAAGTCGGGCTTGAAGTGGAGCTTTGGCCGTGGAGCCCTGTCTTCCCCAACTCCCGCCACCACCTCCACGACCTCCCAAAGACCTTAGGACCATCGGGTAAGCCCTCGTTAGTCCTTTAGATGTCGGCACCATATGAATGATCTCATGAGCTTTAGTTTGGCATAAGCTTGTTTGTCGCATGAGCTCATTTTTGCTTTTCGGTTTTGCCGTGCATGGTCACCTCTGTCCTCTCGGCTCGCCCGGCGCTCAAGGCCGTCTTTGCCGTTGAGAGGGTCCGTTGGGTGCGCGTGGTTATTGCGAACCGCGGTACCATATGGACCTCGCCGGCGAGGTCTACATCGCCGGCGAGAACCAAATATTTGAACACGGATTTTGTCGGACGCAACGACAGCGTTGTTGTCGTTTTAGGACAGAGCTTCATTGGGGTTAATGCGCCATAAATTGCTAAATCTCGCAATCATTGGGTGGGTCTTGATGTCCTTAAATCCACCAATTATTGCGCGCCTTTAAGTCCTCCGCTGACCTCCTTGTGTCCCACGCGCATTTATGCCCCTGTCCAAACATGTGCGGCGCTGAAGCTGCAGGATGTCGAGACCTCCTCCAAGGAGATCCGAGCGCCCAAGACCTCCTTGGCGCAATCTTAGCCGCCCGCACCTCCCGGAGGTTCAGGACGCTGAGGACCTCCTCTGGGACCTCCTCGAGGTCATCTCCCGCTGAGGACCTCCCCTTTTAATCTGGTCCGTTCCGGACCTCCCTTCCATGTTGTGGTCCGTTAGATCTTCCATCTACGGCCATGACCTCCCCTTACCTCGCGCATGTGCGTGGTTAGGTGGTCCAGGACCTCTGGACCTCCCATGTGCGTGTGTGTTGTTCTCTTGGGAGGTCTGAGCCGTTGGATCTGAGATCTGTGGCTCACGACCTCCCATGTCTTTGTGAATGTTAGGAAGGTCAGTAAATTCTTAAGTATGAACTGAAATGAGGTAGACTTTAGAATTTCATATCTTTTTCTTCTTAAATCCAAATGAGGTCATTCAAATTGTGTTAGCTCTGTCTTAAACTTGACTTTAATCCAAAAATGGTTGTAAGTTGAGTTCAGCTCCAGAGCACAGTTTTGCCATAGGTTTTAGTACTCCCTTTTGGGATAATACACTCAAAATTTAGGTTTAACTTGTAAAACCCATAATTAATGTTCTGTAGGTTATTTTGAATGAGACCAACTTTGTTAGCTTCCTCTATTAGTGAACTCACTGTAAAAATTAGATATGAGCATATTGCTGTTATAGAAATAAGGACTTGTGCATTATAATTTTGTTCAAGTTCTTGTTTTTGAAAAATTATAGAAAGTGCAATATAGCTCCAAATGGGATGAACTCAATTGTGTTATTCATCTCATGAGGTGCTGGTTTCACAGTAAAAATCTCAGCCTCACCACTTTTCTAGAAAATGTTGCCTCATAATTAAATTATTGAATAGTGCAGTTTGGTATTTTCAGGGCTGAGCAGAATTGTTTTGCTCATAACTTTTGCATTAAGAATCCAAATCCATTGGTTCTTGTTGCTAAATTCCTAAAAATCACCCTCTTACTGCTGTAGAAATATCAGAGAATTTGGAGTTCGTTTGCTGTGCTGTCTTGTTGTTTTTCGTCGTTCTTATCGGTTCTTTATCGTTTTTCCGTTAGGTTTCGACATTTGTGGTGATCCATAAGCGACCCTCCGCAACAAAGTGACCAGCAGCAAGGCAAGCAGTTTGACCATTTCCATCATGTCCCATTACTTTAAAGCTTACTACTTTGTTTTACTTCTATGTATGCATGCTACTTTGTGTTAAATGTCGCTAGTTTTCCTATAGTTGCATAATCTGTAGGAATTGTTATCCTCTACTACCAATGAGCCTAGGTTATTCGCTGTGGTTTGAGCTCGTTGGATGAGCTCTTATCACTTAGTAGTTGCGTTTAAAACTGCTTAGACATGCTTAGCTATCGGTAGTAATGGGCGATCATCGACATAGTCGATGGTCTTGATCACACAAGTATAGTTATTCCTCCTATATGTCCAGCACTTGTGCTTTGATTAATTGTAAAATCAAAACTGAAAATAAAATGTTGATTTGGACTTGGGCATATTGGATGGATGGTGTGGTTTTGGAATGTGGTAGTATGCCCGAGTCGTTATGACCGAGTGACTTGCGCCACCGTTCGAGAGCAATATTGCGTGCTAACCACACGAGGGGATATGGGACCTCTCTTGACTAAGTACTTTGGGAGGTGTTAATTATGAGCTGGTTGGTGGGTATGTTTTAATAAAATCTGTGTGTGTGGTGTTGGGAGGAGCATTGGCGCACCGGTTAGGGCTGTCTAATGTGTCTTGTCCCGTGGGTTCTTGCTCGTAATTAGCATCGTCCATTGGAAATGTCTCGTAGGACTTAGCCGTGCCGGCATACCTAAGGTAGTGTGCCTAAAGAAAAGGTGGTCGGCGTGTGGGTACATTGGTACACCGCAGGATAAAACTATTCAATAGCCTCGCCCTAGGTTATGGACACGCCGAAACGCCCAGAAGAACTAGACTACAACTTTTAATTAAAACTTGACATGGTTGGTATGAGTGGGTAATTCATACTATTGTTGTGGTGGCTATTGGGTTAGTCACTTCCAGGATTGTTCTTGTTGTTGTTATTATGTTATTATTGCGTTGTATTTCAACAATTAAAAATGCTTTATCAAATTGCCTTCAATCTATTATGTTATTGCAAATGAAACTTGCTTTGTGCTAAAATGAGTCCAAAGCCTCATCCACTTAAATAAAGCTTGCATGTAGCTATTTATAGTTCTGTTATCTCACACGTAAGTCTTATGGAGTACTTTATGTACTCATCGCCCGTGGTTGTGGCAATTTTTTTGTGGCTTTTGTTGCAGAGGAAGAAGGAGAGCTCCAAGAGCCTCTCTTTTGTGCTACGTGTTGCGCTTTCTTGACGACTAGCTTGGCGGTCGGTCGATGCCTAGGGGTTAAGGCACACCGATTGGCTTTGTGTTATAGCCATCTTTATGGCACTTTTGCTTCATTGTTATCTTTTTATTTGTTGCTATTTGGCCTAAGGGCCTCTCTTTTGTAATAGCTATTCCATTATTAATATTAACTTCGGTTTGTTGCTTATGTACTATGTGTTGTATGGAATTGATATACTCTTTTGTTGTGAGGTATGTATACTGCATTCTGGGGAGTATACATTTCTCGAGACCGGGTTTATTTGGTTGATAATACTAGGGTCAATTGGATGACTAAGTATTATGAGCCTAATAAATGTCGGGGTCTCACACGGCCAGTGGCCAAACAACAATAGAAGTTACTGAACTGCAAATCTGATACTGTAGTTAGTACAATAAATGAGTAATTTACGCATTGATTCTCCTTCCACTTGCTCAACAAGTTATTGACTATGCTACAAAAATATCATGCGTGGTGATCTTATAGCTGAATTCACAGTAGCATCGTGGCAATCATGACACCGCACACAGTTCATAAGAACGCCGGCCTCATCGCAGCGAGCAGGTGAGCCGGGGCGTCGGGCCGTCGGCACGGGATGGAGCCGCACGGCACGCAGCGTGGTGAGCCCCAAGGCATCCTCCATGTCGAGCTCAGCCGACTTCATGACGTCGGGCAGCGCCCACTCGAACGAGTGGACGAGTCGCGCCACCGCGAGCCCCAACTCGTACATCCCGAGCGCTATGCGAGGCACGCCCCCGCCCGACCGAACGGCAGAACTCAAGCATCCGCCTTGAAGTCGGCCCGCCGCCTCGTCCTCCGCCATGAAGCGCACCGGGCGGAGCGCGTCCGTGTCCTTCTACCCGGCGCGGTCGCGACCGATGGTCCAGACGTTCACCATGACACGGGAGCCCTTTGGCACGGAGCACCCACTGAGGATGCAGTCCGCGGCCGTCTCGTGGAGGAGGAGCGCGATGGGCGGGTGCAATCAGAGCGTCCCCTTCACGATGCACTTGAGGAAGTGCAGCTTGTCCAGGTCGGTCTCGTCCACGTTGTGGTTGAGGTTGACCATGCCAGCGAGCTCCTCCTACAGCCGGCGGAGGTCGCCAGGGCTACACAGCAGCTCCGCCATCGCCCGCTCGATCGCCGACGCCGCCGTCAACGAACATGTCCGAGGAGTGCGTGCGCTTGGTCCCGGCGCTCACCGAAGTCCTTGCAAGGCTCAGGGAGCCCACGCGGCTGGTGGCGTTCATCGCTGACCTCTGCGAGACGGTCTCGTTCGATGCCGTGATGGCCGCTGGCGTGCCAAGGAGGTCGGTGGTCCACCACGGCGCGCGCTACCACGACGCCGAGGCCATCCTCGTCAACTCCTTGGACGCCGTCGAGCCAAAAGCCGCCAGGGCACTCGGCCTACCGGAGCCAGGCCACCCGCCGGTCTACCCCATCGGCCCGCTCATACAGACCGACAGCGCTGTCAGCACGTCCTCCATTACCACCCAGTAGCGAGGTGAACACGTGTGGCGACTCGAGGACGAGCACGAGCACCGCGTAGATGAGGAGCACAGCGGCCAGCCCCTCGATCGCACGCCAGCGGCAGGACGCGCCCGCCGCCACCGGCGTCCTTCGCATTCCTCCGGAGCCCACCGCCGCCATCACCCTATTCGAAGGAGGCGCGTATACTGCCATGGCGCCACCACCCGCGCAGATCCGGCCAGGCGGGCCAAGCCACCAAGAGCAGCTGGAAGGAGCGGCCATGGAACCACCAGGTGAAGAAAGAAGAAGAGGATTGGGGAGATGGGGAAAGGAAGGTGGCACCAGATGCTCATTCGGTTGAAAAGATAAGAGAGAGACACTCTATTGCCTTGGATTCCCACTACCAGCCAACTCAACATGTCTAGCCTTCATTATTTTATAAGAATACACTCAACCACCATAGGCTCACATGGAAAAAGCAAAACTCCCCATACAGCTCAAAAGGACAGCATTGCAGCACTTTGAAAGAAAGAAGCTGCCGACACCTCACGTGAAAAAAAAATAAAGGAGAACGCAGAGACTAAGTCTTGTCCAGTCGTGTCAAAGGACGGAGGGACCTACGGAGGAGCTTCTAGTTGGCATCAGTTCGCATCTGCTGGAAGACCCTGCTGTGGAGCTCCCTATAGCCTCGGCACCCATGCAACATCGCGGTCTCGCCGTGTTGCACCCTCGCAGCATGTGCGCTCTCGCACCCTCGCGCCTCCGCGCCCTCGTGGCATCGTGCCCTTGAACCCTTGTGGCATCTCGTACCTTTGGAGCATCCACCGCTTTGTGCGGCCCCGCGTGGCCCCTCGCCGGCCACCTCGCGCCTCCGGAACTCCTCGTACCTCCGAAGCGTCCACCGCGCGCCTGGCGACACCACGTGCCCTGCGATGCCCACAAGACCGGAGGAGCCTCATCCGTCGGAATGCAACTGCCATTCAGAACCACCAAGACTTTTTTGGAGTATCAACCTCTGCATAAAAGGCACAATTCAATACTGCCCCTTTCGACGTTTCCCCTAAAACGCCAAGGGGCAGGGGGCTAGTTTTGTAAGAATAATTCATCCATCACACTAATGGGGTACGCCTTGCAGAAGACTCGCATACAGATCACAGAAATACAGTTATACTCATGAAAGACTATAATACCCTTCGCTTGTACTCATAGTGCAACTATCCCTCAAGGGGTATTTTGGTCATTTGTACAGGCCCAAGAGCCTATAAATACCCCATGTATCCCTCATTTTTGGAGGGAGCTCTCTTGAGCAAGAAAGGAGTATGTTCAAACTGGTGAGCCCTCGGGGGCTCCCTCTCCGGAGGTAACCCCCATTGGATCATCGACAGAAGTAGGGCGGTCCTCTCGGACCCCTGAACCTGTATAAATCCTCGTGTCATTTTTTACCCTCATTGACGATGGCCCGTCAGACGGCCGACGTCCACCCCCTCACTCGTGTTTGTTTTTTACACCTACAACATACAAAAATAAATATCCATCCAAAAACATACAAAAATAGGTCTCTGTCGCCTTTCCAAATAGCAACATGGCCCTGTTGCCATTTGAAATGAACATTAGCCCATTTGCCAGTAAAATAGTGTTAAAAGTCTCTCCATTTGGAATGACGACAAAGATCAAATTGTAACTTGAAATGGCGATAAGTCCCTTGCGCCAATTCAAATGGTGATTTGATGTATGTCATAAGTTCCAGTAAGCAGATAGTGTCGTTGGTTCAAAATAGAGAACATACTAGATATGTTAATTAGATTCTCCATTGTACAATCTACTATTAGGAAAGAATCAATGGGCTAGAGCATGATACTAGGTCAACATAAAAAAAAGGAGATGCTAGCCCACGCTATACCGTTGGAATGCATTTCCAACGATATAGCAATTTTATGCAGTTTCGTCAAGTTTCAGTTGCTTAAAAGTTCCAGATTTCAAGTTTGAAGTTTTGACTAGGTATCAATACATTTCAAAATTCTAGAACTTTCCAGAAGATTCCAAAAAAATTTGAAGCCCAAGTTTCAACAAGTTTCAGATTTTGGAACTCAAGTTTCAGACAAAAAGAGTGTAGCATCCCGATTTTCGAGGCTTTTTCAAAATTTTCAAATTAAAAATAACCATTCGATTTTATTGGATTAATAAAGCTTGAACTTGAAATTTTAGAAAATAAAAACAATTTAATTTGAGTTAATCAAACTTCAATTAATTCAAAATTTGGTTTATTAAAATTCTTGGGTTTTATTTAGATTTAAAGTCAAAAAGAGTGCATTAAGTATTTTCTTGGATTTTCTGGAATTTAAAAAGGGTTTTTCTTTTCGCCCGAAAGCCAAAAATAATTTAATTACAAAATTAAAAGGTAAAGTTAAGTTATAAATAATTTTATTAAGTTCCAAATAACTCAAGGAATTTATGTGTATTTTTCTTGAAATTTTTGGACTTAATTTTCTAATTTCTAAAAAAAGCCTTTTGATTTTCTTGTATTTCTTAAATCAAAAATCTATTTAATTTCCTCTTTTAGCACCTGGGACAATTTCCTCTCTCAGCCCACTCCTATTCCTCTACGTGGCCCAATCCTCGGCCCGTTTTCGCGTGCACCAGCCCGCCCGCGCCTTTCCTCGCTCGCCCTCACTGCTAGGCGGGGCCCGCCTATCGGTGTCACGCCCCCGTCTTCTTCCTCCTCCCCGCTTTTGCCCATTGGCTGCCCATGCTGCCCTTCGCACACGCCCGCGTCACCACTGCTCTGCCTATGCGCTCGCCTCGCCGCCTCGTCTACAGGCATTGAATGCCATGAATGATGCTGCCACCGCTCCCTCCATTTTCTTCCCTTCCACCTGCCCCCATCACTCCAAGCACCTGCGCCATGCCCTACAGCGGCAGAGCTCCAGTGCACCCATGCCGACGTCCTCCTCTCCCGCTCCCCCTCGACTTCTATAAATGAGTGCCCCCAGAGCCCCTCCACCTCCTCTCTCTTTTCCCCCAACTCCCTCTCTCTCTCCCATCCTCACCTCGACGTATTTCACCGTCTAAAGCTCGTTGATCGGAGCTTCTTTCGTCGCCATGGGAGCTACCACCGCCGGCATCGCACGGGTGTGGGCCACCTTGTACGCACACTCACTCCGCCAGGCCGCCACCGGAGCCACATCACCGACTTCAACCGCCATCGCCGTCGCTTCCTCCGCTCACCGCCGGCCACCACCTTGTGCATCGCCACCAAAACCGTGCGCCCTGGATTCCCCTCGCCTCCCTCTCCCTCTCGGTACCCTCGCCGAGTAATGGGAACGGGGTCCCGATCTTCCAACAGGTTCTGGATATGTTCGATTTAGTGGAGGCGCGACACAAATCGATTCGGCTTCCGAACAACACGTTCCGAGCCCGCAATCGCAGCACCACGTCTCCTCAGGTTATCAACCGTGCGCATTCCGGTTGACCTCGCCAAGAAGGCTAATCCTCACCTACGAATCGAAGAACACAAGCAAGAACAAGGAAGAACACAACGGAATTGCAGATGTATTGTTTTAGCACTCGAAAGTTGGGGTCTCACAAACCGATGAACGGCGAAACTGTTCAAGACAGAATTAATCTAAGCAAAACCCAACCCTAATGGTGGGGGTGGCGGCTGGATATAGAGGACTGAGGGGCGTGCAAAACCCCTGGATGCGCCCTAATGGGCTCCAACACGATACAAAGCCGAACGGCCCAAAAGACGGTGGCGCAGCACCCTGACAGATTCTGAATGCCCACTTGTTTCGACGATTCCTGTTGACTCAGAAGGAATTTTGACATGGGACCAGAGCCATTGGAAAGGTCGTCTTCTCAGCTTTCCATACATATGTGGAACGTCCAAAACGGAGCCCGGATGCGATCTGGGTGTCCGTTTTAGTGCGGCCTGGTCCTGGACTCCGAATTGGATTCGAAGTCGGCTTGAGTTGGGCCTCCAACATGATTCGACCGCCCTTGCTGGACTTGTGCGCCTCGTAGCTCTTCTCCAAGTACTTCCAGGTCCTCTCCATGGTTCCTAATCATAATTAAATCATTAGGTAGCAATCGATTCTCAAATGAATAAAAAGAAGTACTTAGGAACGAGCTCACTGTAGAATTCAATTGTCGGTAGCGAGCTCTAGTGATTGGTCCTTGAATGTCAAGTGGAGGATTGTTGTGTGTATCCGAAGAAGTGATGTCCTCATCATCCTCCCCCTCTTGAAGCGGAGTTGTCCTCAACTCAGCCTCATCTTCTTCTCCCAAGTATGGCTTCAAATCTGAAATGTTAAAGGTGGGACTAACCCCAAACTCGGAAGGCAACTCAAGTTTATATGCATTATCATTTATCTTCTCAACTATCTTAAAAGGACCAGCAGCTCTAGGCATCAATTTTGACTTTCTTAACTCAGGAAATCTATCCTTTCTCAAGTGCAACCAAACAAAATCACCCGGTTCAAGTTTAACTTCCTTTCTACCTTTACTACCAGTAATCCTATATTTTTCATTCATCTTTTCAATGTTTGCCTTAGTAGTCTCATGCATTTTAACAATAAAATCAGCACGCTCCTTAGCATCATTATGAACTCTCTCACTAGTAGGCAAAGGTAAAATATCAAGAGGGGCACGGGGATTGAATCCATATACTACCTGAAAAGGACTTACCTTGGTGGTGGAGTGTTCCGCTCGATTATATGCGAACTCAACATGTGGCAAACACTCTTCCCACAGCTTCAAATTATTCGTCAAAACAGCTCTCAGCATGGTAGACAATGTGCGGTTCACCACCTCGGTTTGGCCATCAGTTTGTGGGTGACATGTTGTAGAGAACAACAACTTTGTACCCAACTTGTTCCATAGAGTACGCCAAAAGTGACTCAAGAACTTGGCATCACGATCTGAAACAATAGTAGAAGGCATACCATGCAAACGAACTATCTCTTTGAAAAAGATGTCAGCAATATGAATGGCATC
Organism: Phyllostachys edulis; assembly: GCA_036346405.1. NCBI lineage: Eukaryota > Viridiplantae > Streptophyta > Magnoliopsida > Poales > Poaceae > Phyllostachys > Phyllostachys edulis. The sequence continues at coordinate 15,940,331 of CM070559.1, read as the reverse complement.
ATCGGTTTTATGACATGGTATAAAATGAGCCATCTTAGAAAAACGATCCACAACAACAAAAATGCTATCCCTCCCCCTCTTAGTCCTGGGCAATCCTAAAACAAAGTCCATAGAAATATCTGCCCACGGAATAGAAGGAACAGGAAGAGGCATATACAAACCATGTGGATTCAAGCGAGACTTAGCTTTTTGACATGTAGTGCAGCGAGCCACAAACCGCTCAACATCTCGCCTCATTTTTGGCCAAAAGAAGTGTGTGGCCAGAACGTCCTCCGTCTTCTTAGCACCAAAATGTCCCATCAAACCGCCTCCATGCGCCTCCTGCAACAACAAAAGACGAACGGATCCAACTGGAATGCATAGGCGGTTAGCTCTAAACAAGAACCCATCATTGATCACGAATTTATTCCATGCTTGTCCCTCTTTACAATGCAACAACACATCCTTAAAATCAGCATCTAAAGCATATTGTCCTTTAATGGTTTGAAGACCAAAAATGTGACAATCAAGTTGAGACAACATGGTATAGCGTCGAGACAAAGCATCAAAGAATCACATTATCCTTCCCTTTCTTGTGTTTAATGACATAAGGAAAAGATTCAATAAATTCAACCCACTTAGCATGTCTACGATTCAAATTGGTTTGACTACGAATATGCTTTAGTGATTCATGATCAGAATGAATGACAAATTCTTTAGGCCATAAATAGTGTTGCCACGTCTCTAAAGAACGAACAAGAGCATACAATTCTTTATCATACGTGGAATAATTAAGAGCAGGACCATTCAATTTTTTACTAAAGTAGGCAACAGGTTTGCCTTCTTGCATCAAAACACCACCAATACCAATTCCGCTAGCATCACATTCCAGCTCAAAAGTCTTACCAAAATCCAGAAGTTGGAGCAATGGTGAGTGTGTAAGCTTGTCCTTCAAAAGATTAAAGGACTCCTCTTGTGATGGCCCCCAATGAAACACGACTCCCTTCTTTGTCAACTCAATCAGCGGTGTCGCAATGGTGCTGAATTCCTTGACAAAGCGGCGATAAAACCCTGCAAGGCCAAGAAAACTCCGCACTTGGGAGACCGTCGTGGGCGTGGGCCAACTCCATATCGCCTCCACCTTGGCTCTATCAACCTCAATTCCCTGTGGAGTCACAACATAGCCAAGAAAAGAGACTCGATCCGTGCAAAAGGTGCACTTCTCAAGGTTACCAAACAAACGTGCATCTCTCAAAGCATTAAAAACAGCACGTAAGTGATTCAAATGTTCATCCATGGACTTGCTATAAATCAAGATATCATCAAAGTAAACGACCACAAATTTGCCAATGAAAGGACGTAAAACCTCGTTCATTAATCTCATGAAAGTGCTAGGTGCATTAGTTAAACCAAAAGGCATGACTAACCACTCATACAAGCCGAACTTAGTTTTAAAAGCAGTTTTCCATTCATCGCCAAGTTTCATTCTTATTTGGTGGTATCCACTACATAAGTCAATCTTTGTGAAAATTATAGCACCACACAACTCATCAAGCATGTCGTCTAGCACGGGAATAGGATAGCGATACCTTATAATAATGTTGTTAATGGCTCTACAATCTACACACATACGCCAAGAACCATCTTTTTTGGGTACCAAAAGAACAGGAACAGCACAAGGACTAAGGCTCTCACGTACGTACCCACGGTCCAAAAGTTCTTGGACTTGTCGCTGAATCTCCTTAGTCTCTTCGGGATTGGTCCTGTACGCCGCACGGTTTGGCAAACTCACTCCAGGGATCAAGTCAATCTGGTGCTCAATTGTGAGACCCCGACGTTTATTCGGCTCATAATACTTAGTCATCCAATTGACCCTAGCATTATCAACCAAATAAACCCGGTCTCGAGAGATGTATACTTCTTAAATGCAGTATACATACCTCACAACAAAAGAATGTATCAATTCCATACAACACATAGTACATAAGCAACAAACCAGAAGTTAATATTAATAAGGATAGGTTATTACAAAAGAGGGGCCTTCTGGCCAAATAACAACAAAACTACAAAGATACACAGCGGAAGCAAAAGTGCCATAAAGATGGCCCAAAATAAGAGCCAACCAAGTGTGCCTTTAGCCCACAAGGCAACCGACCAGGACCGCCAAGCTAGTCGCTCTCCCAACCAATCCTGACTCACAAAAGTAAAGCCCTTTGGGCTCTACCTCCTCTGCAACAAAGTTGTTAAGCAAAGCAAATGAGTACAATAAATTGTTTATTGTACTCGCAAGACTGACGTGTAAGATAACAGAACTATAAATTAGCTATATGCAAGCTTTCTTTAAGTGGATGAGGCTTTGGACTCATTTAGCACAAAGCAAGTTTTCATTTGCAATAATATAGTAGATTGAAAGCAATTTGACAAAGCATTTTTAATTGTTGAAATAACAACGAGATAAATAACAAGGTAACAACAACAAGAACAACCTGGAAGTGACCAACCCAAGTCACCACAACAATAGCATGAACTCCCCGTTCATACCAACCATGTCAAGTTTTAATTAAAGGTTGTAGTCTAGTCTTGAACGACCTTACCAAGCATGTCCATAACCTAGGACGAGGCTATTCGAATAGTTTTATCCCTGCAGGGTGTACCACTGTACCCACACGTCAGACCGCCTTTCCATAAGGCACACTACCTTTGGTATGCCGGCACGGCTAAGTCCTACGAGACATTTCCAATGGACAATGCTAATTCTGAGTCGCACAACCCACGGGGAGAAGGAGACATCACACAACCTTCTGGAAGCTAATGCTCCCTCCCACATCACACACACATTTTATCTTTAAAACACACCAACCGAGCGACCCCAATTAACACCGCCTAAAGTACTTAGTCAAGAGGGTTCCATATGCCCCTCGTGTGGTTAGCACATAAAATCGCTGGCTTAGTGACCCAAGTACTCGGTCCTTAGGGACCCGGGCATACCACCACATCCAAAAACCGCACCATCCATCCAATATGCCCAAGTCTAAATCAATCTTTTATTTTCAGTTTTGATTTTACAAATTAATCAAAGCACAAGTGCTGGACATATAGGAGTAATAATCAGTTTTGAGTGATCAAGACCATCGACTAAGTCGATGATCGCCCATTCTACCGAAAACTAAGCATGTCTAAGCAATTCAAATCGAAACTACTAAGTGATAGGAGCTCATCCAACGAGCTCCCACCACAGCAAATAACCTAGGCTCATGGTAGTAGAGGATAAACAATTCCTACAGATTATGCAACTATAGGCTTGCTAGCGACATTTAACACAAAGTAGCATGCATACATAGAAGTAAAACGATATATTAAGCTTTAAAGTAATGGGACAATGATGGAAATGATCAAACTGCTTGCCTTGCTGTTGCTGTTCAATTTGTTGCGGAGGGTCACTCTCGGGATCACCACAAATGTCGAAACCTAACGGAAAGGCGAGAAAGAACCGATAAAACGACGAAAAACAACAAAGACAGCACAACAAACGAACTCCAAATTCTCTGAATTTTCTACAGCAACAAGAGGGTGATTTTTAGGAATATTGCAACAAGAACCAATTGATTTGGATTCTCAATGCAAAAGTTATGAGCAAAACAATTCTGCTCAGCCCTAAAATACCAAACTGCACTATTCATTAATTTAATTATGAGGCAACATTTTCTAGAACAGAAGTGAAGCTGAAATTTTTACTGTAAAACCAGCACCTCATGAGATGAATAACACAATTGAGTTCATCTCATTTGGAGCTATATTGCACTTTCTATAATTTTTCAAAAACAAGAACTTGAACAAAATTATAATGCACAAGTCCTCATTTTTATAACAGCAACAAGCTCAAAACTAATTTTCACAGTGAGTTCATTATTAGAGGAAACCAACAAAGTTGGTCTCACTCAAAAATAATCTACAGAGCATTAGTTTTGTATTTTACAAGTTAAGCATTGATTTAAGTGTATATTTTAAAGTTGGTTTTAAAATCTAATGGCAAACTGTGCTCTGGAGTTGAACTCAACTTACAATCATTTTTGGATTAAAGTCAAGTCCAAGACAGAGCCAACATACTTTGAATGACCTCATTTGGATTAAAAATGAAAAAGATATGGAATTCTAAAGTTTATACCTTATTCTGTTTATAATTAAGACTTTACTGGAATTCCTAAGAAAATTCACAAGAACATGGGAGGTCGTGAGCCACAGATCACAGATCTAACGGCTCAGACCTCCCCGGAGAACAACACACACGCGCACGTGAGGTCCAGAGGTCCTGGACCTCCTAGCAACGCACATGCGCGAGGTGAGGGGAGGTCGTGGCCGTAGATGGAGAATCCAACGGACCACAACGATGAGGGGAGGTCCGGGACGGACCAGATCTAAAGGGGGAGGTCCTCAACGGTTGGGATGTCCTCGAGGAGGTCCCAGCGGAGGTCCTCAACGGTGAGATGACCTCGAGGAGGTCCTACGCAGAGATCTAAACGCCACAGACCTCCAGGGAGGTCTGGACGGCCACGATCGCGAGGGGAGGTCTTGGGCGCTCAGATCTCCTCGGAGGAGGTCGGGCGCCCTGACCTAGCGTGCTGCACGCTTGGACAAAGCATAAATGCGCGGGACCACGAGGAGGTCCGCGCATAAGCGGTCTTAAATGCACGCACAAGGGTGGATTAAAGGCGGTTAAGACGCCAATGATCGCGAGATTGAGCAATGATTAAGCGCAATCAAAGCCGAGGATCTCTGTCCTAAAACGACAACGACGCCGCTGCGTTCGTCAAAAAAATCGAGCTCAAAGATTTGGTTCTCGCCGGCGATGTAGACCTCATGGCGACCTCCACGGTACCACCGAGTGCACAATAACGTTGCACACTCGGTGGACCTCCTCTCAACGGCGACGGCGGCTTTGAATCCGGGCGAGCCGAGAGGGCAAATTGACCAAGACGGCCAAACACGAAAAGCAAAATGAAGCTCATGCGACATTCAAGCTTGTGCCAAGAAAGCTCCATAAAATCATTCAGCGGGTGCAAAGCAACTAAGGACTACAGGAGGAGTACGGAGGTCCTAAGGTCTTTGGGAGGTCGTGGAGGTGATGATGGAGTTGGGAAGACAATGAAGCTTCACGGCCCAAGGCTCGGCTCAGCTCTAGCTTTGTCCACCTCTGAAAAAGGCCCAAACAAATTTGGTTAGGGCTTGGTCCCAGAGGAAAGGCACAAATGGAAGCAAGGAGAGGAGAAGAAATCTCCAATGACCCTTGCCCACCAAGGAGCTTCAACTCCAACAATGGCGGCCAAGGAAGGTTTGGTGGTTTAGAGTTCCCAAGCCCGGAGAGCGAGCAAGGAACAATGGCGTGTAAAAGAAGACAAAGGCATAGTGGGGTGGTTTTATCCTTAGGGCAAGGAGGTCTTAGACCTTGGCTAAGCTCATGGTGAGCTTGGCCCATGGCGTGGTCTATGACCTTTGGACAAGATGGTATGTTGACACAAATGGCGGGCTTGAGCCGACTAGAGGCGAAAAATGACCTGCATTAAATCTTGGTCGACAAAGAGTGATATAACGTATCCATGCAGACACGCATTAAATACTTTGCTCGAGCTCGCGAGGCGTGTCGAGGAAGGAGAAGAACGGGGAGGTCTTTACGACCGTTGGATAAGACCATGGGGAGGTCCTAACCATCGGATCCCATTTTTGAACCGTTCGCCTAAATGGTGGGAGGAGGTCCCACCACACGATCAAGGATGGGGAGGTCGTGGCCCTCCGATTTCCTTAATGTGTAAGCGCACGAGGAAAATAGGATAGGAGGTCCAAAGCGTTGGATCTCCATCCAACGGTCTTGGACCTCTGTGAGGTCTTAACTGCACCTTGAACATAAGACATGAGGGGAGGTCATGGCCTTTGGATTAAAATCAAGGGCACACAACCAAGGGAGGTCGAGGCTTTGCGTGAAGCGGGGGAGGTCAAGACCTTTGTATTTTGATCAACGGTGGTGATCAAAACAGGGAGGTCGAGCCTGCACGTGGCGCAAAGTAGGTCTTGAGCTTGCGCAACACACAAGGGAGGTCATGGCCATTAGATTTAGATCTAAGAACGACCTCACGTCTTGTGAAGGACCTAAGGGATGTTTTTGAGAGGAGGTCGTGGCCTTTGGATGTAAATCCAGCGGCTGCGACCTCACGTGAGTGCAAAGGGAAGTATGATAGTTAGATTAAGAGGAGGAGGTCGAGGCGGTTGGATGTAAATCCATGCACTATGACCTCGCCAAGGTGGAAGGTGGTTTTGAGGTTTGATAACAAGGGAGGTCGGGGCGGTTGGATCTTAATCCAAGGGCTATGACCTGGACAAGGTGAGGAAGTCTTTGGGATTTAACACACAGGGGAGGTCATGACCGTGGATCTTTGATCCAACGGTTCACGACTGATGAGGTGAGAGGTCTTTGCGGTGTTGACCGCGGAGGAGGTCTGGCGCCCACGTTGACGAGGAGGTCCACGCGGTCGAGAGGACTTGAAGGGGAGGTCTGGAGTGCGTTGGTTGAGGGGAGGTCGTGGCCTTTGGATTGGATCCAACGGCCACGACCTCATCAAGGTGGGGAAGGAGGTCGATGGGGTTGAAATTTGGACCGACTTTGCAAAGTGGCTAGCCCAAGGAGCAGTGTAGGCTTTTAAATTTAGTTTTTAACAGCTGAAACTTAGCAGAATTATTTGAGATAGCAAATGAACTCCAAATTTGATGAAATTTTAACTGGAGCTTGCTGACAATGAGATTAACCTTGCATAAAATTTCCAGAGGTTATTATGCAATGCATTTTTCTCAGGAAATTCGTTAAGGTTGTTTAAAGGATTGTTTTACCTCCAAAATTTATCAAACTAGTTTTACAACTTGTGATATTTGTAAGAGGGTCCCACATCAGTTTTGGGACCAAGGAAAATATATTCCAAATGTTTGGCACAAGATTTAGACAAGCTGGAAAATGAGTTTGACTTTTGAGTCAACAAGAGCTTTGTGTTTTTGGATTACACAACTCTTGGACAAGAATTACATAAGAGATTAGGGGTTTTCAAGATGTGAGAAAAAGTTTTAATTTCTACACATATAATTATACTTGAATAACCCCAATTATACATTTGGGATGTTACATCAATCCCTCGAATGGGTGGAAGTCCTGGAGGTATCTCATTAGGGAAAACATCTCTAAAATCCTGTAAAAGGTTAGTGGCGAGGGGCGAGGCAAAGTGCAAGGCATATTATCAAGAGAAAATAAAGCATCTTTGCACACAAAAGCATAGCATGTATCATTAATATCATCAATTTCAGCAAGGTCTGATTTTGTGGCAAGCATAACAGAATGTTTTTCAGATTTATCATGTTAGTTGGATCATTAGCGTGACGGCTTCGCTCCCTATCGGCCTCTATAATCTCAGGTGGGGTCAAAGGCGGTAAAGTAACTTTCTTTCCTTATGCATAAAAGTGTATTTGTTACTACTACCATGGTGTAAAGCATCATTATCAAATTCCCAAGGTCGACCCAATAAAAGAGAGCATGCTTGCATGGGAACCACATCACAATCAACATGATCGGCATAACCACCAATGGAAAAATGGACTCGGCATGTTTGTGTTACCTTAGCTTTTCGAGTCATTTAACCCTTGAATATGGTATGGATGTGGATGCGATCGCGTGGTCAAGCCAAGCTTCTTGACCAAATCGAACTCACCAAGTTGTTGCGGCTTCCTCCATCAATGATGACACGTCTTGGCGCGGTTCTTGATTGCAAAGAAAGTCTGAAACAAATTATGGCGTTGAAGCTTATCGGGTTGTTGTACTGTGTGCTTGAGGACTTGCTGCACAATGATGCTCCGAAGCGTCATTGTGGGCGCCCACCAAGGAACAGTCGTCATGACCACCGCCATTGTCGTCGAGGCGGCGAACAACGTCATCATCCTCCTCGACATCCGAAGTCTTGATGTAGCCTCCATCTTCCGTGGCGATGTATGCCCGTTGGCTAGGGCAATTCCTCGCACATGACCAAGTCCATGGCAGCGGTGGCCTTGAATGTCGGAGGAGCGGCCCGTGGAAGTCACGGAAGAAGAACTCTTGGTGGAGCACAGAAGAATTTTTGTAGAATCTGCGGGCGTGTCGTGGAAGGTGGCCGGTGGCCGCAGACAATCTTGTTCATTGGTGGTGGAGGAGAACGAAAACTTCAAGAAGACTTGGGCGATCCGTCGATGTAGTGGATTCATGGCGTGTAGGAGGGTCGTCCGGTGCTTGCCGTCGGCGATTCCTTGCGTCCTGTAATTCTTTTACGCAAGCATAGCAATTTGGAACAAGCGGTTGTGATAGTAAAATCTTTATAATCAACAATGTCCTGAATTTCACGCCGTAACCCCCCGTAGAAACGACAAATCTTATCCTCTGTTTCCTCAACAACCCCACAACGCACCATACCCTTTTGAAGCTCAGCATAATAGTCCTGAACAGAACTATCACCTTGTTCTAAGCGCTGTAATTTTTTTCTCAAATCACGTTTATATGAGGGAGGAACAAAACGATTATGCATAGCTTCTTTTAACCGCTCCCATGTATCAGGTTGTAAGCGCATGGTACCCAGTTCATTCCACCAGATAATAGCAAAGTCCTTAAACTCACTAGTAGCTTGTCTAACTCTATGTTGTTCAGGAACCAAGTGAGAATTAAACTTCTGCTCTACCGTCATCTCCCAATCAAGATATATTGCAGCATCATAAAGGCGAGAAAAAGATGGGATGGTAAACTTGACTTTAGCAAAGGGTCATCGTTACCATGGCGGTTCGGTTATTACCTCCCATACCATGTCATTTTCTTTGAACACGCCGGCGTAGTCGTGCATCTTGTGTCTCCCGCTGATCAATGTTGCCAACCGCATCATGCACTGTGTCATCATCATCATGATGGCCGTCATTGACAGGTGGCAGGCGTGCCTCCAATGTGTCCATCTGACCAGTGAGGTCAGCCATCCGCCGCTCCACCCGCTCAATGCCTTCTGTGGTGTTCAACTGGGCAATGGCGGCGACGATGGTGTCCATTCGCGCGCCGAGGTCAGTGAATGAAGCATTTTGTTTGTCGAGCACAGCTTGTAGCTGGCCACGACTAACACACTCATTGAAATCGACCGGTGTCTCGTCCCCTTCGGCCCCTGCCATGGTTAGTGGAAACACAGGGAAAACAAAATGATTATCCCTATCAACTACAAAGGAGGACAGTGGGAACCCGCAAAGGAAGTGGCTTACCAAGCTCCTACAAGTGTTCTTACCATCGCATAAGCGATGGGTGGTACAACCGGTGGCTGGTTCGTGATACAGGAGCGTGGTCTTTGCGATTGCAAGGGTCAAAAGTCGTGCTATCAGGAAGTAGGTATATGGAGCTTGGAAGGCCAAATATGTTAGTGGAACACAAATCAATAACAGATAGTAATGCTGAGTAAATGTCCAAAACACTGATCCTAGTTGCTGGGCTAAATGTGTCCTATAGCAGGTATGATATGATGAACAAGGAGTCAAGACCAGAATAGTAAAGCAAAGACAGCAACAAAGATGGCCAGGCAAAGACAGCAACAAGGATGACCAGGTAAAGACAGCACAAATCAATATCTGTCACCTGTGCTCTCTGTTTTTTTTTAAGGCACGGAGTGCTCTCAGGTGCCTTTGCTATCAGGCAAAACCAGGTGCCGAATTTTTTTTTCTTTTTGGTTTCTTTTTTTTTCTGTTATTTTTTTCACAAAGCGGAGCACAGAAATAGGAACCACACAAAGTTTCACCTCAATCGATGTAAGGTGTGGCCTCTGTAAAATGATGAATGTCTTTGTAAATTCGGTGATGAAAGTTCAGAGCTCGAGTACTGCACTTTCCAGGCCGAATTTGGGCAAAATAAATTCGCCAGACTCAAGAAAGTTGGAGAGTTTCGGATGCAAAATTTAATTTCACCCAATTTCAAAAAAACATTCGTCGATTTGAGTCCAGTATCACGAAAGTTCTGACCGTTTGAAGGAGACCTCAGAGTTATAGTTCTTTGTGGAGGTCGAAACGAAATCGGGTGGAAGAAATTGGTGGAAATTGGGGGCGAAGCTCGGGAAGAGGTGGGGATGGTCTTTGGGTGATCACGCGACTCGATGGATGACTCAAAAAGCAGAGGGTGGGAGAAACAAAAGTTGGCGGCTAGGGTTTGTATGAGAGGTAGCGGAAGCAAGACAACCCGAAATAAAACACGATCTAAACCAAACAACACAACTCGACTAAGGACACAAACTCAACACTACGGACTCTGAAATCAAATTGTGCAAAAGGTTAAGCGAGATGCGGGACAGGAACAACCTATGACTACAATTTTTTGTAGGGCTTTTCTTGGACTATAGGATGAAACCGAAAACAACAAGGGTAGGGTAAACTCGAACCTGAAGGAACACCTGAAGCTCTGATTACCACTTAATGGGAACGGGGTCCCGATCTTCCAATAGGTTCTGGATATGTTCGATTTAGTGGAGGCGCGACACAAATCGATTCGGCTTCCGAACAACACGTTCCGAGCCCGCAATCGCAGCACCACGTCTCCTCAGGTTATCAACCGTGCGCAGCCCGATTGACCTCGCCAAGAAGGCTAATCCTCACCTGCGAATCGAAGAACACAAGCAAGAACAAGGAAGAACACAACGGAATTGCAGATGTATTGTTTTAGCACTCGAAAGTTGGGGTCTCACAAACCGATGAAGCAATAAACTGTTCAAGACAGAATTAATCTAAGCAAAACCCAACCCTAATGGTGGGGGTGGCGGCTAGATATAGAGGACTGAGGGGCGTGCAAAACCCCTGGACGTGCCCTAATGGGCTCCAACACGATACAAAGCCGAACGGCCCAAAAGACGGTGGCGCAGCACCCTGATAGATTCTAAATACCCACTTGTTTCGATGATTCCTGTTGACTCAGAAGGAATTTTGACATGGGACTAGAGCCATTGGAAAGTTCGTCTTCTCAGCTTTCCATACATATGTGGAACGTCCAAAACGGAGCCCGGATGCGATCTGGGCGTCCGTTTTAGTCTTGACCTGGTCTGGACTCCGAATTGGATTCGAAGTCGGCTTGAGTTGGGCCTCCAACATGATTCGACCGCCCTTGCTGGACTTGTGCGCCTCATAGCCCTTCTCCAAGTACTTCTAGGTCCTCTCCATGGTTCCTAATCATAATTAAATCATTAGGTAGCAATCGATTCTCAAATGAACAAAAAGAAGTACTTAGGAACGAGCTCACCTGTAAATTCAATTGTCGGGCGCGAGCTCTAGTGATTGGTCCTTGAATGTCAAGTGGAGGATTGTTGTGTGTATCCGAAGAAGTGATGTCCTCATCACCGAGGCTCGCCATGGCATAGCGCCGCAAGCTCATACAAGACGGCGCCGTCTTTGGCGTCCCAGCATACGACGTGGCCGCCACGTGGCTACCACCACCTCACCACCTTAGCACCACTCGGCCGCCTCTGCATGCGTGGTAGCCCGCATGGCACTGCCCTCTGCCAAGAGCCGGGTCCACCGTGGACTGCGCGTGGCTATGAACCCAGTCCATGGTCGTGGGGCCCACTCGTCAGTGACTCAGTCTTTTTTTTAAAAAAAAAATACGGCCACTGACGTCATCGTGACGCAATAAATTGATTTTCTTTTAGAAAAATAAATCCAAAATTCCGAAAATTCCCTTTTTCATCATTTCATGCATTTTTAAACTTCCGGAATCTCATTCTCCTCTATTCGAACTCCGATTCGAGCGATTCAAATTTCTAAATTCATCTAAAATCAAGATCTAACTATCTGCACTAAAATTATTTGATTTCGAGTTCATTTGATTTTATTTGAATTTGCTTCGTCTTCCCGTGTAGATTTCGACAACTCCGGGGAACCCAAATATTGCAAAGAAGTAGATCCTCAAGCATTTGAGTAAGGCAAGTTACATCTTTGATCACACTGAATCCCATTATTATAAATTATCTAAATTCTATTTTAAATTATTATTGTATGCTTATTTAAATTCAAGTAATTTAAATTCTTCCTTTAAAGCTTTATAGTTATTCCATATTCCTTTGTATAGCCAAACTTTGCTATTAAATCAATCATTCCTTGATACCTTAGTTAAAATCTAGTTGATACATTAGTATGAGCTGGAACATGTTCAAAAACAGTATGCTTAGACAAGGCTTAGACCAAAAGTGTTTAAATTGGGGAATTTAGCCAAAAGTTCAACTATGATTTAAATGATACTATGGTATTGTCTTTACCATAGAAGTTTATAAAATGATTTTACCTGGTAAAATAAAAATAAAAATTGGTTTGGACTTGGGTCAAATGGATGCTGGATGGTGCATGTTGATGCACGGGATCGAATCATCTCTATGACCGAGGCCCAGGGGTTATTTTGGAAAGTCGTCCAAGTCAGTTAAGGACCGGTCTTTGAGCCGTATTTTGCTAAGCCCTATCGTACTACCACGTGTCTCGAATGGGAGGGAACTGGCTAACTAATTTACAACGTTCCATCGTGGTCGTGCTATCCGGTTTCGTTGGTGTCTTTTATGACCTACTTTTATGTATTCCCACCTGGTGCAAGAGGGGGCCTGAATCCGATGGGTTTCTATCTAAAGGGGGCGAAACCTTAGCGAGGCAGAACTACAGTGGGATGACGCATTGTAAAGGCCTTGTCACGTGCTCTAGACTACTTACCTAAGGTAGTGAGCGGTGGTATAGACGAATGCCAAACAAACTAGAGAAGTCGTGTCATATGAGTAAAGCTGTACAACCTCTATAGAGTGTTAAGAACTATTCGAATAGTCATGTCCATGGTCATTGACATGCTAGCAAAGCCACTCCAAGTTAGATTTTGGTTTTGATTTCAAAAGACTTATTAAATGGTTTTGGATTTCTTATCCAATTGGAAAATTGGGCGGGTAGCCATGTGATAGGAGGGTATCCTTCACCACTTGTTGATGAATGTTATCTGACTATAAAAATTGAGATTTATAAAATAAATTTTAGCTATAAAGTAAATTGCTTTAGAACTTAGTATGAATATTTAAATGGAAAATATTGCGTTATGCAAATTGAGCCATATAAGCCTCCCGTTGATAAATCCTTACATGCATTATAATCTGTTATTGGGTGTTACTTGCGGAGTATATTCATTTGTACTCACCTTGCTTAATAAATTGTTGATCAGGAGAAGAGTACTACGAGGAGAATGAGAACTTGAACGACTAGGTACCCTCCAGACGATTGCATGTGGCGAATTGTGTGGTCTACCTTACTTCTTTTGCTTCTCTTGTATTTTGCTTATTGGCTTTATGCTCCTTTTGTAACAAATTTTAATTGTTATCTATGAATGACATTTCATGGTTATGCTATCCACTTTTGTTGACTATGTACACTAACTGTTCCTGGACTAGTGCATGAAACACGGAGAATCCGGGATCCTTCGCTCCCGGATTCGACAAAGAGTTTCATGAAGTTTCAAGAAGTCTCGTGAAAACATTTAAAAGTTTCAAATTGCTTTAAACCTATTACATTATTGCAAATGAAAACTTGCTTTATGCTAAATGTAAGTCCAAAGCCTCATCCACTTAAATAAAGCTTGCATGTAGCTAATTATAGGCTGTTATCCTTACACGTCAGTCTTGCGAGTACATTTTTGTACTCATTTGCTTTGCTTAACTTTATTTGTTGCAGAGGAAGAAGTGGATCCCCAAGGGATGCACTTTTGTGAGATGTGCTGCGGGTTTGACGACTAGGTTGGTGGCTTGGTTGGTTGCCTTGTGGGTTAAAGGCACACTAATCAGCTCTTTTGTTTATCGCCATCTTATGGCACTTTGCTTCCGCTGTTATTTAGTCTCTTTAGCTTGTATTTGGCCGGTCGGCCTCTCTTTTGTAATAACTTGATACTATGTATGTCTTTTATTTAATCTAGTTCGTGCTTGAATTCTATGTTTGTATGGAATTGATGTATGACTTTGTAAAAAGGTGTACGTACAGCACTTCTGGGATGTACATATTTTCCCGAGGCACGAGATATTGTGTTTGTGATGCTAAAGTCGGTGGTACGGCTAGGCATCCCGAGCTCAATACCCCGAGGACCTCACAAAAGTTTGTATCAGAGCCATACTGACCATAGAAACCCTAGCTTGGTCATCTTTAGGATGTTTTGAAAAACTTAGTTTCAAAATATCAAATAATTTATGAAAGCCTAAGTAACTTCTCTAATTTTACTCCTTACCTATCTTAGCTTTCTTATCTCATCTTGCTCTAACTTGAGTTTTAAAAGTTGTTTTCCTCTCCTTCTTTCAAAAGATAGTGTTATCGATTAATTCGGGTTTTGGGAGAACCAACGAGATTGGCGAATTGAAGTGTGAGCTGCCCACTACAAGGTTTTGAAGTTCTGGAGTCGGTGATTCGACGAGGAGCTTGGATGCGAAATCTGGACAGCAAGCATCAAATTTCCAGACAGCAGTCTCAAAGGTTTCTAATTAGGATGGATAATGAGAGGTTAATGCAACTAAAACTGGTGGGAATAAAAGGGTAAGAGGTGATATTAGTTGGCTAAGTATCTAACGCTTATTTTGCTGAGTACCTTGCTTTATAGAAGTGTTAGATTTGGAGTAGTGTTCGGAATTTTATCTTCTCAACCGATTGCTCGTTCATTCAATACGGGTTAGTCGTGTCGGGAAGTTGAGTTAAGTCTTGTGTTTCCTTGCGGTTTCTTGATCCTTCTTGTAAACTTGTAGAGTTCTTTTAATTGCTGTTTTGTTGGCTTTCGGTTAGGGTGATGCCCATTCCCCTGGTCGTTAGCTTGTTCTTTTGCTTTCTTTAAGTTTTGTGGCTAACCCTTTTTTCTCTCTTCAGCAGGATGGCTGGAAGAACTCGTAGTGGTCAGGGTCAGCCAGCTGGCCAGGATGAGGATCTTCCACCTCCTCCGACTATGGCTGAGGTTCTCGCTCGGATCGAGCGGAACCGCATGGACCAGACTTGGATTTTGGAGGCGATCGCTCGCAACACCTCCGGACTCTCTGCTGCCTCCGGATCAGGGGGAGGTGGTGGACATCAGCCTCGTGGGGGACTCTCGGAGTTCCTCCGCACCCAGCCGCCCACGTTCTCTAGGTCTGAGGACCCATTGGAGGCGGATGACTGGCTGCGTCTAGTTGAGCGTAAGCTCAACATTGCTCAGTGCCAGGATCAGGAGAAGGCACTCTTCGCCTCCCATCAGTTGGAAGGCGCAACTCTCTCATGGTGGGAGAATTTCCTCGCCATGCAGCCTGCAGATCATGTGGTCACTTGGGATGAGTTCCGGACGGTGTTTCGTCGGGCTCACATCCCTGTCGGCTTGATGAAGCTCAAGAAGAAGGAGTTTCTTGCGCTCAAGCAAGGGCACAGGTCCGTATCGGAGTATTTATACGAGTTTAACCATTTGGCTCGTTATGCTCCCGCAGAGGTGGCCACTGATGAGGCCAAGCAGGAGAAGTTCATGGATGGCTTGTTTGAGGAGCTTCAGGACAAGCTCTCCATCGTCGACTTCCCCGATTTCCAGACCTTTGTGGACAAGGCCATCATCTTCGAGCACAAGGGACGAGCACTGGGAGATTCCCGCAAGCGCAAGTGGGAGTCTTACAGGGCCGCCAAGGCTAGCCGTCCCTGTTTCGGGCAAGCTCAGTTGCCCCGTCCTCCGGTTTCAGCACCGTCGAGGGCGCTTGCTGTTGTACCTCGTCCTTCACAGGCCGTGCCCCAATCACGTGCACCTGCGAGTCAGTCGGGTGGCCCCTGCAATCCAGCTGCCAGGGTCGTCTGTTTCTTTTGCAAGCAGAAGGGCCACTATGCGAATAGTTGCCCTAAGAAGCTTGGAGCGGCCCCTCGTCCTAATGGAGGACGCAGGCAAGGAGGTGGTCCTTCCCAGGATCAAAATGTTGTCCCCGCTACTCAGGGCGTGGGCAGCGGTGGCGTTAACCTCATCTCTGTCGAGGAGGCATAGGAGGCACCTGACGTCGTGTTAGCTACGCTTCTTGTTAACTCTCATCCTGCTACTATTTTATTCGATTCAGGAGCATCGTATTCCTTTGTTTCTCAGTCTTTTGCTGCTGTTGGTGAGCTTCTCTTTGCTCCTTTGTCGGTCCCGTTGCTCATTCGCTCTCCTGGTTCGGAGTTGAGAGCCGAATTAGAGTGTAGGGATGTTCCGATCGAGATTGAGGGAGTTGGATTCTTAGCAAATCTTATCCTCCTCAATTCCGTGAGTTTAGATGTGATTCTTGGTATAGATTGGTTGTCTCATCATTTGGGACAAATCGATTGCGCCAAGAAGTCCGTCTCTCTTTCTAGTCCCTCCGGTGTTCAGGTTTCCTTTTCGCCGAAGCTACTTGGACCGCATCTCTTCGTGCTGGAAGTGGAGCCAGCTTTGGACATTCGCAAAGTTCCAACCGTGTGTGACTTCGTCGATGTCTTCCCCGATGATCTTCCCAGGATGCCACCAGTTCGAGATCTCGAGTTCGTCATTGAGATAGCACCCGGTACCGCCCCTATTTCTAGAAGGCCTTACCGGATGCCTCCAAACGAGTTGGTAGAGTCGAAGAAGCAAATTGGTGAGCTGCTAGAGAAGGGTTTCATCCTCCCTAGCTCATCTCCTTGGGGTTGTCCAGCAATCTTTGTAAAGAAGAAGGACCATACTTTACGCATGTGCGTCGATTACCATCCGCTTAATGAAGTAACGGTAAAGAACAAGTATCCATTGCCCCGCATCGATGATCTCTTCAATCAGTTGACCAGAGCTTGAGTTTTCTCCAATATTGACTTGAGAGTGGGATATCATCAAGTCCGGATCCGACCTGAGGATATTCCCAAGACGACTTTCTCTACTCGTTACGGTCTGTACGAGTACACCGTCATGTCTTTCGGCTTAACCAATGCTCCTGCCATGTTCATGAATCTCATGAATTCGGTATTCATGGAGTATTTGGATAAGTTTGTGGTGGTCTTCATCGATGATATTCTTATCTATTCTAAGGACGATGAAGAACACTCCAAGCACTTGAAGCTTGTATTGGGAAAGCTACGTGAGCACCAGCTGTATACGAAGTTCAGCAACTGTGCATTCTGATTGAAGGAAGTAGCATACTTGGGTCATGTTCTTTTAGCAGGGGGCGTAGCGGTGGACCCTAGCAAGGTCAGCGATGTGCTCTCTTGGAGTCAGCCCAGTTCGGTAACCGAGGCACGGAGTTTTCTCGATTTAGCCGGTTATTACCGTCGCTTTATCGAGAACTTCTCCAAGATCGCAAAGCCGATGACTGAGTTGCTCAAGAAGGACAAGAAGTTTCTGTGGTCCGATGCTTGTGAGAAGAGTTTTCAAGAACTCAAGACGCGTTTGACCACAGCCCCTGTTCTCGTTCTACCCAATATCCATCGAAGCTTCGATATTTATTGCGATGCTTCTCGTCGAGGACTCGGGTGTGTCTTGATGCAAGAAGACAAGGTAGTGGCCTATGCATCGAGGTAGTTGACCTCATGAACTCAACTATCCTACCCATGATTTGGAGCTAGCTACTGTGATTCATGCACTTAAGATTTGGCGACATTACCTAATCGGTAATCGTTGTGAGGTGTATTCGGATCACAAGAGTTTGAAGTATTTGTTCACCCAACCTGATCTAAACCTTAGGCAAAGACGGTGATTGGAGTTGATCAAAGACTATGACATGGGTATTCACTATCATTCGAGCAAGGTAAATATCGTTGCCAATGCGCTTAGTCGTAAAACGCATTGTAATGCCTGGTTGCTTAAGGAGCAGTAGCCCTCTCTTCTTGAAAATTCCAGCGTCTCAACTTGGAGGTAGTTGAGCATGGATCCCTCGCTACCTTGGTTGTGCAACCAACCTTGGTGGATCGTGTCAAGGCAGCTCAGTAATCGGATGCTGGAGTGACCAAATCAAGGAGAATGTCAAGAACAGAACAGCCAAGTGCTTCTCAGAAGATGATCTTGGTGTGTTGAGGTTCGGACAGCGCCTTGTGGTTCCAAAGGACATAGAATTGCGGAACTTGATTCTCCGCAAAGCCCATGATTCTCCTTTGTCCATTCATCTCGGGGCCATGAAGATGTATCAAGCTCTCCGTCAGAGATTTTGGTGGACCCGAATGAAGAGGGAGATCGCGAGGTTCGTTGCCGAGTGCGACGTCTGTCGTCATGTAAAGGCTGAACATCAGTGTCCAGCAGGTCTGCTTCAGCCTTTGCCAGTGCCTGAGTGGAAGTGGGATTCGATCGGGATGGATTTTATCACCGGTCTACCCCGCTCTCCCAGGGGAAATGATGCCATTTGGATCGTCATCGATCGATTGACTAAAGTAGCTTATTTCATTCCTGTTAAGACTCAGCTTCGCGTAGGTCTCCTAGCCAAACTCTATATCGCCAGAATTGTGAGTTTACATGGGATACCGAAGACGATTATTTCTGATCGTGGTGCTCTGTTCACTTCTTGGTTTTGGCATAGTTTGCAAGAGGCTATGGGAACTCGCCTTTCCTTTAGCACAGCATAGCATCCACAAACTGATGGTCAGACCAAGAGGGTCAACCAAGTTTTGGAGGACATGCTTCATGCTTGTGTTCTTTCCTATGGGAAGCATTGGGAGAAATGCTTGCCATTCGCCGAGTTTTCTTACAACAACAGCTTTCAGGCCAGTCTCGGCATGGCTCCTTTCGAGGCCTTATATGGGAGAAAGTGTAGAACCCCGTTGTATTGGTCTGAGACCGGCGAGAGACCTTTCTTTGGTCTGGACTCGATCAATGAGGCCGAGAGTCAAGTCCAGCTTATTCGTGAGCGTTTGCGCACAGCTCAGTCAAGGCATAAGAGTTATGCGGATCGTCGGCATCGTGAGTTGAGCTTTGAGCCCAATGACTTCGTTTATCTCAAAGTCTCTCCTTTGAAGGGCCATCAACGTTTCAGCGTCAAGGGCAAGTTACCTCCTCGATATGTTGGTCCTTACCGCATCATTGAGAAGAAATGAGCTGTTGCTTATAAGTTGGATTTGCCTGCTGCACTTGAGGGGTACATGATGTTTTCCATGTGTTCCAGTTGAAGAAGTGCCTCCGTGTTCCAACTGAGGAAGCTCCGTTGGAAACTCTCGATGTCCAAGAGGATTTGACCTATCGCGAGCATCCTGTTCGCATCCTGGAAAAAGCTGAACGAAGAACGAGAAATCGTTCCATCAAGTTTCTTAAGGTTCAGTGGTCGAACCATTCCGAGGATGAAGCTACTTGGGAAAGGGAAGATCATCTGCGTGCGGACTACCCCTCTTTCTTTTCCGAGTGAGCCAAATCTCGGGACGAGATTTTTGTAAGGGGGGTGTGAGACCCCGGTATATTTATTAGGCTCATAATACTTAGTCACCCAATTGACCCTAGTATTATCAACCAAATAAATCCGGTCTCGAGAGATGTATACTCCCCAGAATGCAGTATACATACCTCACAACAAAAGAATGTACCAATTCCATACAACACATAGTACATAAGCCACAAACCGAAGTTAATATTAAAAGGAAAATAGCTATTAAAAGAGAGGCCCTTAGGCCAAATAGCAACAATTAAAAAGATAACAGCGGAAGCAAAAGTGCCATAAAGATGGCTATAACACAAAGCCAATCAGTGTGCCTTAACCCCTAGGCATCTGGCCGGACCGCCCACTAGTCGTCGAAGAAACTGCAACACGTGGCACAGAAGTAAGGCTCTTGGAGCTCACCTCCGTCCTCTGCAACAAATTTGTTAAGCAAAGCAAATGAGTACAATAACTTGTTTATTGTACTCGCAAGACTGACGTGTAAGATAACAGAACTATAATTTAGCTACATGCAAGCTTCATTTAAGTGGATGGGGCTTTGGACTCATTTTAGCATAAAGCAAGTTTCATTTGTAATAACATAATAGATTGAAGGCAATTTGATAAAGCATTTGTAATTGTTGAAATAACAACGAGATAATAACATAATATCAACAACAAGAACATCCTGGAAGTGACTAACCCAAGTCACCACAACAATAGTATGAACATCCATTCATACCAACCCATCAAGTTTTAATTAAATGGTTGAGTCTAGTTCTTACAGGCGTTTCGGCGTGTCCATAACCTAGGACGAGGCTATTGAATAGTTTTAACCTGCAGGGTGTACCAATGTACCCACACGCTGCCGCGCTTTCCTTTAGGCACACTACCTTTGGTGTGCCGGCACGGCTAAGTCCTACGAGACATTTCCAATGGACGATGCTAATTACGAGCCGCAACCCACGGGGACAAGACACATTAGACAGCCTAACCGGTCTGCCAATGCTCCCTCCCAACACCACACACACAGATTTTATTAAAACATACCCACCAACCAGCTCATAATTAACACCTCCCAAAGTACTTAGTCAAGAGAGGTCCCATATCCCCTCGTGTGGTTAGCACGCAACATTGCTCGAGCGGTGGCGCAAGTAACTCGGTCCTTAATGACTCAGCATACTACCACATTCCAAAACCACCCCATCCATCCAATATGCCCAAGTCTAAATCAATCCTTTATTTTCAGTTTTGACTTCACAAATTAATCAAAGCACAAGTGCTGGACATATAGGAGGAATAATTATACTTGTGTGATCAAGACCATCGACTAAGTCGATGATCGCCCATTACTACCGATAGCTAAGCATGTCTAAGCGGTGAGGGAGCGCAACTACTAAGTGATAAGAGCTCATCCAACGAGCTCAAATCACAGCAAATAACCTAGGCTCGTTGGTAGTAGAGGATAAACACTCCTACAGATTATGCAACTATAGGATTACTAGCGACCTTTAACACAAAGTAGCATGCATACATAGAAGTAAAACAACATATTAACCTTTAAAGTAATGGGACGCTAAAGGGATATGATCAAACTGCTTGCCTTGTTGCTGGTCAATTTGTTGCGGAGGGTCGATTCTCGGGATCACCACAAATGTCGAACCCTAACGGAAAAAGCAATAAAGAACCGATAAGAACGACGAAAAGCAACAAAGACAACACAGCAACAGAACTCCAAATCCTCTGAAATTTCTACTGCAGCAAGAGGAGGATTTTAGGAATTTAGCAACAAGAACCAATGGATTTGGATTCTCAATGCAAAAGTTATGAGCAAAACAACTCTGCTCAGCCCTAAAAATACCAAACTGCACTATTCACTAATTTAATTATGAGGCAACATTTTCTAGAAAAGTGGTGAGGCTGAAACTTTTACTGTAAAACCAGCACCTCATGAGATGAATAACACAATTGAGTTCATCTCATTTGGAGCTATTATGCAATTTCTATAATTTTTCAAAAACAAGAACTTGAACAAAATTATAATGCACAAGTCCTCATTTTTCTAACAGCAACAAGCTCAACACTAATTTTCACAGTGAGTTCATTACTAGAGGAAACCAACAAAGTTGGTCTCACTTAAAAAGAATCTACAGAGCATTAGTTATGAATTTTACAAGTTAAGCATTAATTTGAATGTATATTTAAAGTTAGTTTTTAAAACCTAGTGGCTAACTGTGCTCTGGGACTGAACTCAACTTGCAATCATTTTTGGATTAAAGTCAAGTTCAAGATAGAGCTAACACAATTTGAATGACCTCATTTGGAATTAAAATGAGAAAGATATGAAATTCTAAAGTTTATACCTTATTTCAGTTCATACTTAAGAATTTACTAACATTTCTATAACTCACAGAGACATGGGAGGTCGTGAGCCACAGATCACAGATCTAACGGCTTAGACCTCCCCGGAGGACAACACACACGCAGATGGGAGATCCAGAGGTCCTGGACCTCCTAACCACGCACATGCGCGAGGTGAGGGGAGGTCGTGGCCATAGATGGGAGATCCAACGGACCACAACAGGAAGGGAGGTCGGAGCGGACCAGTCCAAAGGGAGGTCCTCATGGTGAGATGACCTCGAGGAGGTCCCAGAGGAGGTCCTCAACGCCACAGCACCTCCGTGGAGGTCCGACGGCCCAGATTGTGCCAAGGAGGTCTTGGGCGCTCCAGATCTCCTCGGAGGAGGTGCGAGGCGTCGAGCTCGCAACCACGTGCTTGCGCACGCACGTGCTTGGACAAGAGGTTAATGCGCCGCAGACCACGAGGAGGTCCGCTGCGGAGGTCTTAATGCGCACAATAAATGGTGGATTTAAGGCGGTTAAGAGCGCCAATGATTGCGAGATTGAGCAATGATTAGCACCATTGCGCCGGGATCTCGTCCTAAAACGACACGACACGCTCGGGGCGTCGACAAAATCGAGCTTGAAGAAATGGTCTCGCCCGGCGATGTAGAGCCCGCCGGTGAGGTCAATGGTACCGCGGTCCGCAATAACCATGCGCACTCAACGGACCTCCCTCAACGGCGGCGACGGCTTTTAATCGCGGCGAGCGAAGAGGACAGAGACGACCTTCACGGCCAAAATACGAAAATGCAAAAGCAGCTCACAGCGACAATCAAGCTTGTGCCCAACATAAGCTCCGCAACATGCATTCACGCGGGTGCAAAGACTAAAGGACTACCGGGGAATTACAGGAGGTCCTAAAGATGTCAAGAGGTTGAGGATGGTGCTTGGCGGAGTTGGGGAAGATGGAGAGCTCCACCGCTTCAAGTCCAAATTCCAAACTCAAGCCTCGGCTCCAAGCTCCACTAGCCCCTCTGAAAAGGTCAACCTAACAATGAGTTAGGTTTAACTCCAGAGATTTGGGGAGCTCAATGGAGCAAGAGTTTGAGAGGGAGCCCACCGAGCAAGCCTTCACCACCAAGGGCTTCAAGCTTCTCAACAATGGCGGCCAAGTGTGGAGGTCGGTGAAAGAGTAAGCTCAAAGGCACGGTGCAAGCTAAGGCTTGGAAGTGTGCCAAAGAAGCTACGGAGGAACCCAATGGGGCTTTATACTAGGGCACAGGAGGTCATGGACCATTGGCTAAGCTCCTTGTGAGCTTGGCCCATGGCACGGTCTTGGAGTGGACAAGACTTGGGGGCGACAAGGGGCAGCTCGGGTGACCATTGAGGCGAAAGTCGACTGATTAAATGCGTCAACAAAGAGTCTGATGAACAGTACCTCCCGCCGGACATGCATTAAATGCACCGCTCGAAGCTTGCCCGCGCGCGAGGAAGGAGAAGAACAGGAGGTCCTATGGGCGTTGGATAAGACCTCGAGGAGGTCCCGCCATCGGATCCTATTTTTGAACCGTTCGTTTTAAGTGGCCGGGAGGAGGTCCCGCCACACGATCAAACGTGGGGAGGTCATGGCCTCACGATTTCACTTCACGTGAAAACGCACGTGAGGAAATGGACAAGAGGTCCAAAGCGTTGGATTTCAATCAGCGGTGCGGACCTCTGTGAGGTCTTAACCGCACCCAATTTTAAGAAACCGAGGGGAGGTCATGGCCTTAGATTTTCGATCCAAGGGCTATGACCTCAACAAAGCGGAGGACCTTCTTTGTGAGGTTTTTCAGAGGAGGTCGTGAAGTTCAACACATGGGAGGTCATGACCGTGGATCTTTGATCCAATGGCTATGACCGATGAGGTGGGAGGTCTTATCGATAACGCTTGAGGAGGAGGTCGTGGTTGTTGGATGTAATCCAACGGCTACGACCTCAACTAAGTGCAAAGAGAGGTCTTAGCGGCCAGGTAACGCGGGGAGGGGGGGAGGTCCTCGCGGGTTTACCTCGGGGGAGGTCTAGCGCTCACGTGGACCCGAGGAGGTCCACGAGGTCAAGAGGACCTCGAAGGGAGGTCTGGGTCTTGTTGGTTGAGGGGAGGTCGTGGCGGTTGGATTGGATCCAACGGCCACGACCTCATCAAGGTGGGAAAGGAGGTCGATGGGGTTGGGCTGGACCGAGGTTTGAGTCGGCCTCGGCCAAGGACAAAGGCTCTGTTTTAAATTAAATTTTCTAACAAATTGAGTCTTTCTGTAATTGTTTGAGGTAGCAATTGAACTCCAAATTTCATGAAATTTTTACAGAGCTCACGACATTAAGATGAACCTCCAAAATTTATCAAACTAGTTTTACAACTCGTGATATTTTCAGAGGGTCCCACATTAGTTTTTGGACCAAGGAAAATATTTCCAATTGTTTGGCCCAAGGTTTGAGATAATTGGAAAATGAGTTTGACTTTTGGTCAACAAGAGCTTTGTGTTTTGGATTACACAACTCTTGGACAAGAATTCCATGAGATTTTAGGGTTTTTCAAGATGTGAGAAAAAGTTTTAATTTCTACACATATAATTATACTTGAATAACCCTGTTTATACATTTGGGATGTTACAAAATCTCTCCCCCTTACAAAAATCTCGTCCCGAGATTTGGCTCACTTCGAGAAAGAAAGATGGATAGTCCGCACGCAGACGATCTTCTCTTTCCCAAGTAGCCTCATCCTCAGAATGGTTTGACCACTGAACTTTAAGGAACTTGATGGTCTTATTCCTTGTCCTTCGTTCAGACTCATCGAGTACGCGAATAGGGTGCTCGCGATAGGTCAAATCTTCCTGGACATCGAGGGTTTCCAACGGAGCTTCCTCGGTTGGAACACGGAGGCACTTCTTTATTTGGGACACATGGAACACATCATGTACCCCGCAAGTGCAATGGCAACTCCAACTTATAGGCAGCAGCTCCTTCTTCTCGATAATGCGGTAGGGACCGACATATCGAGGAGCCAACTTGCCCTTGACACCAAACGTTGATGGCCCTTCAAAGGAGAGACTTTGAGATACACAAAGTCATTAGGCTCAAACGTAACTCACGTCGACGACGATCCGCATAGCTCTTTTGCCTGGATTGAGCTGTGCGCAAACGCTCACGAACAAGATGGACTTGGCGCTCGGCCTCATTAATTGAGTCCGGGCCAAAGAGAGGTCTCTCACCGGTCTCTGACCAGTTCAACGGGGTCCTACACTTTCTCCCGTATAAGGCCTCAAAAGGTGCCATGCCGAGACTGGCCTGAAAGCTGTTGTTATAAGAAAACTCGGCGAATGACAAGCATTTCTCCCAATGCTTCCCATAGGAAAGGACACAAGCACGAAGCATGTCTTCCAAAACTTGGTTGACCCTCTCGGTCTGACCATCAGTTTGGGGATGATATGCCGTGCTAAAGGTAAGACGGGTTCCCATGGCCTCTTGCAAACCGTGCAAAAGCGAGAGGTGAAAAGAGAACCACGATCCGAGACGATCGTCTTGGGCACACCGTGCAAGCACACGATGCGAGAGACATAGAGGTCGGCCAATTGACCAACAGAAATCTTAGCCCAAGACAGTAAGAAATGCGCTACTTTAGTCAACCGATCAATGACGACCCAAATGGAATCTTTCCCTTTGGGGTTGAGGCGCACCGGTGATAAAGTCCATGCCGAGCGGAATCCCACTTCCATTCCCAAGACAGCAAGGGCTGAAGCAATCTCGCTGACGCCGATGTTCGGCCTTGACACGGCGACACACACGTCGCTTTTAAGAACGAACCGCAATCTCCTCTTCATTCGGGTCCACCAAAATCTCTGGCGAAGATCTTGATACATCTTTGTGGCCCCGGATGAATGGATAATGGCGAATCATGGGCTTCGGAGGATCAAATTCGCAGCTCCATGTCCTTTGGAACCACAAGGCGTTGTTCAACCTCACGACACCATGCTCATCCTCGAGAAGCACTTGGTCGTTCCGTTCTTGACATTTGCCTTAATGTGGCTCACTCCATCATCCGACTGCTGAGCGGACTTGATCCGATCCACCAAGGTTGGTTGCACAACCAAGGCAGTGAGAGAACCATGCTCAACTAAACCCAAGTTGAGACGCTGAAACTCTTCCAGAAGAGCGGGCTGAAGCTCCCTGGACAACAAGGCATTGCAATGCGCTTTGCGACTAAGCGCATCGGCAACGACATTAGCCTTGCCGGATGGTAGTGAATACCCATATCATAGTCCTTGATCAACTCCAACCATCTCCTTTGCCTGAGGTTCAGGTCAGGCTGGGTGAACAAATACTTAAGGCTCTTGTGATCCGAATACACTTCACAACGATTACCGATTAGGTAATGTCGCCAAATCTTAAGTGCATGAATCACAGAAGCCAACTCCAAATCATGAGTAGGGTAGTTGAGTTCATGAGGTCTCAATTGCCTTGAGGCATAGGCCACTACCTTGCCTTCTTGCATAAGGACACAACCGAGGCCTCGACGAGAAGCATCGCAAAAGATATCGAAGCTTCGATGGATATCAGGAAGAACAAGAACAGGAGCGGTGGTCAAACGCCTCTTGAGTATTTGGAAACTTTCCTCACACTCGGCGGACCACACGAACTTCTTGTCCTTCTTGAGCAACTCCGTCATCGGCCAGCGATTTTGGAGAAGTTCTCGATAAAGCGTCGATAATATCCCGCCAAACCGAGAAAACTCCGCACATCGGTGACCGAAGCAGGCTGACTCCATGAAAGAACATCGCTGACCTTGCTAGGATCAACGGCTACGCCTCCGCTTTGAAAGAATATGGCCTAAGAAAGCCACTTCCTCAACTGAACGCGACTTGTGAACTCGCAGTCTGTTTGGTGCTCACGTAGCTTGCCTAACACAAGTCTGCAGATGCTCGGCATGCTCTTCCTCGTTCTTGGAATAGATAAGAATATCATCGATGAAGACCACGATTTAACTTATCCAAGTACTCCATGAATACCGAATTCATGAGGTTCATGAACAAGGCAGAGCATTGGTTAAGCGAATGACATGACAAAGGTACTCATACAAGCCGAAGCGAGTAGAGAACACCGTCTTGGGAATATCCTCGGGCGAATCTGAACTCGATGATACCCCACTCGAGATCAATCTTGGAGAAAACTCGGGCTCCGGTTAATTGATCGAAGAGATCGTCAATGCGGGCAATGGATACTTGTTCTTTCATCACTTCATTAAGTGGGCGGTAATCAACGACATGCGTAAAGTACAAAATCCTTCTTCTTACGAAGATTGCTGGACAACCCCAAGGAGATGAGCTAGGCGGATGAAACCCTTCTCTTGCAGCTCGCTTAATCGCTTCTTCAACTCTACCAACTCGCTCGGTGGCATCCGATAAGGCCTCTTTGAGATAGGGGCGACAGGAGCCAACTCAATGACAAACTCGAGGTCTCGAACGGGTGGCATCCCAGAAGATCAGCGGAAAGACATCAACAAAGTCACAAACTGTTGGGACTTCGCTAATATCTCGAGCGGCTTCGCTTCAAGTGCGAAGAGATGAGGATCTAGCGACCATGAGAAACGAACTCGCCACGGAGGGACTAGATAAGGAGATGAGCTTCTGGCGCAATCGATTTGTCCCATGTGCCGAGACAACCAATCCATACCAAGAATTACATCAAGACTCGCTGAATGGAGAAGGATAAGGTTCGCTAAGAACCCTCGCCTTCGATCTCGATAGGGACATCCTACACTCAGATTGACTCTCAACTCCGAACCAGAGAGCGAATGAGAAGCGGGACTAACAATGGAGAGAAAAGAAGCTCTCCGACAGAAAGAAAAGACTCGTAAACAAAGGAATGAGAAGCTCTGAATCAAACAAAACAAGAGCAGTGGTGAGAGTTAACGAAAGTGTACCTAGCACGACGCCGGTGCCTCCCGAGCCTCCTCTGCGGTGATGGCGTTGACGCGACCACTACCCACGCCTTGGGTAGCCGGACGATCTTCGGTCCCGAGTGCACCACCTCGACCGCGTCCTCCATTAGGACGAGGGGTCGCCTCTGTCTTCTTTGGGCATTGGTTCGCATAATGCCCCTACCGTTGCATGAGAAACATGTGACCCCGGCCGGGTTGCGGGGCCGCTCACGACTCGCAGTGCACGGATCGACACGGCTGCGAAGGACGAGGAACAGGCGAGGTGACCTCGGGCGCCAAGAGTGAGAATGGTACCGAGAGGCGCCCAAGCGGGACGGAGGAATCGCCCTAGATGACTTATGGGCCTCCCACTTGCGCTATGGAGTCCATAAGCTCTCGAGCCGCATGCTCACGACGATGGCCTTGTCGACCAAGGACCTGAAAATCGTGAAAGTCGACAATGGATAGCTTGTCCTTCACTCCTCTGACAAGCCACGCTGAACTTGGCACCTTGGCCATATCAAGGCTACATCCTCGGGAGCATAACGAGCTAGATGGTTGAACTCAGATACATACTCCATGATCGAAGCTCGCCCTTGCTTGAGCGCAAGAAACTCCCCTTCTTGATCTCCATCAAGCCGGCAGGATGTGAGCTCGACGGAAGGCAAGACGAACTCCTCCCAAGAGACGGTATGGTCCACGGGCTGCATGGCGAGATAGCTCTCCCACCATGACAAAGCCGCACCCTCCGGTGGTGCGATGCGAACAGCGCCTTCTCGTGCTCTCGCATCTGCGCGATGCAAAGCTTACGCTCCACCGCACGGCCAATCGTCGCGATCCAAAGGGTCCTCGACCGAAAAGGTAGGGGTGAGTACGAAGAAACTCCGCGAGTCCTCCACGCGCCGATGGGCATTCCTCGCCCAGATCCCAAGCTCCGGAAAGTGCAAGAGGTTAGTGTTGCGGCGATGACGCCGAAGAGAACTCTCTGTCATCCGCGCGGTTGCGCCGATCCAAGAAGAACCTCGGCCATGGTTGGAGGAGGAGGAAGCTCCTCGTCCGGACCAGTGATCGCCTTGGCCGCTACGAAAAGGCCCGCCATCCTGTTACAATGAATTTTTGGTTAGCAACTAGACCGAAAACAAAGCCTTAAGGTAAGCAAAAGCGATCGACTAGGGAATGGAATATCACCCTAAACGAAGGCCAAAATCAGCGGTTATTTAAACTTTAAAAAGCTTCTAAAAGACTCTAAAACAGCAAAGGAACACCAAACGGAAGGCTCAACTTCTCAACTCAACTAACCCGTATTGAATGAACGAGTAATTGACCGAGAAGGTTAAAAATCAGATTGTAAGATGAGATCTAAAACTATTAGAGAGCAAGGTTATTGCAGCGAAATAAGTGTTAGATACTTAGCTAACTAGTATCACATCTTACCCTTTTCATTCCCACAAGTTTTAGTTGAATTAACCTCTCATTATCTATCCTAATTAGAAACCTTTGAGATTGCTGTCCGAAATTTGATGCTTGCTGTCCAGATTTCAGATCAAGCTCCTCGTCGAATCACCGACTCGAACTTCAAAACCTTGTAGTGGGCAGCTCACACTTAAATTTGCCAATCTCATTGGTTCTCCCAAAACCGAATTAGTCGATAACAACTATTGTGTAGAAGGAAGAGAGGAAAACAACTTTTAAAACTCAAATTAGAGTGAGATGAGAAGAGAAAGCTAAGATAGGTAAGGAGTAAAATCCGAGAATTACTTAAGCTTTCAAAACTCATTTATACTTTGAAAATAGGTTTTCAAATATCCTAAAGACGACCAAGCTTGCGTTACTACGGTCATAACGGCTCGATACCAACTTTTGTGAGACCGGTATATTTATTAGGCTCATAATACTTAGTCACCCAATTGACCCTAGTATTATCAACCAAATAAATCCGGTCTCGAGAGATGTATACTCCCGAATGCAAGATACATACCTCACAACAAAAGAATGTACCAATTCCATACAACACATAGTACATAAGCCACAAACCGAAGTTAATATTAAAAGGAAAATAGCTATTACAAAAGAGAGGCCCTTAGGCCAAATAGCAACAATTAAAAAGATAACAATGAAGCAAAAGTGCCATAAAGATGGCTATAACACAAAGCCAATCGGTGTGCCTTAACCCCTAGGCATCTCGACCGACCTTGACTAGTCGTCAAGAAAGCGCAACACGTGGCACGTAGTAAGGCTCTTGGAGCTCACCTCCGTCTCTGCAACAAATTTGTTAAGCAAAGCAAATGAGTACAATAACTTGTTTATTGTACTGCAAGACCGACGTAAGATAACAGAACTATAATTTAGCTACATGCAAGCTTCATTTAAGTGGATGGGGCTTTGGACTCATTTTAGCATAAAGCAAGTTTCATTTGTAATAACATAATAGATTGAAGGCAATTTGATAAAGCATTTGTAATTGTTGAAATAACAACGAGATAATAACATAATATCAACAACAAGAACATCCCGAAGTGACTAACCCAAGTCACCACAACAATAGTATGAACATCCATTCATACCAACCCATCAAGTTTTAATTAAATGGTTGAGTCTAGTTCTTACGTAGGCGTTTCGAGCGTGTCCATAACCTAGGACGAGGTTATTCAATAGTTTTAACCTGCGCAGGGTGTACCAATGTACCCACACGCCTGACCGCCTTTCCTTTAGGCACACTATCTTTGTGTGTGCCGCACGCTAAGTCCTACGAGACATTTCCAATGGACGATGCTAATTACGAGCAAGAACCCACGGGACAAGACACATTAGACACCCTAACCGGTGCGCCAATGCTCCCTCCCAACACCACACACAGAGATTTTATTAAAACATACCCACCAACCAGCTCATAATTAACACCTCCCAAAGTACTTAGTCAAGAGAGGTCCCATATCCCCTCGTGTGGTTAGCACGCAACATTGCTCGAGCAGTGGCGCAAGTAACTCGGTCTTAATGACTCAGCATACTACCACATTCCAAAACCACCCCATCCATCCAATATGCCCAAGTCTAAATCAATCCTTTATTTTCAGTTTTGACTTCACAATTAATCAAAGCACAAGTGCTGGACATACAGGAGGAATAATTATACTTGTGTGATCAAGACCATCGACTAAGTCGATGATCGCCCATTACTACCGATAGCTAAGCATGTCTAAGCAGTAGGGAACGCAACTACTAAGTGATAAGAGCTCATCCAACGTGCTCAAATCACAGCAAATAACCTAGGCTCGTTGGTAGTAGAGGATAAACACTCCTACAGATTATGCAACTATAGGATTACTAGCGACCTTTAACACAAAGTAGCATGCATACATAGAAGTAAAACAACATATTAACCTTTAAAGTAATGGGACGCTAAAGGGGATATGATCAAACTGCTTGCCTTGTTGCTGGTCAATTTGTTGCGGAGGGTCGTTCGCGGGATACCACAAATGTCGAACCCTAACGGAAAAAGCAATAAAGAACCGATAAGAACGATTTAAAAGCAACAAAGACAACACAGCAACAGAACTCCAAATCCTCTGAAATTTCTACTGCAGCAAGAGGAGGATTTTAGGAATTTAGCAACAAGAACCAATGGATTTGGATTCTCAATGCAAAAGTTATGAGCAAAACAACTCTGCTCAGCCCTAAAAATACCAAACTGCACTATTCACTAATTTAATTATGAGGCAACATTTTCTAGAAAAGTGGTGAGGCTGAAACTTTTACTGTAAAACCAGCACCTCATGAGATGAATAACACAATTGAGTTCATCTCATTTGGAGCTATTATGCAATTTCTATAATTTTTCAAAAACAAGAACTTGAACAAAATTATAATGCACAAGTCCTCATTTTTCTAACAGCAACAAGCTCAACACTAATTTTCACAGTGAGTTCATTACTAGAGGAAACCAACAAAGTTGGTCTCACTTAAAAAGAATCTACAGAGCATTAGTTATGAATTTTACAAGTTAAGCATTAATTTGAATGTATATTTAAAGTTAGTTTTAAAACCTAGTGGCTAACTGTGCTCTGGGACTGAACTCAACTTGCAATCATTTTTGGATTAAAGTCAAGTTCAAGATAGAGCTAACACAATTTGAATGACCTCATTTGGAATTAAAATGAGAAAGATATGAAATTCTAAAGTTTATACCTTATTTCAGTTCATACTTAAGAATTTACTAACATTTCTATAACTCACAGAGACATGGGAGGTCGTGAGCCACAGATCACAGATCTAACGGCTCAGACCTCCCCGGAGGACAACACACACGCAGATGGGAGATCCAGAGGTCCTGGACCTCCTAACCACGCACATGCGCGAGGTGAGGGGGAGGTCGTGGCCATAGATGGGAGATCCAACGGACCACAACAGGGAAGGGAGGTCCGGAACGGACCAGGTCTAAAGGGGAGGTCCTCATGGTGAGATGACCTCGAGGAGGTCCCAGAGGAGGTCCTCAACGCCACAGACCTCCAGGGAGGTCTGGACGGCCCAGATTGTGCCAAGGAGGTCTTGGGCGCTCCAGATCTCCTCGGAGGAGGTCTGGACGTCCAGAGCTCGCAACCACGTGCTTGCGCACGCACGTGCTTGCGCACGCACGTGCTTGGACAAGAGGTTAATGCGCGCAGGACCACGAGGAGGTCCGCGCGCGCGGGAGGTCTTAACTGCGCACAATAAATGGTGGATTTAAGGCAGTTAAGACGCCAATGATTGCGAGATTGAGCAATGATTAGCACCATTAACGCCAGATCTCGTCCTAAAACGACCACGACACGCCGGACGCGTCGACAAAATCCCGAGCTTGAAGAAATGGTCTCGCCGGCGATGTAGAGCCCGCCGGTGAGGTCAATGGTACCGCGGTCCGCAATAACCATGCGCCAACGGACCTCTCTCAACGGCGGCGGCGGCTTTAATCGCCGCGAGCCGAGAGGACAGAGACGACCTTCACGGCCAAAATACGAAAATGCAAAAGCAGCTCAGCGCGACAATCAAGCTTGTGCCCAACATAAGCTCCGCAACATGCATTCACGGTGCGGCAAAGACTAAAGGACTACCAGGAATTACGGAGGTCCTAAAGATGTCGAAGAGGTTGAGGATGGTGCTGGCCGGAGTTGGGGAAGATGGAGAGCTCCACCGCTCAAGTCCAAATTCCAAACTCCAAGCCTCGGCTCCAAGCTCCACTAGCCCCTCTGAAAAGGTCAACCTAACAATGAGTTAGGTTTAACTCGAGAGATTTGGGGAGCTCAATGGAGCAAGAGTTTGAGAGGGAGCCATCGAGCAAGCCTTCACCACCAAGGGCTTCAAGCTTCTCAACAATGGCGGCCAAGTGTGGAGGTCATGAAAGAGTAAGCTCAAAAAGGCACGGTGCAAGCTAAGGCTTGAAGTGTGCCAAAGAAGCTACGGAGGAACCCAATGGGGCTTTATACTAGGGCACAGAGGTCATGGACCATGGCTAAGCTCCTTGTGAGCTTGGCCCATGGCACGGTCTTGGAGTGGACAAGACTTGGGGGCGACAAGGCAGGCTCGGGCCGACCATTGAGGCGAAAGTCGACCTGCATTAAATTGGTCAAGAAAGAGTCATGAGAAGTACCTCCTGCCGGACATGCATTAAATGCACTCGCCGAAGCTTGCCCGCCGCGAGGAAGGAGAAGAACGGGGAGGTCCTATGGGCGTTGGATAAGACCTCGAGGAGGTCCCGCCATCGGATCCTATTTTTGAACCGTTCGTTTTAAGTGGTGGGAGGAGGTCCCACCACACGATCAAACGTGGGAGGTCATGGCCTCACGATTTCACTTCACGTGAAAACGCACGTGAGAAATGGACAGAGGCCCAAAGCGTTGGATTTCAATCCAACGGTGCGGACTCTCCGTGAGGTCTTAACCGCACCCAATTTTAAGAAACCGAGGGGAGGTCATGGCCTTAGATTTTCGATCCAAGGGCTATGACCTCAACAAAGCGGAGGACCTTCTTTGTGAGGTTTTTCAGAGGAGGTCGTGAAGTTCAACACGAGGAGGTCATGACCGTGGATCTTTGATCCAGCTGGCTATGACCGATGAGGTGGGGAGGTCTTATCTCGAGAACGTTTGAGGAGGAGGTCGTGGGTGTTGGATGTAATCCAACGGCCACGACCTCAACTAAGTGCAAAGAGAGGTCTTAGCGGCCGAATGTAACGCGGGGGGGGAGGTCTCGCGGGTTTACATGGGAGGTCTAGCGCTCACGTGGACCCGAGGAGGTCCACGAGGTCAAGAGGACCTCGAAGGGAGGTCTGGGTCTTGTTGGTTGAGGGGAGGTCGTGGCGGTTGGATTGGATCCAACGGCCACGACCTCATCAAGGTGGGAAAGGAGGTCGATGGGGTTAATGGACCAGGTTTGAGTACTGGCTCCCCAAGGGACAAGGCTCTGTTTTAAATTAAATTTTCTAACAAATTGAGTCTTCTGAGTAATTGTTTGAGGTAGCAATTGAACTCCAAATTTCATGAAATTTTTACAGAGCTCACGACATTAAGATGAACCTCCAAAATTTATCAAACTAGTTTTACAACTCGTGATATTTTCAGAGGGGTCCCACATTAGTTTTTGGACCAAGGGAAAATATTTCCAATTGTTTGGCCCAAGGTTTGAGATAATTGGAAAATGAGTTTGACTTTTGGTCAACAAGAGCTTTGTGTTTTTGGATTACACAACTCTTGGACAAGAATTCCATGAGATTTTAGGGTTTTTCAAGATGTGAGAAAAAGTTTTAATTTCTACACATATAATTATACTTGAATAACCCTGTTTATACATTTGGGATGTTACAGGGGGAGGTTTTGTAACATCCCAAATAATAGGTTGTGTTTCAAATGTAATCAAACCTAGGTTTGTGTTTCAAATGTAACAAAATCTAGGGTTGTGTTTCAAATATAACAAAATGTGTAGAAATTAAAACTTTTCTCACATCTTGAAACTCTTGAACTTTTCTATAATTCTTATCAAAGAATTGTGGAATTCAAAATCCAAAACCTCCTGTTGACTAAAGTCAAACCCTTATTCTACTTTGTCACAAATCTTGTGCAAATCTTGGGAATTATTTTCCTTGGTTCTAGGGATGCTGTGTGACCCCTCTGAATTATTTCATAATTTTTAGAAATTATTTGATAATTTTTGGAGGCAAGTCAAACCAATTTTTTAATTGGTCAAACCCTAGAACATACCCTGGCAGAATTTTTGGAGAAAAATGCTTTTCATAAAAACCTATAAAAATTTTATGTAAGGTTAAACCTGGAGTGAGGAAGCTCCAGTAAAAATTTCATAATTTTTGGAGTTAGTTTGCTACCTCTAAAAATTCTTCCAAACTCAGCTTTTAAATTCAAACTCAAAACTGGCTCGCACTGTTCCTCGGGCGCACCGGTTTGCACTGTTGGACTCGAGCCAATCGACTTGATCGAGTCAACTAACTGCACCCGACGCGGTCGATTTGGCGCGTCGCTTGTCAGCCGTTGGATCTTGCGTTAACCGCCCGGATTCGTTCCATCCAGGCCGTATGTTTCTGATCCAGCGCTGGCCACGTCATCTCCTTCCTCGTGCTCGCGCGAGCGTCGCGGCGGAGCCAGCGCCATGGCGTGTGCAGGGTAGGGGGCAGCGCCTTGTCCCGTCCGCGTCCTCGCCAACGGGTGGGAGCATTAAATGCGCGGCAGAGCTCCTCCCTCAGAGTTGCCAAGTTCACCTGCTTCCATCGCGCTCAGGGCTCCCATGGCAGGCTTGACCGTGGGAGAGCCCTCCCGTTGCCCTCCTTGCCTCTCTGCTACTTAAGCTCCCTTGCTCCTTCCTTAGCTCTCTTTCACCACCCCGCAGCTCATGCTCGCACCCACTGTGTTTGCTTGAGCTCAAACCACCCGTAACCCACTACCGCCATTGCCGGACCTTGGAGCCATCGGTGAAGGCAGTGCCCCAGTGGCTTCCCTCTCTCCCTCTTTGCGTCAGCTTGAGCCCCTTACCTCACTGATCATTTCCCCTAACTCGATTTGGGTTTGCTTCCATAGGAGTGGCTTGAATCTGGAGTTTTGGAGCTCGCGGCCGAAATCACCCCTCTTCGTCTTCGGCACCGGTGAGTGCTCCATTTTCTAATCCCTGGCTCTGGAACCATCCTTGAGCTCTATTGAAGCTAACGTGATGACCCGGTCTCACTCATTTCGCTCAAGCCGTCGTCTCCACGTTGTCGTCTCCAGCGCTGGCGCGGGTCTTCGTCACCGGAGCTGCTCAGGCTTCCCCTATCCCTCCGCGTCCTTCAGGTAACCTCCTGGTAGTCCCTAGGAGCTGGGCACCTACTTGGTTGAACTGCTGCGGAGCTTCCTTGCTGCTTGTCATTTGGTCGTGCATGGCACCGCCACCCCTCTCCGGCTAGCCGCCTCTCTGGTCCACCACCGCAGGTGTGAGTGGTACCAGTGGGTGCGCACAGCTATTGCGCACCCGTAGCTGGCATCCATTCATGCCGCCGTGGTCTGAATCGCCGGCGATTAGCCGTGGAACGCCGTCGGTTTCATTATCGGACGCGCCGGCACAGTGCCTACGCGTGTACGCGACGTGGCTCGCTGTGAGCCATCCATCGTAAGATCTGCGGCGGAGATTCGCGTAGGGTTAGCGTGTGCACTGTGTGCCATTGATTGTGAGCCGTCCATCTCGCGATCAACGGCTCACCTGCGCTGCCTCGTTCGCGCGCGCGAGATCCAAACGCCGCCACGGTGGTTCAATCTGGACCGTTGGATTCACAATCAACGGTCCGCATTCATTGGATCCCAAGGGCGCGCTCGGGCCACCTCGTTCAACTTGGGCCGTCCGATTCAATCTCAACGGCCCAGGTTCGTCCACATCGATATGAATTTAGGATTTCCCGATGGATTTATTTATGAACTGGAAAAGGTAATAAACTTCAAAATTGCATAACTAATTCATTTTAAATCCAATTGGGTTGATTCAAATTTTGTTAGCTCTGGTTTGAACTAAAATTTAATCTAAAAATGGTTGTAAGCTTAGTTCTGCTCCAAAAAATGGATTTGAAAATTGGTTTAGAAATTAACTTTAAATGTTGCTCTAAATGTTGCATTTAACTTGTAAAATTCATAAGTATTTCTATATAGATCCTTTTTGAGTGAATCCAACTTTGTTGGCTTCCTCTGTTAATGCACTAAAGGGTAGAATAGGATTTAGGCTTGTCACTATTTTCAAAAGATTTGTGGGTGCATTGTAATTGTGCTCTTTTGCATATCCTTGAAAAATCATAAAACATGCATCATAGCTCCAATTGAAGTGAACTCAATTGTGTTATTCATCTCATGAGGTGCTTGATTTAACATAAAGATCTCAGGTGCAACACCTCTTTGGAAAATTGTTCTAAAGAATTTAAATCGGTTGAACAGTAACAATTTCTATTTTTCAGCATTTTCCAGGCTGAGCAGAATTGTTTTGGCTATAACTTTTGCATTGAGAATCCAAATCAATTGGTTCTTGTTGCTAAATTCTTTAAAAATCATTATCTTTCTTCTGTAAAAATTTCAAAGCATTTGGAGAAAGTTTGCTGTGGAGTCCTTTCGGTTTTCTTCGTTCTTATCGGTACTTTTCGTTGTTTTTCGTTAGGTGCCGACGAGTGTGTTGATCTCGAGAGTGTTCCTCTATAGCCTAGTGAGAATATCCAGCAAGGCAAGTAGTTTGATCATATTCATTGAATCCTATTACTTTCAAAGTTTAATATATTGTTTAACTTCTATGTATGCATTGCTCTATTTTGTTGTTAAATTATCGATTAGTTGATCCTATAGATGCATACTCTGTAGGTAAATATTCATTCTCTACTACTAAGCCTAGGAATATCTTGCTGTGATTGCAGTTCGTTGGATGAGCTCTTATCACTTAGTAGTTTACGTTGATATTGCTTAGAAATGCTTAGATAACGGTAGAATTGGGCGGTTGTCGACTTATGTCGATGACTTTGATCACACAAAACTATTATTCCATTATGTCTATCACTTGTGCCTTGTTACTTTGTAAAGAATAAAAATGAAAACAAAATTGTTATTGACTTGGGCACAATGGATGTTGGTGTGATCTCATGGTGTGTGGAATGGTGCCTAAGTCCCTAAGGACCGAGTATCTTGTTACACTAAACCAAGCATTCTTGCGTGCTAACCACACGAGGGGGATATGGGACCTCTCTTGACTTAGTACTTTGGCGTGTGTTAGCTCCGGGTCGCAGGTGGCTGTGTGCGTGTGTTGTGTGAAAAAGAAACTTGTGATATGTGTTGGGTGAGCGGGAGTGGAATCCGATTAGGTTCTCCACACCGAAGGGGCATGGTACTTGTCCGGGAGCTTTACCCTACTGTGGTAGTTGACTTTCGGCTTTACCATGACTCTGTCTCAACGTATGGGTTTCTATCCATACGGTCGACTCGTAGTTAATATTCAATATTGGAACTATCTCGTAGGACTTAGCCGTACCGGCATACCAAAGAAAGTGTGCTAAATCGCGAGGCGAAAAGGCAGTCTGACGTGTGGGTACATTGGTACACCTCTGTAGGGTTAAAACTATTCGAATAGCCTCGTCCTAGGTTATGGACACGCTTGGCAAGGTCTTTCAAGAACTAGACTAAACATTTAATTAAAACTTGATGGGTGGTATGAATTGGGTGATTCATGCTATTGTTGTGGTGACTATTGGGTTAGTCACTTCCAAGTTGTCTTACTGTTGTTATTATTATTGTATCGTTGTTACTTCAACAATTAAAAATGCTTTGTCAAATTGCTTTAAACCTATTACATTATTGCAAATGAAAACTTGCTTTATGCTAAATGTAAGTCCAAAGCCTCATCCACTTAAATAAAGCTTGCATGTAGCTAATTATAGGCTGTTACCCTTACACGTCAGTCTTGCGAGTACATTTTTGTACTCATTTGCTTTGCTTAACTTTATTTGTTACAGAGGAAGAAGTGGATCCCCAAGGGATGCACTTTTGTGAGATGTGCTGCGGGTTTGACGACT
Source organism: Phyllostachys edulis (assembly GCA_036346405.1). Taxonomy (NCBI): domain Eukaryota; kingdom Viridiplantae; phylum Streptophyta; class Magnoliopsida; order Poales; family Poaceae; genus Phyllostachys; species Phyllostachys edulis. The sequence goes on along the minus strand of CM070559.1, from coordinate 15,901,639 downwards.
AGGTTGGTGGCTTGGTTGGTTGCCTTGTGGGTTAAAGGCACACTAATCGGCTCTTTTGTTTATCGCCATCTTATGGCACTTTGCTTCCGCTGTTATTTAGTCTCTTTAGCTTGTATTTGGCCGGTCGGCCTCTCTTTTGCAATAACTTGATACTATGTATGTCTTTTATTTAATCTAGTTCGTGCTTGAGTTCTATGTTTGTATGGAATTGATGCATGACTTTGTAAAAGGGTGTATGTACAACACTTCTGGGATGTACATATTTTCCCGAGGCACGAGATATTGTGTTTGTGATGCTAAAGTCGGTGATACGGCTAGGCATCCCGAGCTCAATACCCTGGCGACCTCACAGTTTCAGCTAAGAGCCAAATAGCGCAACCTTTTCACCAAGCTCCTCCACTCCCGTGCCGACTGATCACACGCATGAGTGTGTGCCCACTCAAAATCATGCGCAAATCCCACATCAAATGAGAAAGAACGGCTTAATTAGCTTGGCGTACGGAGAGACCGATCAAACCGGACGTACGACTGCAAGTTGCACCCTTAGTTGATATGAGCAGAAGTACAATGGTCAAAATCACAATACAACATGCATTCATTATGTTGCTATTTTTATTTTAATAGGGGAGGTTGTGTTTGATCAAAATTGTTAAGCTTGAACGATGCATTTTATATCTATAATTGTTCATGTCCTCATGTTCTTGCTGTAAGGTCAGTAAGTCCGTTGATTGTTGAAGCTTTGAACCAGCTCTTATCCATTGGGACTAAATCCACATTCGAATTGACATGCAGATGGCAGATTTAAGCAAAAGCATCAGGGAGATGAAATGCATTCTCTATGGTAATGGTCTGGGTAAGTAATCATTTAGAGCTTCCTTTGTGCATTTTGATAACATGTTAGAAACTGTTAGCATGTGCACTTTATTATCAACTATATTGATTCAATCCATAGAAGTTCTTCATTTTTCTTCTTCAAATTCAACCCTTAGAAGTTCTTTGTGTTCTTCATTTAAGATCATGATATTTTGTCATAGTTTCAATTGTGTGGCTGCTAATTATTTGGAACTAACCACACAAGATTTATGCAACCTGTGTGCAGGTGCGATAACATGGACATTGCAATACATTATAGTACAATACTAAGGGATTGCATACGCCACCAAGTTGTTGCACAGTATAACTATGATTTACAACGTTCTATTATAAAAAAGAGCAATGTCCCTATGGATGTTTTTATCAAATAGCAACTAATTTTCATGTAGCCAAAACATTGAAAGTTGTGCATAATTAATGTATCATTTTCACCCTTTTTATCCAAAATATCATTGTTTGCTTTGATGAATTATTACATTACTTTCTATGTTAGACCCTTGTTTAGAATGTTTTATTAATATGTACTAGTTGTTATTTTTGCAGCTACATACTAGACTCTCAGCCTATCAAGAGATTGTTTGATTATATATAGTTTCCAGACTTTAGCATAACATAGGATACCTTCAAGACTTTTAAGGTGAGTAATATGCATTCACTTTTATTTTGGCAAATCCTTTTCTAATTGCAATTCATGTATCAGCTCTATCATCATAATAAGTTAAAAATATCTTAATGATTTCTAATTCGTATACTTTGGCTTACTGCATTATTCTTTGGGATCAAACTCACTCCACTAATGCATATCATAATCAGTCAATCCTGAACCACACCTCCAATTTATATTGTACTTTAAAAACTGCATTTTTCAGTTGACTAATTATGCAGGAGATTCTGAATTTGCCGGTTGGATATTTTTTTTTCTCTCAATGTGGATTTGCTTCTCCTTGTGTGCTTGTGAAATTGTCGTGGTTGCACTGAGGTAACCTCCCCTCTATCCTTCTCTCTAATCCCCTCCCATTGCTCTGTGATGTGGATGATACTACTAGTGCTGCATGAGCTCTATGTGCCATGGTTGATTCTCATGGTGGTTTTTGGATGGGTAAAATAAAGGATGGGAAAAGATGGGTTTTGGTGATGAGATGATTGTTGGGAATAATGGTTAGAGATGTCCAAGTTTGTTCAAAGGTAGAAATTCCCAACACTTTGTGATAAACTTATGTTATACATCGGGTTTGTTGGCATGCAATGCAAATATAATTCAGGAAGCCATAAAAGATGTTTGATTGTTGGGACCTTTTATTTTCATAAGAAGACATATGTACATCTGTACAAATGACTCTTAAATTTACTAGGGACCTCTCAATGTCATCAGGTTGCACCACTGCTCAAAAGATGTGTCTTCTCAAGTGACATTTGTAAAAATAACTCTTAAATTTATGATGGTATTGTGCTGTAAGAATTTAGTACTTTGGTGTTTTGGCATCTTTACAGCATGAATTTATGATGGTATTGTGCTGTAAGAATGTAATACTTTGGTGTTTTGGCATCTTTACAGCATGAACGTTTTTGTACCAGACAATCGCTACTCTACTACTAATCTTTTACAATCTGCACTAGATTTGAATTATGATAACATTTTGTTGAACTGCTGAATTCTGTAGTCAGATGGAAGTGCCTAGATTAGTGGTTCAAATCTTTGGTGCTTAGTTCTTTTAATTACGACAAGCTCGTTTGATTTCTTTTTTTTTCCATTACTATTCTTGAAGCAAGTGAGAGCAAGAATGCAAGATAAACTCATTCAAGGTACATATATTGTTTACTTTGTTTCATGTTATCTGTTTAAGTATAATATGAACAAATGTTATCCTTTTATTATAGCTAGGTGTTACTCCTGACTCAGTATGCACTTTCATTAGAGTCACGTTGAGAAGAAAGATGTGATGTTAAACATACTTCAATATAACTGAAAAGAAAGATGTGATGTTTATATTAAAAAAGACCAAGGGAATTCAGTCACTGAATTCTTTCCCTTTTTCTTGCTGGAAACTAAGTGTTGGTCATGGATCCAGATTTTATTTAAATAGACATAATATTTTAAGATGGGAGATATTTGCCAAGGTTACCATCAAGATATGTGACATTTCCGAAAGTGTTTTGTTGTTGATGGCTGCAAGCTGCTAATGTTAGATCGACAATTTTGTTTACTGTTTTGCAGATAGGTGTGAATCGATCATCTTCGCGAGTCGAAGGATGTTGCAAAGACGTGCTATGCAGGGTTGGCATGTGCACCGTCTCCTTGCCAATGGAATTTACGGAGATCACATTTTAAAGGTAAAAAAAACTTTGCCTTTTATTTGCAATTTTGCATGCACTTTTTATTTTCCTACTATTTTTCATGTAAATATGTTCACATTTCTACAGGAAAAAGATTCAATCCCCCTTTCAAGTCGTGATAAGAATCTAAAAGGCTTTGGTATGCTTCGCAAATTTTCTTTTACTGATGCATATGCTGTTTTTTCTCATGTATTATTCCTGACACATTTAGGGGTACTCAAGAGGAAGAAAGCATCTAGTCCAGAGGGTGCTTTCAAGGTGTCTGTACAAAAGTAAACATGTCACGAGTTAAGCATTCTATCCTCTTGGTTATGTTTAGTATCGATGGATAATTAGTTACACGAATATATTCTTGTGCAATTTAATAGGAAAATCCTAAAATTATAGTACCTTGTAGTGAAAATTGAGCTCATCGAAGAATCCATATATTTGGTTGTTGTATCTCGTGGTGCGTGCTCTCGTATGTAATAGATTGCTCAATTTCGGGAAGATTCTATGGTCATTGATGTTGGAGAGCTTCTTGTTGGGTGAAGATTAATGTCGTCGGTCGTAAGTTTCACCAAGATTATTTCGTTTAATCACATGGTGCACAAATATTATAGAGTACAGACAATATTTTGAAGTGATAATCTGGAATCTTAAAATAATTAAGAGCGGGTTTTGCTAGTGAAGTTCCATTCAGAATTGAGTTGAAGCTGCTTCATTTGGTTAATGCTTTCTTGCAGAAAGATTGCTTTGAAATTGAGCTGAAGGCCTGATTTAACACATGAGATCTGTGTCACGCAAACAAAAGTTTGTCAGACAAAATGTTAGTTTTTGTTCTAAATGGTGCAGTGCATGTTGATCGAGCCTCTTTGGGCGCCGGTTATAATTGGGGACCTAGAGCAGCCTGATAATCCTTGGGGCATCACTCCATTCAAGAAGGTGATCCCAGCTTTCTGAATACAAACTATTTATTGTCTTTCACTGTCCAGCCTAAAAGATGCCCGACCTTTTCATCGTGATGGGCTATTTATTGTCTTTCACTGTCCTGAGATATTATCACAAACACTGTCCTGAGATATTATCACAAACTGATCAAGACTAAACTAAAGTACATGCTAGTTAGCTAACTTATTTTCTATGGGCTATATTATGCACAATAAGCTTCTCTATGATATTTGAACTAGTTTCAGTGTCCCAAACACTTGTTTACTTGTTTGTCTTTTGATAATGTCCCTTTGATATATTATGCTTACTATTATATGCATGCTATCAAGTTTCAAGTTTCAAGTTTCCAAAGTAAAATGGAAAAGGCTTCTTCTAATTGAAGTATCTAGGAGCCGCTGGCCTCTTGGTACACTGGATATCCATGTGATCAAAGCTTACGTGATGCCTACTTTATAAGAGCTGCTTTGCATGTTCTATAGATGTTCTTTGCATATATATATTCTGGATATGCCAATAGTAGTTGCACACACCTTAATATGCTCCCAGTCCATTTTTTTTTACTGATCTTCGAACTATTTTTTGTTGTATAGCCTCATACCAGCGGTTCAGTTGTTGGAGTAGAGAACCCAGATGATACATTGAATAGGATTGCTCGAGGAATGTTTGGAGGTTATGTTAACGCATGTGTCAGTGCTGATGGGAACTACTCTTCTCCGCTGGATGATGATCTTGCACTATTTTAATGTCAGCTATGGTCTAATTACATGTGGAAGCATATTTTTGTTGCAAGTGGTGCATGTTGCCTTTTTTATGGAATGACTAACATGTAAGGATTGCATTTTGATGTGTGAAACCTTGCTGGTCATTTGTACTTCAATATGCATGTGTGTTGTGCACTTATGGTGCAAGCGGGGGTGTTGGTTTTTTGGACTTTTTGGTAGTGTGATGTATATGTTGGTACAGATGTGCCTCAAATAGTACTTGATGGTCTATTGGAAATATATGATATTGTTATGTTTATCTCTGGCATAAACTTTGTTTTGAGTGATAATGTGAATTTAGCGTCTTTGAATGCAAATAAGTATTTGAATAATGTATGTATATTTAGAGAGAAAAAACAATAAATTCAGTACCCCTAGTGTTCATGATAAACAGTAGGGGGTGAATTTTGAATTAGCAATAGGAAAATAATGTTTATATAAAAATGTTCCCTAGGGTATACAAGAAATAACGTAGAGAATTTGTTGGATTCTTTCCCTAGGTTGGCAGAAAGGGAATGTAAGGAAATAAACTTTCCACGTCAGATGACAATACCACGTAGACAACATTTCCCTACCGTTTAAAATCCTAGGGAACGATTCTTTCCCTGGGTTTTTTCAAAAAAAAACCGCATGGAATGTTTTCTTTCCCCGCATTCTTTCCCCTAGTAGTCGTTCCCTACGAATGCCACTAGGGAAATCAATTCCCTACAGTTTTATGCATGTTCCCTAGTATAGCTAGAGAAAGAGAGGAGAATGCTATTGTTCTTGCTTGCTGGTTTTGTTGTGACGCTAGTTAGTATTTATGAGTAGGGCATGAAACTGAATTTGCCAAGTCTTGCAGCTGTTTTCATGTGTTGTATGTTGAACTTATCCTACAATCTCCTGCATAATGTATGAATGTTGGTTATGAATATGGGGAATCCTATTGTTGGTCTTGTTGGTTATGAAGGTTTTCCTGTTTTGCATTTTGTAGTATGTGAATGGCACTAGTTTGGCAATACCTGATTTTTTCCATTACCATTCAATTTCAATTTGGAATTTATTTGAATTGTCTTTTTGAATTTTGTTAGTTTTGCGCTTTCTTTCTCGTTAGACGTTGAAGTCCCGGAATCATCCGAAGTAGCTGAAGATCAAGGAAGTAGAAGATTGAAGATAAAATAAGATCATCATTGCTATAGCAAGGCAAGTTATACCTTTGATCATATTGAACCCAGTTTTCAAATGTTACTTTGATTCAAGTTACTGTATTTACTTTAAGTATTTATTTAAATGCTTTTGGGTTTAGTTACAATCCAATTTGTTATATCCACCTTGTCTATTGTTATGTCATGATCTTTTGTGTGAGACCCCGGGGTATTTAGCTTGTAATGCTTAGCCGAACCACTGACCCTAGCATCACGAACAAAAGCCCCCGTGCCTCGGGAAAATATGCACATCCCAGAAGTGCTGTACATACACCCTTTTACAAAGTCATGCATCAATTCTATATAAACATAGAACTCAAGCACGAACTAGATTAAATAAAAGACATACATAAAGGCAAGTTATTACAAAAGAGAGGCCGACCGGCCAAATACAACTAAAGAGACTAAATAACAGCGGAAGTAAAGTGCCATAAGATGGCGATAACAAAAGAGCCGATTAGAGTGCCTTTAACCCACAAGGCAACCAACCAAGCCACCAACCTAGTCGTCGAAACCACAGCACATCTCACAAAAGTGCATCCCTTGGGGATCTACTTCGTCCTCTGCAACAATTACAGTTAAGCAAAGCAAATGAGTACAAAAATGTACTCGCAAGACAGACTTGAAAGGGTAACAGCCTATAATTAGCTACATGCAAGCTTTATGTAAGTGGAATGAGGCTTTGGACTCAATTTTAGCATAAAACAAGTTTACATTTGCAATAATGTAATAGATTCAAAGCAATTTGACAAAGCATTTTTAATTGTTGAAGTAACAACAATACAATAATAATATCAACAGTAAAGACTACCTGGAAGTGACTAACCCAATAGTCACCACAACAATAGCATGAATTACCCAATTCATACCACCCAACAAGTTTTAATTAAATGTTTAGTCTAGTTCTTGAGTGACCTTGCCAAGGATGTCCATAACCTAGAACGAGGCTATTCGAATAGTTTTAACCCTGCAGGGGTGTACCAACGTACCCACACGTCAGACCGCCTTTTCGCCACATGATTTAACACACTTCCTTTGGTATGCCGGCATGGCTAAATCCTATGAGATAGTTGCAATATTGTGCATTAACTACGAGTCGCCCGTATGGATAGAAACCCATACGTTGAGACAGAGTCATGGTAAAGCTGAAAGTCAACTACCACAGTAGGATAAAGCTCCCGGACAACTACCATGCCCCTTCGGTGTGGAGAACCTAAACGGATTCCACTCCCGCTCACCCAACACATATCACAAGTTTCTTTTTCACACAACACACGCACACAACCACCTGCGACCCGGAGCTAACACACGCCAAAGTACTAAGTCAGGAGAGGTCTCATATCCCCCTCGTGTGGTTAGCACGCAATTTTGCTCAGTTTAGTGGCCCAAGTAACTCGGTCCTTAGGGACTTAGGCACCATTCCACACACCATGAGATCACACCAACATCCATTGTGCCCAAGTCAATAATATTTTTGTTTTTATTTTTATTTCTTTACAAAGTAACAAAGCACAAGTGCTGGACATAATGGAATAATAGTTTTTGTGTGACTAAGGCCATCGACACAAGTCGACAACCGCCCATTTCTACCGTTATCTAAGCATTGCTAAGCATTATCAAACATAAACTACTAAGTGATAAGAGTCCATCCATCAGACTCTAAATCACAACAAGATAATCCTAGGCTTAGTAGTAGAGAATGAATATTTACCTACAGAGTATGCATCTATAGGATCAACTAATCGATAATTTAACAACAAAGTAAGCATGCATACATATAAGTTGAATACAAAGTATTAGACTTTAAAGTAATGGGATTGAATGGATATGATCAAACTGCTTGCCTTGCTGGATTTGCTCACTAAGCTGTAGAGGATCACTCACGGGATCAACACACTCGTCGGCACCTAACGAAAAAGCGAAAAGAACCGATAAGAACGAAGAAAACCGAAAGGACTCAACAGCAAACTTTCTCCAAATGCTTTGAAATTTTTACAGAAGCAAGATCATGATTTTTAAAGAATTTAGCAATAAGAACCAATTGATTTGGATTCTCAATACAAAAGTTATGGCCAAAACAATTCTGCTCAGCCTGGAAATTTCTGGAAAATTCAGATCGGTTACTGTTCATCCGAATTAAATTCTCTAGCACAATTTTCCAAAGAGGTGTTGCACCTGTGATTTTTATGGTAATAACAGCACCTCATGAGATGAATAACACAATTGAGTTCACCTCATTTGGAGCTAGTATGCATTTTCTATGATTTTTCAAAGACAAGAAAAGAGCACAAAACAATTTGCACCCACAAAGGTTTTGAAAATAGTGACATGCCTAAAACCTATTCTACCATTTAGTACATTAATAGAGGAAGCCAATAAAATTAGATCCACTCAAAAAGGATTTATAGAGAATTACTTATGCATTTTACAAGTTAAATGTCACTTTTAGGATAACAATTAAAGCCTATTTCCGAACTATTTTAGCAAAGCATTTTCTAGAGTAGAACTAAGCTTACAACTATTTTTAGATTAAAGCTTAGTTCAAACCAGAGCTACCAAAATTTGAATCAACTTAATTGGAGCTAAATTGAAATAGTTATGTATTTTTGAAGTTTATTACCTTTTTCAGTTCACAAATAATTCCCTCGGGAATCGATGTGGACGAATCTGGGCCGTTGATCCTGGATCCAACGGTCCAAGCCCACGAGAGGGATGCGCACGCGCCCACGCGAGATCGCTAAACGTGGGCCGTTGATCTTGGATCCAACGGTCCAGATTTAACCTCGCGCGCTGCGTTTTAATCCACACGCGCGAACGGGGGCGGCGACTGTGGACCGTTGATCGCGAGATGGATGGCTCACGACGAACGCCGCACATTGCACATGCTAAATCCTACTCGAATCTCCGCCGTAGATCTAACGATGGACAGCTCACGACGAGCCACGTCGCGCACGCGCGCAGGCACTGTGCCGGCGCGTCCGACAACAAAACCGACGGTGTTCCACAGTGAATCGCCGGTGATTCAGACCATGGCAGTGCAAACCAACAGTGGTCTGAGGTCCACAATAGCCGTGCGCACCTAATGGTACCACTCACTGCGGCTGAACCGGCCTAGAACGGCGGCGAGCCGGCGAGGAGCGGCGGTGCTAAGCACGGTGACGATGACAACAGCAATAGAGCTCTGCAGCGGTTCAACCAAGCAGTGCCCGAGCATCTAGGGACTACCAGGAGGTTACCTGGAGGACACGGAGGGACAGAGGAAGCCTGAGCTGCGCCGGCGACGAAGCACCGCGACGACGACGACGGCGACAACGCGGGGAGGACAACCTGAGCATCCAGAGTGAGACCGCGTCATCGGGATAGCTCAAACATAACTCCAGGAGGGTCCCAGAGCAAGCGATTGGAAAATGGAGCACTCACCGGCGTCGGAGACGAAAAGGGGTTGAAATCGGCCGCAATCTCCAAACTTCGAATTCAAGCTGCTCCTGTGGGAGCAAACCCAAATCGAGTTAGGGGAAATGATCAGCGAGGTGAGAGGCACAAGCTGACGCAAAGAGAGAGAGAGAGAGAAGCCACTAGGGTACCACCTTCACTGGAGAGCTCAAAGCTCAACAATGGCGGCTGTGGGCTTCGGGTGTTTTGAGCTCAAGCAAGCACAGTGGGTGCAAGCATGAGCTGCAGGGTGGTGAAAGAAAGCTATGGATGGGAGCGGGGAGCTTAAGTAGTAGCTAGGGCAAGGGGGCAACCGTAGCTCTCTCCTACGGTCAAGCCCGCCCTGGAGCACGCGAGCACGATGGGAGCAGGTGAGAAGAGGACGCACGGGGAGGAGCTCTGCCGCACATTTAATGCTCCCACCCGTTGGCGATGACACGGAGTGGACAGGGCGCTGCGCTGCTCACACTGCTCTCTGCCATGGCGATCGCGCTGGTGCATCACGAGGAAGGAGACGACGCGATTAGCATCGGATTTTGATCGGACGGCTCGCATGCGATCGCATTGGCACCGCTCCACGCAAAGTTGGATCGTCCGATGAAGATCCAACGGTCCACATCGAGCGCGCCCAAGCGACCGAGCCGGGGGTGCAGTTAGTTGACTCGACCGAGTCAAGTGGCTCGAGCTAGGCTTGGGTCCAAGCCTGAGGAACAATGCAAACCAATTAGGGTTTAAATTTAAAAGCTGAGTTTGGAAGAATTTTTACAGATAGCAAACTAACTCCAAAAATTCTGAAATTTTAACTGGAGCTTCCTCACTCCAGGATTAACTTTACATAAAATTTCTAGAGATTTTCATGGAATGCATTTTTCCCAAGAAATTCCTCAATGTCTGTTCTAGGGTTTGGCCAATTGAAAATTGGTTTGACTTGCCTCCAAAAATTATCAACTAATTTCTAAAAATTATGAAATTTTTCAGAGGGGTCACAAAGCATCCATAGAACCAAGGAAAAATATTTCCCAAGATTGGCACAATATTTGTGACAAAGTTGAATAAGGGTTTGACTTTAGTCAACCGGAGGTTTTAGATTTTTTGAATTCCACAATTCTTGACAAGAATTATAGAAAAAGTCAAGAGTTTCAAGATGTGAGAAAAGTTTTAATTTCTACTCATTTTCTTACATTTGAAATACACACCCATTTTAGGTTACATTTGAAACACAACCCTAGATTTGGATACATTTGAAACACAAACCTGGGTTTGATTACATTTGAAACACAATCTAATATTTGGGATGTTACAAAACCTCCCCCCCCCCCTTACAAAAATATCGTCCCGAGATTTGGCTCACTCGGAAAAGAAAGAGGGGTAGTCCGCATGTAGACGATCTTTCCTTTCCCAAGTAGCTTCATCCTTGGAATGATTCGACCATTGAACCTTAAGAAACTTGATGGAACGATTCCTCGTTCTTCGTTCAGTCTCTTCAAGGATGCGAACAGGGTGCTCGCGATAGGTCAAATCCTCTTGGACATCCAGAGTGTCCAACGGAGCTTCCTCGGTTGGAACATGGAGGCACTTCTTCAACTGGGACATATGGAACACATCATGTATCCCCTCAAGTGCAGCAGGCAAATCCAACTTATAAGCAACAGCTCCTTTCTTCTCGATGATGCGGTAGGGACCAACATATCGAGGAGCTAACTTACCTTTGACGCCGAAACGTTGATGGCCCTTCAAAGGAGAGACTTTGAGATAAACAAAGTCATTGGGCTCAAAGCTCAACTCCCGACGACAACGATCCGCATAGCTCTTTTGCCTCGATTGAGCTGTGCGCAATCGCTCACGAATAAGCTGGACTTGACTCTCGGCCTCATTGATCGAGTCCAGACCAAAGAAAGGCCTCTCACCGGTCTCAGACCAATACAATGGGGTTCTACACTTCCTCCCATACAAGGCCTCGAAAGGAGCCATGCCGAGACTGGCCTGAAAGTTGTTGTTATAAGAAAACTCGGCGAATGGCAAGAATTTCTCCCAATGCTTCCCATAGGAAAGAACACAAGCACGGAGCATGTCTTCCAAAACTTGGTTGACCCTTTCGGTCTGACCATCAGTTTGGGGATGATATGCTGAGCTGAAAGCAAGACGAGTTTCTATAGCCTCTTGCAAACTATGCCAAAATCGAGATGTGAATAAAGATCCACGATCTGACACAATTGTCTGTGGCACACCATGCAAACTCACAATGTGGGCTATGTAGAGCTCGGCTAAGAGACCTACCCGAAGGGTAGTCTTGACAGGAAGGAAATGTGCCACCTTAGTCAACCGATCGATGATGACCCAAATGGCATCATTCTTCTTTGGTGACGTGGGTAGACTGGTGATGAAATCCATTCCGATCAAATCCCACTTCCACTCTGGCACTGGCAAAGGCTGAAGTAGACCTGCTGGACGTTGATATTCGGCCTTCACACGACAACACACGTCACACTCGGCAACAAACCTCGCAATCTCCCTCTTCATTTGGGTCCTCCAAAATCTCTGACGGAGATCCTGATACATTTTTGTGGCCCCGGGATCAATGGATAGAGGAGAATCATGGGCTTCACGGAGAATCAAGTTCCGCAATTCCATGTCCTTTGGAACCACAAGGCGTTGTCCGAACCTCACAACACCAAGTTCATCTTCCGAGAAGCACTTGGCTGTTTCGTTCTTGACATTCTACCTGATTTGGTTCACTCCAACATCCGATTGCTGAGCGGCCTTGACGCAATCCACCAAGGTTGGTTGCACAACCAAGGTAGCGAGGAATCCCTGCTCAGCTACCTCCAAGTTGAGACGCTGGAATGCTTCAAGAAGAGAGGGCTGATGCTCCCGAGCAACAAGGCATTACAATGCGTTTTACGACTAAGCGCATCGGCAACGACATTAGCCTTGCACAGATGATAGTGAATACCCATGTCGTAGTCTTTGATCAACTCCAACCACCGTCTTTGCCTAAAGTTCAGATCGGGTTGGGTGAACAAATAATTCAAGCTCTTGTGATCCGAATACACCTCACAACGATTACCGATTAGGTAATGTCGTCAAATCTTAAGTGCATGAATCACAGCAGCTAACTCCAAATCATAGGTGGGATAGTTGAGTTCATGAGGTCTCAACTATCTCGATGCATAGGCCACTACCTTGCCTTCTTGCATCAAAACAAACCCAAGTCCTCGCCGCGAAGCATCGCAATAGATATCGAAGCTCCGATGGATATCGGGTAGAACGAGAACAGGAGCTGTGGTCAAACGTGTCTTGAGTTCTTGAAAACTCTTCTCGCAAGCCTCAGACCACAGAAACTTCTTGTCCTTCTTGAGCAACTCAGTCATTGGCTTCGTGATCTTGGAGAAGTTCTCGATAAAGCGACGGTAATAACTGGCTAAACCGAGAAAACTCCGCACCTCGGTCACCGAACTGGGCTGACTCCAAGAGAGCACATCGCTGACCTTCCTAGGGTCTACAGCTATGCCTCCCGCTGAAAGAACATGGCCCAAGAATGCCACTTCCTTCAACCAGAATGCACACTTGCTGAACTTCGCATAAAGCTGGTGCTCACGCAGCTTGCCCAAAACAAGCTTCAAGTGCTCGGCGTGTTCTTCATCGTTCTTAGAATAAATAAGAATATCATCGATGAAGACCACCACAAACTTATCCAAATACTCCATGAACACCGAATTCATGAGATTCATGAACATGGCAGGAGCATTTGTTAAGTCGAAAGACATGATGGTGTACTCGTACAAACTGTAACGAGTAGAGAAAGCCGTCTTGGGAATATCTTCCGGTCTGATCCGGACCTGATGATATCCCACTCTCGAGTCAATCTTAGAGAAGACTCAAGCTCCGGTCAACTGATCGAAGAGATCATCGATGTGGGGCAAAGGATACTTGTTCTTTACCGTTACTTCATTAAGTGGACGGTAATCGACGCACATGCGCAAAGTATGATCCTTCTTCTTCACGAAGATTGCTGGACAACCCCAAGGAGACGAGCTAGGGCGGATGAAACCCTTCTCTAGTAGCTCACCAATTTGCTTCTTCAACTCCACCAACTCATTTGGAGGCATCCGGTAAGGCCTTCTCGAAATCGGGGCAGTACCGGGTGCTAACTCGATAACGAACTCGAGATCTCGAACTGGTGGCATCCCTGGAAGAGCTTCAGGGAAGACATCGATGAAGTCGCACACGGTTAGGACTTCACGAAGGTCCAAAGCTGGCTCCACTTCCATCGCGAAGAGATGCGGTCCAACCAGCTTCGGCGAAAAAGAAACCTGCACGCCTGAGGGACTAGAAAGAGAGACGGATTTCTTGGCGCAATCGATTTGTCCCAAATGATGAGACAATCAATCCATACCAAGAATCACGACCAAGCTCGCGGAATTGAGGAGGTTAAGATTCGCTAAGAATCCAACTCCCTCAATCTCGACAGGAACATCCCTACACTCTAACTCGGCTCTCAACTCTGAACCGGGAGAGCGAATTAGCAATGGGACCGACAAAGGAGCAAAGAGAAGATCACCAACAGCAGCAAAAGACTGAGAAACGAAGGAATACGATGCTCCTGAATCAAATAAAACAGTAGCAGGATGAGAGTTGACTAGAAGCATACCTAACACGACGTCAGGCGCCTCCTATGCCTCCTCGGCAGAGATGAGGTTGACGCGGTCGCTGCCCACGCCCTGAGTGGCGGGGACAACCTTCTGATCCTGGGAAGGACCACCTCCTTGCCTGCGTCCTCCATTAGGACGAGGGGCCACTCCAACCTTCTTAGGGCAACTATTCGCATAGTGGCCCTTTCAGTTCGTGAAAAAGCAGACGACCCCGGCACTGGATTGCGGGGCCACCGACCGACTCGCTTGTTGCGTGATCGGGCACGACTGCGGCAGCGAGGTGCAACGACAAGCGCCCTCGACGGTGCTAAAACCGGAGGACGGGGCAACTGAGCTTGCCCAAAACGGGGACGGCTGGCCTTGGCGGCCCTATAAGACTCCCACTTGCACTTGCGGGAATCTCCTAGCGCTCTACCCTTGTGCTCAGAGACAATGGCCTTGTCCACCAAGGTCTGGAAAATCCGGGAAGTCAACGATGGAGAGCTTGTCCTGAAGCTCCTCAGACAAGCCATCTATGAACTTCTCCTGCTTGGCCTCATCAGTGGCCACCTCTGCTGGAGCATAACGAGCCAAATGGTTAAACTCGTATAAATACTCCGATACGGACCTGTGCCCTTGCTTGAGCGCAAGAAACTCCTTCTTGAGCTTCATCAAGCCGGCGGGGATGTGAGCTCGACGGAACGCCGTCTGGAACTCATCCCAAGAGACCATATGGTTTGCAGGCTGCATGGCGAGGAAATTCTCCCACCATGAAAGAGCTGCGCCTTCCAACTGATGGGAGGCGAAGAGTGCCTTCTCCTAATCCTAGCACTGAGTAATGTTGAGCTTCCGCTCAACCAGACACAGCTAGTCGTCCGCCTCCAATGGGTCCTCAGACCTGGAGAACGTAGGCGGCTAGGTGCAAAGGAACTCCGAGAGTCCCCCATGAGGCTGATGTCCACCACCTCCTCCTGATCCGGAGGCAGCAGAGAGTCCGAAGGTGTTGCGAGCGATCGCCTCCAGAATCCGAGTCTGATCCATACGGTTCCGTTCGATCTGAGCGAGAACCTCAGCCATGGTCGGAGGAGGTGGAAGCTCCTCATCCTGACCAGCTGGCTGACCTTGACCACTACGAGTTCTTCCAGCCATCCTGCTAAAGAGAGAAAAAGGGGTTAGCAACAAAGACCCGCAATTAAAAGCCAAAGAAAGCGAAAAGCTATCGACTAGGGGAATGGGCATCACCCTAACCAAAAGCCAACAAGACAGCGAACTAAAAGAACTCTACAAGCCTACAAGAAGGATCAAGAAAACATCAAGGAAACACAAGACTTAAAACAACTTCCCGACACGACTAACCCGTATTGAATGAACGAGTAATCGGTTGAGAATATAACATTCCAAACACAACTCCAAATCTAACACTTCTATAAAGCAAGGTAAAGATCAACAAAATAGGTGTTAGATACTTAGCCAACTAATATCACATCGTACCCTTTTATTCCCACAAGTCTTAGTTGAATTATCCTCTCGTTATCTATCCTAATTAGAAACCTTTGAGACTGCTATCTGGAAATTTGATGCTTGCTGTCCAGATTCCGCATCCAAGCTCCTAGTCGAATCACCGACTCCAGAACTTCAAAACCTTGTAATAGGCAGCTCACACTTCAATTCGCCAATCTCATTGGTTTCCTAAAACCCAATTAAACGATAACACTATCTTTTGAGAGGAGGAGAGGAAACAACTTTAGAACTCAAAAATAGAGCGAGATGAGATAAGAAAGCTAAGATAGGTAAGAAGTAAAATTAGAGAAGTTACTTAAGCTTTCATAATTCATTTGATATTTTGAAAATAAGTTTTCCAAAACACCCTAAAGACGACCAAGCTAGGGTTACTATGGTCAGTATGGCTCTGATACCAAGCTTTGTGAGACCCCGGGGTATTTAGCTTGTAATGCTTAACCGAACCACCGACCCTAGCATCACAAACAAAAGCCCCCGTGCCTCGGGAAAATATGCACATCCCAGAAGTGCTGTACATACACCCTTTTACAAAGTCATGCATCAATTCCATATAAACATAGAACTCAAGCACGAACTAGATTAAATAAAAGACATACATAAAGGCAAGTTATTACAAAAGAGAGGCCGACCGGCCAAATACAACTAAAGAGACTAAATAACAGCGGAAGCAAAGTGCCATAAGATGGCGATAACAAAAGAGCCGATTAGAGTGCCTTTAACCCACAAGGCAACCAACCAAGCCACCAACCTAGTCATCGAAACCGCAGCACATCTCACAAAAGTGCATCCCTTGGGGATCCACTTCGTCCTCTGCAACAATTACAGTTAAGCAAAGCAAATGAGTACAAAAATGTACTCGCAAGACTGACGTGTAAGGGTAACAGCCTATAATTAGCTACATTCAAGCTTTATGTAAGTGGAATGAGGCTTTGGACTCAATTTTAGCATAAAGCAAGTTTACATTTGCAATAATGTAATAGATTCAAAGCAATTTGACAAAGCATTTTTAATTATTGAAGTAACAACGATACAACAATAATATCAACAGTAAAGACAACCTGGAAGTGACTAACCAAATAGTCACCACAACAATAGCATGAATTACCCAATTCATACCACCCAACAAGTTTTAATTAAATGTTTAGTCTAGTTCTTGAGTGACCTTGCCAAGCATGTCCATAACCTAGGACGTGGCTATTCGAATAGTTTTAACCCTGCAGGGGTGTACCAATGTACCCACACGTCAGACCGCCTTTTTGCCACATGATTTAGCACACTTCCTTTGGTATGCCGGTACGGCTAAGTCCTACGAGACAGTTCCAATATTGTGCATTAACTACGAGTCGCCCGTATGGATAGAAACCCATACGTTGAGACAGAGTCATGGTAAAGCCGAAAGTCAACAACGACAGTAGGGTAAAGCTCCCGGACAACTACCATGCCCCTTCGGTGTGGAGAACCTAAACGGATTCCACTCCCGCTCACCCAACACATATCACAAGTTTCTTTTTCACACAACACACGCACACAACCACCTGCGACCCGGAGCTAACACACGCCAACGTACTAAGTCAAGAGAGGTCCCATATCCCCCTCGTGTGGTTAGCATGCAATTTTGCTCGATTTAGTGGCCCAAGTAACTCGGTCCTTGGGGACTTAGGCACCATTCCACACACCATGAGATCACACCAACATCCATTGTGCCCAAGTCAATAACATTTTTGTTTTCATTTTTATTTCTTTACAAAGTAACAAAGCACAAGTGCTGGACATAATGGAATAATAGTTTTTGTGTGATCAAGGCCATCGACACAAGTCGACAACCGCCCATTTCTACCGTTATCTAAGCATTGCTAAGCATTATCAAACGTAAACTACTAAGTGATAAGAGTCCATCCATCGGACTCTAAATCACAGCAAGATAATCCTAGGCTTAGTAGTAGAGAATGAACATTTACCTACAGAGTATGCATCTATAGGATCAACTAATCGATAATTTAACAACAAAGTAAGCATGCATACATATAAGTTGAATACAAAGTATTAGACTTTAAAGTAATGGGATTCAATGGATATGATCAAACCGCTTGCCTTGCTGGATTTGCTCACTAAGCTGTAGAGGATCACTCACGGGATCAACACACTCGTCGGCACCTAACGAAAAAGTGAAAAGAACAGATAAGAACGAAGAAAACCTTTCAACAGCAAAATTTCTCCAAATGCTTTGAAATTTTTACATCAGCAAGAGCATGATTTTTAAAGAATTTAGCAATAAGAACCAATTGATTTGGATTGTCAATGCAAAAGTTATGGCCAAAACAATTCTGCTCAGCCTGGAAATTTCTGGAAAATTCAAATTGGTTACTGTTCATCCGAATTAAATTCTCTAGCACAATTTTCCAAAGAGGTGTTGCACCTGGGATTTTTATGGTAATAACAGCACCTCATGAGATGAATAACACAATTGAGTTCACCTCATTTGGAGCTAGTATGCATTTTCTATGATTTTTCAAAGACAAGAAAAGAGCACAAAACAATTTACACCCACAAAGGTGTAAATTAATACATAGTGACATGCCTAAAACCTATTCTACCATTTAGTACATTAACAAAGGAAGCCAAGAAAATTGGATCCACTCAAAAAGGATCTATAGAGAATTACTTATGCATTTTACAAGTTAAATGTCACTTTTAGGATAACAATTAAAGCCTATTTCTAAACTATTTTAGCAAACCATTTTATGTAGCAGAACTAAGCTTACAACCATTTTTAGATTAAAGCTTAGTTCAAACCAGAGCTACCAAAATTTGAATCAACTTAATTGGAGCTAAATTGAAATAGTTATGCATTTTTGAAGTTTATTACCTTTTTCATTTCACAAATAATTCCCTCGGGAAATCCTAAATTCCAAATCGACGTGGACGAATCTGGGCCGTTGATCCTAGATCCAACGGTCCAAGCCCATGGGAGGGATGCGCACGCGCCCGCGCGAGATCGCCAAACGTGGGCCGTTGATCTTGGATCCAACAGTCCAGATTGAACATCGCGCGCTGCGTTTGAATCCACGCACGCGAACGGGGGCGGCGACTGTGGACCGTTGATCACGAGATGGACGGCTCACGCCGAACACCACACAGCGCACACACTAAATCCTACGCGAATCTCTGCCGTAGATCTAACGATGGACGGCTCACGGCGAGACACGTCGCGCACGCGCGCAGGCACTGTGCCGGCGCGTCCGACAACGAAACCGACGGCGTTCCACGGCGAATTGCCGGCGATTCAGACCACGGCGGCACTAACCAATGATGGTCTGAGGTCCACAATAGCCATGCGCACCTAATGGTACTACTCACTGCGGCTGAACCGGCCTAGAACGGCGGCGAGCCGGCGAGGAGCGGCGGTGCTAAGCACGGTGACGATGACAACAACAATAGAGCTCTGTAGCGGTTCAACCAAGCAGTGCCCGAGCATCTAGGGACTACCAGGAGGTTACCTGGAGGACGCGGAGGGACAGAGGAAGCCTGAGCTGCGCCGACGACGAAGCACTGCAACGGCGACGACGGCGACAACACGGGGAGGACAACCTGAGCATCCAGAGTAGACCGCATCATCGGGATAGCTCAAACATAGCTCCAGGAGGGTCCCAGAGCAAGCGATTGGAAAATGGAGCACTCACCGGCGTCGGAGACGAAAAGTGGTTGAAATCGGCCGCAATCTCCAAACTTCGAATTCAAGCCGCTCCTGTGGAAGCAAACCCAAATCGAGTTAGGGAAAATGATCAGCGAGGTGAGAGGCACAAGCTGATGCAAAGAGAGAGAGAGAGAGAGAGAGAGAGAGAGAAGCCACTGGGGTACCGCCTTCACCGGAGAGCTCAAAGCTCAACAATGGCGGCCGTGGGCTTCGGTTGTTTTGAGCTCAAGCAAGCACAGTGCAAGCATGAGCTGCGGGGTGGTGAAAGGAAGCTATGGACGGGAGCGCGGAGCTTAAGTAGTAGCGAGGGCAAGGGGGCAACCGCAGCTCTCTCCCACGGTCAAGCCCGCCCTGGAGCACGCGAGAGCGATGGGAGCAGGTGAGAAGAGGACGCATGGGGGAGGAGCTCTGCCGCGCATTTAATGCTCCCACCCATTGGCGATGACACAGAGTAGACAGGGTGCTGTGCTGCCCACGCTGCTCTCTGCCATGGCGACTGTTGTGAGACCCTGGGGTATTTAGCTTGTAATGCTTAGCCGAACCACCGACCCTAGCATCACAAACCAAATCTCCCGTGCCTCGGGAAAATATGTACATCCCAGAAGTGCTGTACATACACCCTTATACAAAGTCATGCATCAATTCCATACAAACATAGAACTCAAGCACGAACTAGATTAAATAAAAGACATATATAATATCCTGTATTACAAAAGAGAGGCCGACCGGCCAAATACAAACTAAAGAGACTAATTAACAGCGGAAGCAAAAGTGCTATAAGATGGCGATAAACAAAAGAAGCCATACGGTTTGCCTTTAGCCCACAAGGCAACCGACCAAGCCACCAACCTAGTCGTCCCAACCACCCCACATCTCACAAAAGTTGAACCCTTGGGGTTCAACTTCTTCCTCTGCAACAAATATAATTAAGCAAAGCAAATGATTACAAAAATGTACTCGTAAGACTGACGTGTAAGGGTAACAGCCTATAATTAGCTACATGCAAGCTTTATTTAAGTGGATGAGGCTTTGGACTTACTTTTAGCATAAAGCAAGTTTACCTTTGCAATAATGTAATAGATTCAAAGCGATTTGACAAAGCATTTTTAATTGTTGAAGTAACAACGATACAATAATAATAACAACAGTAAGAACAACCTGGAAGTGGCTAACCCAATAGCCACCACAACAATAGCATGAGTTCCCTAACTCATGCCACCCATCAAGTTTTAATTATATGTTGAGTCTAGTTCTTGAACGACCTTACCAAGCATGTCCATAACCTAGGACGAGGCTATTCGAATAGTTTTATCCCTGCAAGGGTGTACCAATGTACCCACACGTCGGACCGCCTTTTTGCCACTAGATTTAGCACACTTCCTTTGGTATGCCGGCACAGCTAAGTCCTACGAGACATTTTCAATGGATGATGCTAATTAAGAGCTGCAACCCTAACAAAAGAGGAGGACGCATCAACCAGCTCAAGCCGAATTACAGATGCTCCCCACATTGCTTTTCCTTTTAACCCTCCAACCAGCTCAATAATTAACATCGCCCAAAGTACTTAGCCAAGAGAAGTCCCATATCCCTCTCGCGTGGTTAGCACGCAATATTGCTTGGTTTAGTGACCTAAGTAACTCGGTCCTTAAGGACCTAGGCACCATTCCACACACCATGAGACCACCCAAACATCCATTGTGCCCAAGTCAATAACCTTTGTATTTTCATTTTTATTTGTTTACAAAGTAACAAAGCATACATACTGGACATAAGGGAATAATAGTTTTGTGTGATCAAGGTCATTGACAAAGTCAACAACCGCCCATTTCTACCGTTATCTAAGCATTTCTAAGCATATCAACGTAAACTACTAAGTGACAAGAGTCCATCCAGCGAACTCTCAATCACAGCAAGATAATCCTAGGCTTAGTAGTAGAGAATGAATATTTACCTACAGAGTATGCATCTATAGGATCACTACTCGATAATTTAACAACAAAATAAGCAATGCATACATACAAGTTAAACAATATATTAGACATTAAAGTAATAGGATTCAATGGATATGATCAAACTGCTTGCCTTGCTGGTAATGCTCAGTTTGCTGCAGAGGGACACTTTCGTTATCAACACACTCGTCGGCACCTAATCGAAAAAGCGAAAAGAATCGATAAGAACGACGAAAACTAAAAAGACTCAACAGCAAACTATCTCCAAACGACTTGAAATTTTTACAACAGCAAGAGAATGATTTTTAAAGAATTTAGCAACAAGAACCAATTGATTTGGATTCTCAATGCAAAAGTTATAGCCAAAACAAATCTGCTCAGCTTGGAAATTCAAAATTGTTACTGTTCATCCTAATTAAATTCTTTAGCAAAAATTTCCACAAAGGTGCTGCACCTGGGATTTTTATGGTAAGTAAAGCACCTCATGAGATGAATAACACAATTGAGTTCACCTCATTTGGAGCTATGATGCATGTTTTATGATTTTTCAAAGACATGCAAAAGAGCACAATTAAAATGCACCCACAATTCTTTTGAAAATAGTGACATACCTAAATCCTATGCTATCATTTAGTGCACTAATAGAGGAAGCCAACAAAGTTGGATTCACTCATAAAGGATCTATATAGAATTAATTATGCATTTTACAAGTTAATTGCAACATTTAGGTCAACATTTAAAGTTAATTTCTAAACCCACGGGAGCCGAACTAAACTTACAACCATTTTTAGATTAAAGTTTAGTTCAAACCAGAGCTACCAAAATTTGAATCAACTCAAGAGGATTTAAAATGAAATAGTTATGCATTTTGAAAGTTTATTACCTTTTTCAGCTCATAAATAATTCTCTCGGGAAAACCTAAATCCGATATCGACGTGGACGATTGTGGGCCGTTGATCCTGGATCCAATGGTCCAAGCCCACGGGAGGAATGCGCACGCGTTCGCGCGGAGACGATGAACGGGGACCGTTGATCTTGGATCCAACGGTCCACGTTGAATCTACTGCGGCGAATTTGAATCCACGCGCGCGAACAGGGCGGTGGCTGTGGGCCGTTCATCGCGAGATGGACGACTCACGGTCGACGCGCACAGCGCACAGCAAAACCCCGAGCGAATCTTGATCGCAGATCTACAGATGGACGGTCCTTAACGGACGAAGCACAGAACGCCCAAGAGATCTAGACTGTAGATCTAAAAGATAGACGGCTCCTAATGAGCCACGTCGCCCACACGAAAACTGACGCCGGCGCGTCCGAAAACGACACCGACGACGTTCAACAGCTCACCGCCGGTGACCAACAGCATGGCGGTGCGAGTGGGTGCCAGGTATGGGTGCGCAATAGCCGTGCGCACCCACTGGTACCACTCACACCTGCGGTGGTGGACGAGAGCGATGGCTAGCCGGAGAGGAGCGGCGCGGTAAAGATAACAACGACGACGACAGCTTTTTGCTCCGCTGCAGTTCAGAGAAGCGGGTGCCCGAGCGACTAAGGACTACCAGGATGGTACCTGAAGGTCGCGGAGGGACAGGGGACGACGGAGCTGCTCCGGCGACGAAAGGCCTCGCCGGCGCCGAAGGGGATGACGCGGGGATGGTGACCTGAGCCAAATTAACCAGACCGCATCATTGGGATAGGTTCAGCAACGCTCAGGGGTGCTACCCGAGCAAGTAATCGGGAAGGGATGCACTCACCAGCGAAGGAGACGAAGAGGCGGTTTACGCGCAAAGAAAACCAAATTCGCCGCTACCTGGAGAGGCAAACCAAATGGGGTTAGGGGTTTTGCTCCCGGAGGTTAGAGGAAGGAAGGGGAGCAAAGGATTGAGCAAGGGCGCCACTTGAGTACAGGTTCCACCGAGGAGCTTCGCGGGCAGAAATGGCGGCGGGGTGGATTGGGTGTTTGGAGCACAAGTAAGCATCGTGAGTGCGAGCACAAGCTGCGGGATGGTGAAAGGGGGCTAAGGCCACGAGAGGGGAGCTTAAGTAGCAGCGAGGGAGAGGGGGCAACCGAAGCTCTCTCCCACGATCAAGCTGGCTCTGGAGCACGCGAGGGCGATGGGAGCAGGTGAGGAACGGTGACTCGAGGGAGGAGCTCTGACCGCATTAAATGCTCCCTCCCGTTGGAGAGGACGAGGACAGGACAGAGCGCTGCACACCCCGCTCTCTGCGCTGCCATGGCGTGCACGCTGGCGCTGCGCCACGCAAACGCGAGGAGGACGACGACGCCCAGCCGTCCGATTCCCATCCAACGGCCAGCGTTAGATCAAGTCGGCGCCGCTCCGCGCAAACGCCCACCGTGCGATGGCGATCCAACGGCTGATAACACGCGTGCCAAAGTGGCTCGGTCGGTACAGTTAGTTGACTCGACCGAGTCAAGTGGCTCGAGCCCGAGGAACAGTGCGAGCCAGTTTGAATTGAATTTGAAAGCTGAGTTTGATGGAATTTTTAGAGATAGCAAACTAACTCCAAAAATTATGAAATTTTAACTGGAGCTTCCTCCCTCTAGGTTTAACCTTACATAAAATTTTTAGAGGTTTTTATGAAAATAATTTTTCTCCAAAAATTATGCAAGGGTAGGTTCTAGGGTTTGACCAATTAAAAAATTGGTTTGACTTGTCTCCAAAGATTATCAAATAATTTCTAAAAATTATGAAATAATTCAGAAGGGTCAACAAGTATCCCTAGAACCAAGGAAAATTATTGCCACAAGTTTGGCACAAGATTTGTGACAAAGTTGAATAAGGGTTTGACTTTAGTCAACAGGAGATTTTGATTTTTGGATTCCACAATTCTTGAAAAGAATTATGGAAAAGTTCAAGAGTTTCAAGATGTGAGAAAAGTTTTAATTTCTACACATTTTGTTACATTTGAAACACACACCCAATTTAGGTTACATTTGAAACACAACCCTAGATTGGTTTACCTTTGTAACACAAACCTGGGTTTAATTACATTTGAAACACAACCTAATATTTGGGATGTTACAACCGTGCTAGCGTGTCGCGAGGAAGGAGACGATGCGGTTAGCGTCGGATTTTGATCGGACGGCTCGCATGCGATCGCGTTGGCACCACTCCGCGTGAACGTGGATCGTCCGATGAAGATCCAACGGTCCACATCAAGCGCGCCCACGCGACTGAACCGGGGGTGCAGTTAGTTGACTCAACCGAGTCAAGTGGCTCGAGCCTGGCTTGGGTCCAAGCCCGAGGAACAGTGCAAACCAGTTAGGGTTTAAATTTGAAAGCTGAGTTTGGAAGAATTTTTAGAGATAGCAAACTAACTCCAAAAATTCTGAAATTTTAACTAGAGCTTCCTCACTCCAGGGTTAACCTTACATAAAATTTCTAGAGATTTTCATGCAATGCATTTTTCCCAAGAAATTCCTCAAGGTCTGTTCTAGGGTTTGACCAATTGAAAATTGGTTTGACTTGCCTCCAAAAATTATCAACTAATTTCTAAAAATTATGAAATTTTTCAGAGGGGTCACAAAGCATCCATAGAACCAAGGAAAAATATTTTCCAAGATTGGCACAAGATTTGTGATAAAGTTGAATAAGGGTTTGATTTTAGTCAACCGGAGGTTTTAGATTTTTGAATTCCACAATTCTTGACAAGAATTATAGAAAAAGTCAAGAGTTTCAAGATGTGAGAAAAGTTTTAATTTCTACTCATTTTCTTACATTTGAAACACACACCCATTTTAGGTTACATTTGAAACACAACTCTAGATTTGGTTACATTTGAAACACAACTCTAGATTTGGTTACATTTGAAACACAACCTAATATTTGGGATGTTACATTTTGTCACCCTAGATTGGTTCATTATTTAGTTGGTAATATCGTAGCACCAACGTGGGTTGGTTAGATACGATTAGATTGTGTAGCCATGCCATGAGTCATCATTTCATGTAAGTTGCAATTATAAATTTGACTAAGTGATTATAGAACTGTGTGATAAAACTGTGTGTACTGTGTGCTATTACTCGTTGATGGCATATGTTGCACTTAACCAACAGGGTGAAAAAAGATTTAGACTGAAGCAAGTAGGTGAAGTGAATTGGTGGATCTGTGTGCATTGGAATAATAACCTGTGTGCCATAGTTAGAAATTGGTAGTCTTGTCTTAGTCAATTAAGGACTTAACTTTGTGCGCCATTGAACTGGGCTTCTCGTACAACCACATACCTGATGGGACGTGCCTAACTTAGTAAGTTATGGATTCTTGACATTGATTACTCAGGTAGTAGGTTAGGCTGTGTTGCAAGGGTGGAGGTGTGTGCTATCAAGTAGTTACATCGCGGGACGATTCGCCGCTTCCCTGTCCAACGGTGTGTGTTATGCCAAAACACTATGTTAGGGTTGGTATGACATCAAAGCACACTGGGAGTGTCAATGCTTGAGATGAAGTTTCTGAAATGTTTTGTTATGATTGCTCAATCACATATTTCTGTATGGCGAGTCATGGCAGACATGATGAGTTAATTGTATCTTGTGGGTAAAGTGTACAACCTCTGCAGAGTGTAAAACTATTCAAATAGCCACGTCCGCGGTCATGGACATGCTCGGGGATTTCACACGAGGGATAGATTTTCATAAAACTATTGGGAAGGGACAGTTGTGTGATTTAATTCATGTGGTTGTGTGAAACAAATTGATTAGGCTATGTGCCTTTGTGAAAACAACTGATAAACTATTATTGTTTATTTATTTTGAATTATGCTTTCAATCTATTATTCATATTCAATTGCAAATGTTGTATTTCTGCAAAAGAACCACAGAAGCCATTCCTTTGAAATAAGCCATCATCTATAAATTGCATTCTGTGGTATGACTTGCGAGTACGGTTGGTACTCATGCTTGCTATAATCAATCAACAGAAGTGGAGGAATCGTCAGTCAGCAAAGTCTACTTCAAGGATCGTGGAGAACTAGGTCGCGCTACCCCAACCGATTGCCTGTGGGCATATGGATGGGCTTCACTGAAGTTATTCCATTTCGTTTCGTTGTAGCTTCATTGAGCTATTTGCCTTCTAAGGCATTAATTGTAAGAGGTTGTACACTTTACTCTGATATTTATTGTTATTTGCCTATTTATTAGTTATCTTTGTATATAGAAATAATATTTCACTGATGTTGTCACTGTGTGCACTAGCGTGATCCTGGACTAGTGCAGTATACACAGAGGGTCCAGAATTGCATTTTTGGGTCCCAACAGAGGTGGTATCAGAACCATATCGACTATAGGTAGTGACCTTAGTTAGAATGGCCGTTGATTAAGGAAAACTTCAAAAATTATTTTACAAATGGAAAACCTTAATGATGTGTTATTCTCATCTTGTCTTGCTTCCATACTCTTCCATTCTATTTCTTTCTCATCTATACTCTTCCTCACTATTTTGAGTATTAAATTGGACTCGCTTCTCTCATAACTTCTGTAGCTGTCGTTATCTATACCAAATGTCTCGGTGGATGCCCAAGAGCTGTTTTGAGCAACTCTTTGAAGACCATGCAACTAACAACAATGTATCAGCATCTCTTCATGTGTTCAAGACAAGTTCGTCACAAGAATTGAAGATCAGGAAGAAGTTGTACGTCGCCCTATCTTTTTCCAAGATTCTCCTGCAAGGATCGCAAGCAGTCAATGTTTGATGAAGACCATAACCAGTTCGAGTTTCCTTCAGACCAGCCATATAGGATAAATTAGCGTTGGTTCCTTCCGTGCGTTGAGCCAAGTCGCCTAGTTAAGTTAGAGTTTAATCGACTAGACGATTAGATCTTCGTTTTTCTTCTTCTTCGTGTAATTGGTTGTGAGTTTTATGCTTCTTAATAGCTTTCCGGCTATTTGTGTTTTTTGGTATTCCTTGGGTTAAACCCGCTCCCCTTAGTAGATTGTCTTTCCTTACCTTATGCTTTTCCCTCTCATCTATTAGCCCTGGTCAGCGAGCAGATGGAGAACCCCAGTGAAGCCAACCTTGTCAGAAACCTTGAGATAGTCTGTGCCAGCTCAGATCTTGTCAATCCCCGTGGACAGTTGTCAGTACCAGGAGTAACAGACCCGGTCATAAGACAATTTTTGGCCACTCAGATTCATTTCATGAACACGATGATGCAAAACATGAACAACATGATGACACAGCAGAATCAGACTACCGTCACTTTAATCAGAATCAGAATAATCAAGCAAGCTGTCGCATCATCGCCAGTGTTAGTACCAGAGCAGACGTAACCAGCAGCTATCTCTAGTGCCAATAGTAATGCATCAGAACCTAAGCCAGTTCCCTGCCACCCAGAATCAGCTCATGTAAGCGATGATTCAGCCGTCGGACAACAGTAATGTTTGTAGTAATGCATAGTTCGTTGCCATCCCAACGGCACACCCTCAGTTCAAGTTTGCAAGGTTCATGATGACCAAGCCACCTGTCTTTAAAGGATCAGTCAAGCTCAAGGATGCAGAATCTTGGATTCGCACCATAGAAGAAAAGCTAATTGTTGTGCAATGCACCAATAATGAGAAAGTTTTCTATGCTACTCATCAATTAGAATGAGTTGTAGTAGATTGGTGGGAAAATTTTCATGCCACCCATCAAGACAAGCAGACCATCACCTGGTCAGAATTCATCGCTGGTTTTCGTCAATAGCATGTGACATCAAGCAAGAGTGATCAAGAGAAACCTGATATTTCGATAACCTACACCAAATCTAGCCACTGTCATTTAAAGTGTTATCAACCAGATAAGTCAAAAGATTGTGCATGTACCCGTTGTAGAGAAATTGGCCATAGCGTCGATGAGCACAATATCAATTGTTCTAGTTGCGAAGGAAACCATTCCATTAAAGAATGTCCAATGAGCAAGATCACATATTTCTTATGTGAAGGCGATGATCACTGTCCGAGTCAGTGCCCCATATATTCAGTGTTGACTTATGCAACACAACGTCAGTGAGAAAATTTCTGAGCTACGGTTAGAGCATTAGCAAAAGAAGGCAAACCATTGTTAGTGCAGGATATATCAGCTGAAGAATCACAAAAGCTGAATATTGACCTTAGTAACCCACCTCAAAAGAGAAGCAAGCCAGTATCACTGGTGGAGTGTTTCGAGTGTGGTAAGAAAGGCCATTATGCCAAGCAATGCCTTGCAAAGCGACAAGCTTCAACCTTCAAGAAGGATAGTCGTTCTGCCATAGTCGGGTCAAAAAAGTCACAATATTCGCCACGTGTCTATTACAATTGTCGTAAAGAAGGTCACTACATCAGCTAGTGTCCTCAGAGGAACCAGTCACTCACTCTAGATGCAAGAATGCCAGAAGTTGTGTCAGTCAAGATGGTAACTCCCAGAACAGGTGGTAACACAGCAGGATCCGTGCGTCCAACGAAGCAGTCAAAGAAGAGACGTTTGTGCGATGATGTTACCAAGAAAGCCTAGTTTGACCAGATTATGCAGCGTCATACCTTTGTTAATAGCAATAAAGTCAGAGAATCGTCGTAACCTTCCTTTGTTTGAGAGCCAAAAGGTGAACATCTTTGTATGCAAGTTACAAAAAAAAAGAAATTGTTGGATATTAAATCATTGGATACCTTTCTCAGCATATGCCTGTGCATGTCGAGTAATCAAGCTTTGAGTCATGTTAATCGAAGGCCATAGAGCCGTAATTATAAGAGGTCATGTGGAAGTCTAAGCCACTACCTTGCATAGCAGTGAGGCAATAGTAAATGGTTGAAGAATCTAATCATATCCGTAAAAGAGTATGCTGTTGTCATTGCAAGTGATCAATGCAGCATACAACCGTATAATAAGTCAAGTTTGTCTTTTACTTGGTACCCAGGATCAACCAATGTCAGAAGGAATTACGTCAGAGATGAACTATGACAAAAGTTGTTAAATGAGTTTGCAGAAACGATAGAACAGACCAAAGGATTTTCTCAGATAAAGGCAGTGTCAAATCAAGCTCATCAGCTTAGCTAGTGTCAGTGTTGATTGCAAAGTAGAATGGTAGCACAAGGATGTGCGAGATTTCAGTCTATCGAAGAGCTAATCTTCAGAACCTCAGAGTCAACTTGTTGAGTTTTGAGTAAGAATTTTAGTTCTCCCAGAGTCATCTGTGAACAAGACAGTGTCAGTTGAAGATCAGTAAAGCAGTCGTTTCAAGATAGCCAAGACCCCTCATCATTGTAAAAGAAGTTCACCTAGGTCATCAGAAGCGATATGAGTTTGTGAGAATTTCAGAAGGGATCGATCACTACTCTAGTGTTCATGCTGCCAGATACTAGGAAGAACCCTGATCACAGAATATCCAAGAATTTGTGTGTTATGAAGTTTCGCCAGCACTTCGTAATAACTAGAGTTTCAAGCAGTGAATTATCCTAGTCATAATTCAAAGTTTGCTATCATGGAGCAACAAAGAATGGTTTTATTGGATTGAGAACCATGAGGTTGAAATCCGTTTCTCAGGACAAACCAGTATAGTGCTAGAAGTTTTGAATCAGAAGAGCTACCGCAAGAACTTGTTGATCAGTGAGGTGTCAGCTAAAGTTACTCAATCAAGGTGAATGACAGATTCATCTTGAAGGACATCGCCCTTGTAGACAAGCTAAGGTACAACTTGCTTTCTGTTTCGCAGCTTCTTGATGATGGCTATGAAACTCGTTTTAAGAAAAATGCATGTCGAGTGCTTGATTCTGCCGGTGAGCTTATTTTTGGTATTTTTAGAGTTGGTAGAATTTTTGGAGCTGATTTTTCGGAATCTCTTGCTGGATCTCTCAAATGTTTAATGCATCTTCTTCTGATATCTGGCTTTGGCACCGACGTTTGGGGCACATTGGTTTTGATCATCTGACACGAGTTAGCGGCCTTGATCTCATGAGAGGTTTGTCTAAACTCAAAGCCGTCAAGGATGCTGTATGTGCACTCTGTAGGCATGGCAAGCAAGTTGC
Source organism: Phyllostachys edulis (assembly GCA_036346405.1). Taxonomy (NCBI): domain Eukaryota; kingdom Viridiplantae; phylum Streptophyta; class Magnoliopsida; order Poales; family Poaceae; genus Phyllostachys; species Phyllostachys edulis. The sequence continues at coordinate 15,871,338 of CM070559.1, read as the reverse complement.
CGCCTCACACCCTTCAGTGATTATGGTCATGACTGACGGACCGGGACAGTTGCTTCACATGGATACTGTTGGTCCTGCTAGGGTTCGGTCAGTCGGTGGCAAATGATACATTCTTGTCATAGTCGATGATTTTCCGAGATACTCTTGGGTGTTCTTTCTTGCTTCGAAGGATAAGGCTTTTGATCATTATCATGATCTTGTTCTTTATTTGGCTTCTGAACTTCCTGGTGCCTTGAGAGTGATCCGCAGTGACAATGGCACAGAGTTCAAGAATGCTTCTTTTGCCACTTTTTGTGCTAAGCGTGGTATTGAGCATCAGTTCTCTTCTCCACACGTCCCTCAACAAAATGGCATTGTGGAAAGGAAGAACAGGACCTTAGTCGAGATGGCTAGGACAATACTAGATGAGTATAGCATACCGAGGAGGTTTTGGGCCGAAGCTATTGCTATAGCCTGCCATATTTCAAACCATGTCTTTTTGAGACCGGCTTTGGGCAAGAATTCTTATGAGCTTCGATTTCGTAGAAAACCCTCTGTCTCTCACTTTCGAGTCTTTGGATTTGTCGTAGGGGCGGCACAATGGCCCCCACGACCTGGCAAACAGTGAAGCGCATGCTCCGCTAAACAACGGCGGATGGCCCGGCTGCTCGAGTCGCCCCAAGGGTACTAGCTGCGGAGGGTCCCGAAGTCCCCAGAGGGCCCCCAGGCCCGAAGGGTTCCGAAGGCCCTAGAGTCCGAAGGTTCCCGGAGGGTCCGAAGGGTTTCCGAAGGGTCCGCTTGACCCTTAGCTGTCCGGAGTATCCCGGTGACCCGAAGGGTCCGAAGGGCCTCGAGGGGTCCGGAGGTCTGAGGGGCCCGGAAGAGTCACTGTACCGCTGGACCAGGAGCACCAGCAAGGTGGACCAAGCCCAGGATGGTCCACCACGAGTCGAAAGAAAGTCCTAGGGTTAGAAAAGGTCCCTGCAGCCCCTACCAACATAGGGTCCTATAGGGAGTAAGCTTGTAATCTCATGTACCTCGTAGAAAGGCTATAAATAGCCACCTCCCCCTCAATGTAAAGGAGAGAGAGATTGTTTTATTAAACTTGATTTGAAATATAAGTTCATCTACTTCTTGACAACCAGTCCCCTCTTTGAGGACCCTTCGGGTACCGCGGGGTCCCCCTTCTCTACTGTTTAGTCTTTTAGCTACGACAGTTGGCGCCGTCCGTGGGGACCGGCAGGAAAGCTACGAAGCACGCACTAACCCAATACCTCAACATGGCCCCCCAAACGAGGGCCAGGCCCAAGGCTTCGGCAGCCCAAGTAGCCGTGATGGCCACGGCTCCGACCACCCCTAGGGCCAAGAGAAGCCGAGCTTCAACTGCAAGCACGCCCCCCGCCCAGGACTCAGAGGAGGAAGCAAATAACTCGGCGCACGGGGGCGCAAGCCAAGGATCATATGAAACACTCCAGCAGGAGCTGCTAGTCCTCCGCCGAGAGTTGGTAGACCTCCGGCAGCCACCGGAGACAACCCTCGTGGCCCCGCTCTGAAAAATGCCGCAGAACGGAGCGGAACCCACCCCTGCAACCCTTGCGGACCCGCTCCGAGAAGTGCCGCAGAACGGAGCGGAACCCCCGACCCACACCCCAGTGCTCTGCGGCAACCCGAACTCCCTGTTGAGCGTCGGGCTGGAGACGGCCAGATGGCCACCAGGATTCAAGATGCCAGAGGTCACGCCCTTCGAAGGGTCCACGGACCCCTCAGAATTCCTCCGGGTGTACGAGACCGCTGTCGAGGCAGCCGGAGGAGACGACACCACGAAGGCAAAGAGCATCACCCTCGCGCTCAAAGGCGTCGCGTTGACCTGGTTCTTCACCATACCCCCCCCCCGCTCCGTGTACGCCTAGGAGCAACTCCGGGATCTCCTTCGCAACAACTTCCAGGGGAACTACACAGAGCCAAAGGACACGGGGCACCTGTTTGCGGTGAAACAGGCGCCAAATGAATCCCTCCGCAACTTCTTTAGGAAGTTTGCAGAGGTTAAGTACCAAGTAAAAGGCGTCAATGAAACCACCGTCATAAACACAGCTACGTGTGGGCTTCGGAACGGAGCCCTATCGGAGAGACTGGCCCGCAAGCCTGTCCGCACGGTGACAGATCTCTTTGACAAAATGGAAGAGTACGATCGGGCGGAGGAAGACAGCGTTCGAAGAGGAGCGCCGACCACCTCTACCCCAAGTGTAACCCCTTCAAAATAAGCGCTCAATACCGCCCCGGCCGGGGCACCTGCCAAGCCGCGAAACAACGACTATTGGTAGAAAGGCCGGGGAGTCTACCATGTGGACGGGGCGCCACAGCCCGACGGGGGAAGACGCGGAGGTCGCTGGGGCCGAGGCCGCGGGCGAGGACGCGGACGAGGCGTAGGCCGCCAACCTGATAACCGCGCCGGAGGACCCACGCAGTTCTGCGACCTCCACGGTGAAGGAACGCACACCACCAACGAATGCCGCACCATCGCCGCTATGCAAGACTACATGCGCCGGGAACAATCAACTGAACCCGATAACAAGTGGGGAACTGACAATCGGCTCCCCGCGCCACCGCCAAGACCCCGCATAGAAGGAGTTAGGGCCGAGCACCATCAGAGGGTCATCAGCATGATCACCGGAGGATCCTCACTCGGTATGCCCTCGAAAAGGCAGCGGCGCGCATATGTCTGGCAGATCCACCATGTGGCAACGTACCCCGTGTCCAGCCCGCCTCGCTATGCCGAAATACCCATATCCTTCGAGCCCGAGGACGCCCGCGGGATGTATTTTCCGCACCAGGATCCCCTCATCATTTCCGCCAATATTGCGGATTTCGAGGTGAGGCACGTCCTCGTCGACGGAGGAAGCTCGGCGGACCTCCTGTTCGTGGATGCCTTCGACAAGATGATGATCCCCCGGGATCGCCTAACTCCTCCGGGCATACCCCTGCTAGGCTTCGGAGGAAAGCCCGGGATGGCCCTAGGCCAGATCAACCTGGCGGTCACATTCAGCGACGACTTCGCATCCCGAACCGAGGTCGTCACATTCGACGTGGTCCAAATGGCCTACCAGTACAATGCAATCCTCGGTCGGGCCACGCTCAACACCTTTGGCGCGATAGCTCGCCACAATTATTTGTGCATGAAGCTCCCCGCCCCAGAGGGCATTGTCACGGTTCGAGGAGATTAAGACCTCGCAAGACATATAGAGCTCGAAGCTCTATCTCCAGGCAGGCATGTCCACACCGTTGGGCCGGACAAGGATCAAGCAGCTCCACCGTCAGCAAGGTGGGCGCCGAAGCACAAACCGCACGGCCAGCTCCGAAGAATCCCTCTAAGGGATAGCTCACCAGAAAAGACGGTGGCCCTCGGGTCAAACCTCCAAGCGGAGGCATACGACGCAATCCTCGAGGTGCTTTGCAACAATGAGGACGCCTTCGCTTGGGGACCGGAAGACCTCCTCGGTGTGGCAAGGGGAACAATCGAGCATCGGCTAGCCCTCCGAAGCGACGCGACGCCCAAGAAACAAAAGCTGCACCGCATATCGACCAACCGCCTGCAAGCCGCCAAGAAAGAAATTGTAAAGCTGCTAAAAGAGGTGGTCATCCGTGAGATCATGTACTCATAATGGCTAGCCAACCCTATCCTCGTCAAGGAGACGGGAAAATGGCGCATGTGTGTTGACTTCACCGACCTCAACAAAGCATGCCCCAAGGATGATTTTCCCCTACCCCGCATCGACTAGCTGGAGGACGCCACCTCGGGCTGCGAGCTCATAAGCTTCCTCGACGCCTACTCCGGCTACCACCAAGTGCACATGGCCGAAGAAGACGAACCAAAAACCGCGTTCATCACCCCCATAGGAACATATTGCAACAAACGCATGCCCTTCGGCCTCAAGAACGCAGGGGCAATGTTTGCCCGCCTCATCGCGAAGGTTTTAGCCAACCAACTAGGCCGCAATGTACAAGCGTATGTTGATGACATAGTGATCAAGAGCAAGCTCGCGGGAACACACGCGAAGGACCTCCAAGAAACCTTTGCCAACCTTCGGGCGGAGGGAATAAAGCTCAATCCAGAAAAGTGCGCATTCGGTGTGAAGGCGGGAAAGCTCCTGGGTTTTCTCGTCTCAGAGAGGGGCATCGAGGCCAACCCTAAGAAAATTAGGGCCATCCAAGAGATGAAGCCCCCGCACAACGCCCGCGAAGTGCAAAAATTGATGGGCCGCATCGCCGCCCTTAGCCGGTTCCTGTCCCGCTCGGCCGAGAGGGCACTGCCGTTCTTCAAAACGCTCTGCGGAACGGAGCCGTTCCGTTGGACAGTCGAATGCCAGAAAGCTTTCAAGGACCTCAAACTATACCTTGAGGAGCTGCCAAGCCTGACTAGCCCGGAGCAGGGAGTGGATCTCCTACTGTACATCGCCGCTACTCCGTCGTCAGTAAGCGCAGTGCTTGTCCAAGAGCACAACGGTCAGCGTCCAATATATTACGTTTCGGAGGCCCTACAGGGGGCCAAAATACAGTACACGGAGCTCGAGAAGCTGGCGTACGCCTTGCTAATGGCTTCGAGTAAGCTCCGGCACTATTTCTTGGCGCACCCCATCACGGTCCTAACATCCTACCCGCTAGCATTGATGCTACGGAATAAAGATGCCTCGGGCCGGATAGGCAAATAGGCGGCCGAGCTGGCACCCTTCGATGTCACCTTCGCTATAAGAGCAGCCATCAAATCACAGTCCCTCGCGGACTTCGTGGCTGAGTGGACACCGCATGCAAAAGAGAACACCACCGCAATCGAGGCACCATGGATAATGTACACAGATAGCTCATGGTGCGCCGCAGGGGCCGGCGCCACGGCCATCTTGGTTTCCCTAGACGGACGAACCACGTCGCATGCTGCCCGCCTCGACTTCCTAACAACGAACAACACATCGGAGTACGAAGCACTGCTACTTGGCCTCCGCAAGGCAAAAGCCCTGGGAGCGAAACGCATCCTCATCAAGAGCGACTCCCATCTTGTAGCAGGTCACTTCGACAAGACATTCATGGCAAGGTGCCCCGAGATGACCCGTTACCTCGCCACGGTGCGCAAAGCGGCGAATTATTTCCTTGGTATTATAGTCCAAGCAATCCCTAGAGGTAACAATAAGGCAGTAGATAAGTTGACAAAAATGGCAAGTCTTTGGCGAGGGCCTCCATGAAGTCTTCACTGAAGTACTCACCAAACCGTCCATGGCGCCCAAGCACAATGGGTCGTGCTCAAGGTAAGGGTGGCACGCCTAGTGCTTGATCTGGCAGCGGCGGACCCAACGCCCACGGAGGATTGGCGGGACATCATTATCAGGTACCTCGCCGGTGAAGAACCAGAGGACCCGGTCGAAGCGAAGCGCCTTCGTTGCCGAGCAAGGAATTACTACATGGTCTCTAGAGAGCTGTACAAGGGGGGCATCTGTGCCCCATTCCTGCGCTGCGTATCACAGAAGGAAGGCTAGTCCCTCCTTAAAAACATCCACGAGGGTCTATGCGGCTCGCATCAGGCGCCCTGGGGCCTCGTAGGGAAGACGTTTCGCCAAGGATTTTACTAGCTGAGGGCGCTCCGAGACGTGCAAGACCTTGTCGGTGCCGCCGCCAGGGTGCGATGGGCGATCACAACTGAAGGCGCCCAGACTACCCTTGCGGCCCGCCACGGTGCGCCCTTCACACGGTGAGGACTCGATATCATCGGGCCGCACCCTATGGCCAAGAGTAACCTCCGGTTCGCGTTCGTCGCCATCGAATACTTCTCCAGATGGGTCGAAGCGGAGACAGTCGCCAAGATCACTGCAGCAACCACCCAGCAGTTTGCCTGGAAGAATACTATTTGCCGGTACGGCGTGCCATGGGACATCGTCACCGACAATGGAACACAGTTCGACTCCGAGCCCTTCCGAAAGTTTTGTAAAGACCTGGGCATAATAGTATGCTTCGCGTCCGTCGGGCACCCAGAGTCCAACGGAGCCATCGAGCAAGCCAATGGCAACCTCCTCGATGGGCTGAAGAAACACCTCGTAGGCCTTCCTAAGGGACTATGGCCTGAAGAGCTCCAAAAAACTCTATGGTCACTACGCACATCACCTGCCAGGGCCACAGGCTTCTCCCCGTTCAAACTTCTCTTCGGCGATGAGGCCATGACGCCAGCGGAGTTTGCTGCCGGTTCCTACCAAGCCACAGCCCAGGCCGACCCGACGGGACGAGAGGTCTCTCTCGACCTCCTCGAGGAGCAACGCGTGCAGGCCGTCTCAACCATGCAAAGGTATAGCGAAGGGGTTGCCCGGGCATACAACAGAAAGGTTAGAACCCGCCGCATCGCCCTGGGCGATCTGGTCTTGAAGCGAGCCACAAACCAAGCTGCGATTGGCAAGTTGGAGTCCAAATGGGAAGGGTCGTACGTTGTTACCGGCACAATGAGGGCAGGCACCTTCCGCATCGCAACGCCGGAGGGAGACCAGCTGGGCCACACCTGGAATATAAAGACCCTCCGGAAGTTCTACCCTTAGCAACTTTGTAAAACCGGCTGCTCCCGGAAAACCGTCCCATCACCATCAGTCGGCAAAGGCATGTACAAACGTTTTGTCAAAACCGGCTGCGACCGGAGGATCGCTGTCGAACCCGGGATTAAAGGATCCCAGATTCTCTGTGTTTACAACACTAGTCCAGGAACAGCTAGTGTACACAGTTCACAAATGTGGTAACAAGTCCACATCACAAATTTTATTGATAATATCAGAGTATTTATTACAAAAGGGCACTTGGCCTAAAGAAAATTACAGCGGAAAGCAAAAGATAGTAGTAGGCCAAACGATACACCATAGACAATCGTCTGGGGTCGCAGCCTAGTCGTCCAAGTCCTCCTTGTCCACAAAGTACTCCTCCTCTGAGATTATTTGCAATAAGCAAGGATGAGCACTACTACCGTGCTCGCAAGTTACACCCGTCAAGTAACAGATTCAATGCATGCATAAAAGATATTTCAAAGGAAGGCTTATAGGGTTCTTTTTGCATAAAGCAACATTTTCTTCCAAATCAGTTATTCTATAACTAAAATTCATTTTATAAACTCAAGTTTTATAATAGGATAACCTCCATATGAAATATGGTGATGGATACCCTCCTATCATAAGGCTAACCACCCAAATTCCCAATTTGATGAAATTTATTTTGAAACAAAACCAAAGTCTAACTTTGAGTGGCCAATGCTAAACATGTCCATGACCGTGGACATGGCTATTCGAATAGTTTTACACTCTGCAAAGGTTGTACAGCTTTACCCACAAGACACGAATTCTCTACTTTGTCCGGCATATATCTATGCCACTGCTCACTACCTTAGGTAAGTGGTCTAGAGCACATACCAAGGCCTTTACAATGCGCTATTCCACCGCAGTCTCCCCTCGCTAAGGTTTCGCTCCCTTTGGGCTGCAACCCGCAGGATTTGAGCCCCCTCTTGCGCCAGGTGGGAACAATAGTCATGAAAGACTTTGTCAAAAGAAATGGCCATGAATGACCGCCCACGTACAAACAGGATCAACCGCGATGGAACTTTACAAATTGTTGATTTTATTTTATTTTCAGAATTATTTCCAAGAGTCCATGGTAAAACAATACCATAGCTTAATTTTAAACAAGATTTGAATTATTGGCTAAATTCCCCAAATGAAACATTTTGGTCTAAGCATGTCTTGGCATAACAGTTTCAAATGAATCCTACTTCATACTAATGTATTAACCAGGTTTTATCTATGGTGTCAAGATGTGTAGTTCAATACCAAAATTGGCCATACAAAGGATTATAGGAATATCTAAAGATTTAAAAACAGGTATTTAAATAACTAAATTTAAATAAGCATGCAATACATAATTTAAAAATAGAATTTAAATAATTTTAAATACTGTGATTCAAATATGATCAAGAATGTAACTTGCATTGCTCAAAAGTCTGGTCGTTGATTAATCTTGGTTCTTCGGACTCGTCGAAATCTAAACGCGAAAATGATCCAAATTCAAATAAAATCCAAAAATTATAAAATAAATACTAAAAATAGTAGATGAATTTAGATGAATTTAGGAGAAGGAATCATAGGATTTGGAGCTTGCATGGGAGAGAACGAATTTTGGAATTAATAAAATTTCTATGTACAAGCCATGAATCACATACTAGATAAATGCACTGTTCTTCTTCAAGCTTGGCCGAACAGAACAAAGCATGCGCCATGGCTTGGACATACGGCGGTGCTCGGACAGCAGCACCGACGAGGGGAGGGAAGCATCATGGAGAGCGCGACATCGCGATGCTGATGGTGGAGACGATGTCGCCGGAGCTAGCTCGACGGCGACGCAATTCGCAAAGGAAGAGGCTTCGGCCTAAGGTTCGGATGGCAACATTGCCGGCGAACGACGGCGTTCTGACAGCCGGCGAGGGGTGGAATGGAGAAAGGGGAGGACGGGGATGCCGGTGCTCACCTCGGTTGTGGAGGAACGTGCACGGATGGCCGGAGGCGAGGACGACAACGTCGGTGCAGCGTGGCTCACGGTGGCAACGGTGCTCCGGCGATGCTCCGGCAAAGGCGAGGAGAGCACGGTGTAGACCATGTCGAGGCGAAGCTAGAAGTGGTGTCGAAGACGGAGGAGCTCCACTGACGAGGGCGCTAGAGGTGGTGGAAGGGAGTTCGGCCGGCGTCGAGAAAATGCCGATTCCGGCAAGGTGAGAGTGAGAGAGGAGGGGTGAGTGGAAGGAGGGGCATGAGTGAAGGAATGCGCACCCGGTGCTCCCTTTTATAGGGGCGGAGGGGAGCCGAAACGTTGGGGAGGCGAAGAGCTACGGACGACAGCTTTGGTTGCAATTGAAGAACGAAATGAAACGATTAGATTAACTGCATGTAGTGAATGAAACGTCCAATTGAAGGTGCTGCGACGTGCGTGATGTTAGTGCAAACGTTTCGCTTCAGACGTGATCCAATTTAACGCATTGAGTGTGGAGAATACGGGAGAAAGATGGCCGGCAGCCATTAATGGAGCTCGGAGCTTGCGGTTCGGTTTTGCATGGCAGCAAGGGAAGAGAGGGGAAGAGGAGAGGTGGCGCGGTCGCCGGGGTTGGCGGTGGCCGAAGGTGGGGAACGAGCTGGGTGGTGGTGGCCGGTCACTTATCTCAGTTAGAGAAAATAAACCAACAGAGAAGAAAGACTCGGGAGGAAGAAGACTATTGAGAGAGACAGAGAGAATTAAGGATAAACGAATAGGAGGGGGTACAATATCAAATGGAAACACAAGCCCGCATTGGCAATGCATGCAAGGTTCTTGGAGTTAAGTGTTGCTGTGTCCATAGCATCCTCGGATGGGTGACCGTGTGGGAAAGGAATAAAATAATATTTATTTATATATTTTTTTTTAATTTTGAATTTCAGATTTAAACAACAATTCAAATATTTTTAGAAGATAGCAAATAGAGTCCAAAAATTCACAGAAATTCCTAGAGTTATTTTAGACTTAATAAAATAATTTCCAACATAACTTTGGTAATAGTTTTTGCACATAAATTTTATTTTGGCTTTAAAATAATTAGGAAAAGCTTTTAAAATCCCAGAAAATAATTAAATTTTTATTTTTGACTTTAACTCAAATTAAACTTCAAAAACTTCTTTTTGGCTTTTAAAACTTCAGAAATTCAAAAGAAACAATAAAACTCTTGCAAATTTCAGAAAATCCAACAAAATAATAAATTTATTTATTTTATTTTGGTAACAGCACTTTGGGATGTTACAATCGCCCCGCCACCCTTCGTCGACCGGGGCTTGTATGAAACTTATCTATGTCGCGGCGTTTTGCCCGGCTATTTTGAACAAGCCTTCGCCGGCACGGGTGTATAAACAGAGCGACCGCGCATGGCCCCGGGCCCCGTAAACACGTATAATCAAGTCTCGGTCATACGGCCTCATGGAACTAAGGTCCGCGGTGGCAACTCACACAAGTACACAGCGAAGACAATGCGTAACGCTGAACCCAGCCTGGCACGGTACGAGAACCAGGCCAGGCCAGTGGGGACGGCGTCGTCTTCGCCTCCCCCTCGCAAAAGATATAGGTTAGGGCTCCCCGGAGCCCTATCTTAAAAAAGGATGGGGGACAGCGTGAGGCTTCGCCTCCCCCTCGCAAAAAAAAACGTTAGGGCTCCCCGGAGACCTATCTAAAAAAGTATGGGGGACGGCGCGAGGCTTTGCCTCCCCCTCGCAAAAAATATAACGTCAGGGCTCCCCGGAGCCCTATCTAAAAAAGTATGGGGGACGGCGCGAGGCTTCGCCTCCCCCTCGCAAAAAATATAACGTTAGGGCTCCCCGGAGCCCTATCTAAAAAAGTATGGGGGACGGCGTGAGGCTTCGCCTCCCCCTCACAAAAAATATAACGTTAGGGCTCCTCGGAGCCCTATCTAAAAAAAAGTATGGGGGACGACGCGAGGCTGCGCCTCCCGCTCACAAAAATATAGAGTTAGGGCACCCCGGAGCCCTACATAAAAAATTATGGGGGACGGTGCGAGGCTACGCCTCCCCCTCGCAAAAATATAAAGTTAGGGCTCCCCGGAGCCCTATCTAAAAAAGTGGGGGACGGCGCGAGGCTGTGCCTCCTCCTCGCAAAAATATAGAGTTAGGGCTCCTCGGAGCCCTACTGTGAGAATCCGGGAAATTCGGCTTGTAATGCTTAGTCATTCCATTGACCCTAGCATTACAAACAAAATATCCCATGCCTCAGGAAAATATGTACATCCCAGAAGTGCTGTACATACACCCTTTTACAAAATCATGCATCAATTCCATACAAACATAGAACCAAAACACGAACTACATTAAACAAAAGACATACATAATAGAGTTATTACAAAAGGGGCCGACCGGCCAAATACAAGCTAAAGAGTTAAACAACAGCGGAAGCAAAAGCCATAAGATGGAGATAAACAAAAGCCAATTAGTATGCCTTTAACCCACAAGGCAACCAATCGGACCACCAACATAGTCGTCAAACCCGCCGCACATCTCACAAAAGTGGATCCCTTGGGGATCAGCTTCCTCCTCTGCAACAATTAAATTTAAGCAAAGCAAATCAGTACAAAAATGTACTCACAAGACTGACGTGTAGTGTAACAGCCTATACATAGCTACATGCAAGCTTATTTAATTGTGGAAGGCTCTAGGCTCAATTTTAGCATAAAGCAAGTTTTCATTTGTAATAATGTAATAGATTTAAAGCAATTTGGCAAACTATTTTTAATTGTCGAAATAACAACGATACAATTAATAATAACAACAAAAAAGACAACCTGAAAGTGACTAACCCAATAGTCACCACAACAATAGCATGAATTACCCATTCATACCAACCCAACAAGTTTTAATTTAAAGGTGATAGTCTAGTTCTTGCACGACCTTACCAAGCAAGTCCATAACCTAGGACGAGGCTATTTGAATAGATTTAACCCTGCAGGGGTGTACCAATGTACCCACACGTCAGACCGCCTTTTCGCTAAGCTATTAGCACACTTCTTTTGGTATGTCGGCACGGCTAAGTCCTACGAGACATTTCCAATGGATGATGCTAATTAAGAGTTGCACGTATGGGGGTTATCACCTAGCGGACCGCCGTTACGGGCTCCCACTAAGGACCCATACGAAGAGTAGGATGCACCGGCCCAGCCTGAGCAACTGCGGGTGCTCCCCTCCTTTCCCAACAACAAACATTTTTCTTTTTAACCACCACACGACTCATTAATTAACACCCCCTAATGTACTTAGCCAAGAGAGGTTACATATGCCCCTCGTGTGGTTAGCACGCAAAGATTGCTCAGTTTAGTGACACAAGTAACTCGGTCCTTGGGGACTTAGGCACCATTACAATACACCATGAGATCACACCATCATCCATTGTGCCCAAGTCGATAACAATTTGTTTTCAATTTTATTTCTTTACAAAGTAGCAAAGCACAAGTGCTGGACATAATGGAATAATAATTTTTGTGTGATCAAAGTTATCGACTAAGTCGATAACCGCCCAATTCTACCGTTAACTAAGCATTTCTAAGCAATATCAACACGTAAACTACTAAGTGATAAGAGCTCATCCAACGAACTCTAAATCACAGCAAGATATTCCTAGGCTTAGTAGTAGAGATTGAACATTTACCTACAGAGTATGCATCTATAGGATCAACTAATCGATAATAATTTAACAACAAAATAGAGTATGTATACATACACTTTGCAAACAATATATTAGACTTTGAAAGTAATGGGATTAAGTATGATCAAACTACTTACCTTGCTGAAGTTGCTCAATATACTGCAGAGGATCACTCTCACGGTCAACGCACTCGTCGGCACCTAATGAAAAAGCGACAAAGAACCAATAAGAACGAAGAATACCGAAAAGACTCAACAGCCAACTTCAACCAAATGCTCTGAAAATTTTACAGTAGCAAGAGCATGATTTTTAAGGAATTTATCAATAAGAACCAATTGATTTGGATTCTCAATGCAAAAGTTATGGCCAAAACAAATTCAGCCGGCTGGAAAATGCTGAAAAATTCAAATCGGTTACTGTTCATCCGAATTTAATTCTTTACCACAATTTTCCAAAGAGGTGTTGCACCTGAGATTTTTATGGTAAGCAAAGCACCTCATGAGATGAACAACACAATTTGATTCACCTCATTTGGAGCTAGGATGCATTTTCCATTATTTTTCAAAGACATGCATAAGAGCACAAAACAAAATGCACCCATAAAGATTTTAAAAATAGTGGCATGCCTAAAACCTATTCTACCATTAAGCACATTAACAGAGGAAGCCAACAAAATTGGTTTCACACAAAAAGGATCTACAGAGAATTACTTATGCAATTTTCAAGTTAAATGCAATTTTTAGAGCAACAATTAAAGCCTATTTCTAAACAAATTTACCAAACCATTTTCTGGAGCTGAACCAAGATTCCAACCATTTTTAGATTAAAGCTTAGTTCAAACCAGAGCTAACAAAATTTGAATCAACTCAAACGGAGCTAAAACGAATTAGTTACACAATTTTGAAGTTTAATACCATTTTCAGCTCACAATTAATTCTCTCGGGAAATTTCTTAAACCGAAAAGACGTGGAAAATTGTGGACCGTCGATCTTGCATCGCACGGCCCAACTCGCCGGACGCACGCGTGCGCCCGCGCGAAACCACGCGAACGTGGACCGTTGATCCTGAATCCAACAGCCCAGATTGAATCGACCGCGGCCGCGTTTGAACGCGCGCACGCGAACGTTCACACGAAGGTGGACCGTAGATCGCGAGATGGACGGCTCACAATGAATGCAACACAGTGCGAGCGCACAGCCCATGCGAAATCTCGGCCACAGATCAAGAAATGGACGGCCCACAACGAGACCACGCTGCGCACTCGCACAGCGACGACTTAACCGTGTGGGACCCGCCCGTCAGCGACTCAAGGGAACGCTTAAGACAGCCATTACTGCGCTAACCAATGATTAAGCATTTAATGATGAGATATTTGCCTAATGACGCTGCTACAGTGTCGGCGCGTCCGACAACGCACCCGAGCGCGCTCCCACGCTCACCGCCGGCGACTCCGGCCACGGCGGCGCAAACCAAGAGTGGTCTGAGCCGTGCAATAGCCTTGCGCACCTCCTGGGATCACTCACTGCGGCTGAGCCGGCCTAGAACGACGGCGAGCCAGCGAGAAGCGACGGTGACACGCACGGCCAAACAACAAGCAGCAAAAGGAGCTCCGCAGCAGTTCAAGTAAGCGGTGCCCGAGCCTCTAGGGACTACCAAGAAGCTACCTGAGGGTAGGGAAGGCAAGGAGGATGACGGAGCTACTCCGGCGACGATGGAGCTTGCCAACGCTGAGGACGACGACGAGGAGATGGCGGCCTGAGCAAAATGAGCGAGACCGGGTCATCGGGTTAGCTTCAATAGGGCTCAAGGATGGTCCATGAGCAAAGAATTGAAGAGAGGAGGAGCTTACCGGCGGCGAGGAAGAAAAGATTGAACTTCGGCCGAATTTGAACAAACCCCAAATTAGTTGATTCCTGAGAATGCAAACCAAAATTAAGTTAGGGGATTTGAACAAGGTGAAGAGGGGCGCGAAGTGATGCGATAGGATTTGCAGATGAACCACTGAAGCGTCGGGACGATGAAGCTTGCTCCACGGCCGACAATGGTGGTTTTGGGAATTTTGTGAATTGAGCTCAACCAAGCACAGAGGAAGCTAGGTTAAGCAAGAGGGGTGTTTAAAGAAAGCAAAGGAGGAGCTCAAGGGCTTTTTATAGCCAGAGAGCAAGGGATTGAGCTAGGGTTAAGCTCCATGGTGAGCTTAGCCCACGGCTTGGTTCACAACTCCGCCAAGGACACGGAGGGGATGGGAGCTGGTGGCGACCACAACATCGGGGGCGAGAGCATGGGCGGCATTTAATGCTTGCAGCAAAGAGCCGTTTAAAGGACTCCATGCAGGTGACCAGGCGCTGCCTCCCACTGCCATGGCGACCGGCGCACACGCGAGGGCGAGCGACCGAGGTTGACGATGAACAGACGCGGCGCGAGGCCCACCTGCCAGCGACACGGCGATGACGCGGCTCGAGTCGGAACAAACAAGCATGGGTCGTGCCGAACCAACAAGCACGGGCCAAACGCTGACGGTTGGATCACGATCCGACGGCTCACAGGCGATCGGGGTTGATTGGCTTCGCGCAAACGTGGGTCGCCTGATGGAGATCCAACGGCTCACGAGGCTCGCGCGAACAGGACCGAGCCGGTGCAATTAGGTGGTTGGGTTGAACCAAGACGGAGTCGGGCTCGGACCCAAGGAACAGTGCACTGGTTTGGGTTTGAATTTGAAAGCTGAGTTTGGATGAATTTTTAGAGGTAGCAAACCAACTCCAAAAATTTTGAAATTTTGACTGAAGGTTCCTCACTCTAGGATTAACCTTACATAAAATTTTTAGAGATTTTTATACAATGTATTTTTCTCAAGAAATTCCTCAAGGTTTGTCCTAGGGTTTGACCAAAGGTCAAACTGGTTTGACTTGTCTCCAAAAATTATCAAATAATTTCTAAAAATTATGAAATTTTTTAGAGGAGTCACACAGCATCCCTCGAACCAAGAAAAAATGTTTCCGAGGATTGAACTGTGAGCACCCGGATTTATTAGGCTCATAATACTTAGTCATCCAATTGACCCTAGTATTATCAACCGAATAAACCCAGTCTCGAGAGATGTATACTTCCCAGAATGCAGTATACATACCTCACAACAAAAGAATGTATCAATTCCATACAACACATAGTACATAAGCAACAAACCGAAGTTAATATTAATATGGAATAGCTATTACAAAAGAGGGCCCTTAGGCCAAATAGCAACAATTCTAAAGAGATAACAATGAAGCAAAAGTGCCATAAAGATGGCTATAACACAAAGCCAATCGGTGTGCCTTAACCCCTAGGCATCTGACCGACCGCCAAGCTAGCCGTCGAAGAAGCCGCAACACGAGGACAAAAGTGAGGCTCTAGGATCTCACCTCTCCCTCTGCAACAAAAGCCACAAAATGCCACAACCACGGGCGATGAGTACATAAAGTACTCCGCAAGACTTACGTGTAAGATAACAGGCCTATAACATATGCTACATGCAAGCTTTATGTAAGTGGAGGTTGTATGTCTCATTTAGCATAAAGCAACATTTATTTGCAATAACATAATAGATTGAAGGCAATTTGGCAAAGCATTTTTAATTGTTGAAATAACAACGAGATAATACATAATAACAACAACATGAACAACCTAGAAGTGACTAACCCATTAGTCACCACAACAATAGCATGAACTCCCCGTTCATACCAACCAAGTCAAGTTTTAATTAAATGTTGTAGTCTAGTTCTCACGGGGCGTATCCGAGCGTGTCCATAACCTAGGACGAGGCTATTCGAATAGTTTTATCCCTGCAGGGTGTACCACTGTACCCACACGTCAGACCGCCTTTCCTTTAAGCACACTTCAGAAGGTATGCCGGCACGGCTAAGTCCTCTGAGACATTTCCAATGGACAATGCTAATTCTGAGTCGGACAACCCACGGGAGAAGGAGACATTAGGCGACCTACCCGAAGCTAATGCTCCCTCCCACACCACACACACACATTTTATCTTTAAAACCACCAACCGGCGACCCCAATTAACACCCTCCAAAGTACTTAGTCAAGAGGGTCCCATTTCCCCCTCGTGTGGTTAGCATAATATGCTCAAGACGGAGGCGCAAGTAACTCGGTCCTTAGGGACTTAGGCATACTTCCACAATCCAAAAACCACACCATTCATCCAATATGCCCAAGTCTAAACAATCTTTTATTTTCAGATTTTTACTTTACAAATTAACAAAGCACAAGTGCTGGACATAAAGGAGTAATATTTAGATTTGTGTGATCAAGACCATCGACTAAGCCGATGATCGCCCATTTCTACCGTTATCTAAGCATTGCTAAGCATTTGAAATCACAACTACTAAGTGATAGGAGTTCATCCACGAACTCCAACCACAGCAAATAACCTAGGCTCATGGTAGTAAAGACATGGTATTCCTACAGATTATGCAACTATAGGACCCACTAACCATAATTAAACAAAGTAGCAATGCATACATAGAGTTTAAACAACATAATAGACTTGCAAATATAGGATGAATCATGGTCAAACTGCTTGCCTGGCTGTTGAGGGTCACTTTGTTGCGGAGGATCGTTCTCGGGATTACCACAAATGTCGAATCCTAACGAAAAGGCGATAAAGAGTCGATAAGAGTAAAGAAAAGCAACAAGACCCAACAGCAAAAGTTCTCCGAATGATTTGAAATTTTTATAGCAGCAAGGTATTGATTTAACATGAATATAGAAACAAGAATCAACTGATTTGGATCTTTAATGCAAAAGATATGATCAAAACAATTCAATTCGGCCAGAAAAATCCAATCTAAATTAAAAGGGCTACTGTTCATAAAATATTTTCTAGGGTCTTCTGGACATGAAATTTTTACGGTAGATAGGTAATGACATTCTAAGACTAATGGAAGTGGTTTCAACTCTTTTGGAGTTACATTGCAACTTCTACAATTTTTAAAGACAAGAACTTGAACAAAATTATAATGCATAATTATTTCTCCTAGACACAGTAACATGTTCAAAATTATTTTTCCTAGCAAGTTCATTAATGGAGGAATCCAACAAACTTGGATTCACTCCAAAATCAGTTACAGAGAATTAGTTATGTATTTTACAAGTTACAATGATTTTTAGAGAAACAATTAAAGCCTATGCAAAGTCAAAGTTAATTCTGGACATTATTGCAACTAAAACATAATTATAACTATTTTTAGATTGAAGTGTAGGTAATAACAGAATTAACAAAGTTGGGTTTAGCTAAAAAGGATTTATATTGAATTTGTTATGCATTTTTCAATTTAACAGAAATTTTATTGCAATTAATAAAGCTGAGAATGATTAAAATCTAATTTCATGCTTTTCTGAGTCATATTAATCTCCTAAACATTTTTAGATTAAAGTTGAGGTTATCACAGGATTAACACAACTGGAATCATCTAAAATGAATTAACATGAAAAAGATATGCATTTCTAAAGATTAATACCTTTTTCAGTTCATAAATAAATCCATCGGAAATTCTAAATCTTGAAATCTCGTGGGCGATTGTGGGCCGTCGATCCTGGATCGGACGGTCCAACGACCATGGGAACAGCGCAAGCGGCGCCGCGTGGAAGCGATGAGCGGGACCGTTGATCTTGGATCCAACGGCCTCGTTGAATCCACCGCGACGCTGCGTTTGGATTCCGCAGCGAAGACGAGGTGGTCGTGGGCCGTTGATCTTGAGATGGACGGCTCACGACCACGCCCACACAGTGAACTAAGAATGCCCGAGCGAACCTCGACCGCAGATCGCGAGATGGACGGTTCACAGCGACGAAAGAACAAAACTTCGCGCGATCTAGACCGCAGATCTACGAAATGGAAAGCTCGTATTGAGCCACGTCGCCAGACCGAAAATGACGACGGAGCGTCCGGCAAAAGCTACCGAGGCGCTCACCGGCGGCTAGCCAGCGATGCACGCCGTCTCGGTAGCGTGCCAAGGCACCTACGGTGCACATTAGCACCATGATCACGCCAAAGACCACTCACACCTCCGGTGAGGGTCCACAACGGCGCGCGACGGCGAGGAGCGGCGGCGATGCTACGGAAGCGATGACAAGAACATTCAGCTCGCGATGGCAAAACCGGCGGGTGCCCGAGCCGATGAGCCATAGGGGACTTACCCGAGTGTGGCGGTCTTTGGGAGTGCCCGAGCGCTCGAACGAAGTCGAAGTCGGCGGCGGCAATGGCGATCCCGAGGAGATGTCGCCTGAGCCACCGAGCAAAGGCGCAACATCAAATGGGACATAAGGGACCTCTCGATCTTCTTTGGAGCAAGGAATCGAAGGAGGTCCACTCACCGCCATGGAGAAGACAAACAAGAGAAGCGGCGAAAATGGGGATCTTCCAATTGAGCTCACACTGCACGGTGAATCCAAATTGGATGAGGGCTTAGCTCGAGAGAGGTGAGGAGCCGAGAGAGCAAGAAAATGCGAGAAAGAGCCACGGGGTTACCGCCTTCACCAAAGCTCTGGCGCGGCAATGGCGGCAATCGGTGGCAGGCGAGTGGGGCTCGAACAAGGGCTCTGGTGCTTGCTAGAGCTCTTGGGTGAGCAAAGGAAGCTAAGGGAGCAGCACGGGTGCTTAAGTAGCAACGGAGGAGAGAACAGCAGGGAGCCTCGGGTGCTCTCACGGTCTAGAGAACAACGAAGGCGACGGAGCGCTTGAGCGGAGACTTCAAGGCGCCAAGACGAGTGCATTAAATGCGACGCAGAGGCTCCGTTGAACGCCTGCCTGACGCGCAGCGACAGCGCCCTACCCACTCCCGCCATGGCGACCGCGGCGCGAGAGAGAGAGAGGTGCGGAGGAGGACGACGACGCGGAGCCGTCCGATCTTAATCCGAGGGTGAGAATAGATCGCGGGTGAAGGGTTCTGCGATCGTGGGCCACACGATGAGAATCCAACGGTCCCTGAGTTGGTGGCCGAGCGCCCGAGCCGGAGTACCGCTAGTGGACTCGACCGAGTCGCTTGGCTCAAGTCGGACTCGGGTCTGAGCCGGTGGAACAGTACTAACCCAAATGAGTTTGAATTTGGAACTGAGATTTTGTGGATTTAATTGAGGTATCAAAACAACTCCAAAATTTATGAAATTTTTACAGGAGCTCTATGACTAGCATATTAACCTCCCATAAAATTTTCAGAGATGTTTGTGCAACACAAAATTCTCACGAAATTCCAGAAGGATGGATAGTGAGGTTTGACCAGGGTTTGACTAGGTTTGACCTGCCCCTAAAAATATTCAAACAATTTCTAAAAATTGTGAGAAAATTCAGAGGGGCTTCAAGTCACCCAAGGAACTTAGGAAAAATATTTACAGAGGTTTGGCACAAGATTTCCCAAGGAGGTTTTTGATAGGAGTGAATTGGAGAATTTGATTTTTGAGTTTTGATTTTCTATAATTCCTTTGCAAGAATTACAGATTTGGGCAAGTATTCTCATTTGAAGAAAAAGTTTTAATTTCTCCTCATTTTCATTACATTTGAGACACACACTAAAGTTTGGGATGTTACAAAATCTCCCCTCCTCACAGAAATCTCGTCCCGAGATTTGGCTCACTCGGTAAAGAAAGATGGATAGTCCGCACGCAGACGATCTTCCCTTTCCCAAGTAGCCTCATCCTCAGAATGGTTTGACCACTGAACTTTAAGGAACTTGATGGAACGATTCCTAGTTCTTCGTTCAGCCTCATCGAGTATGCGAACAGGGTGCTCGCGATAGGTCAGATCTGGTTGGACATCGAGAGTCTCCAACGGAGCTTCCTCAGTTGGAACACGGAGGCACTTCTTAAGCTGGGACACATGGAACACATCATGTACCCCCTCAAGTGCAGATGGCAACTCCAACTTATAGGCAACAGCTCCCTTCTTCTCGATAACGCGGTAGGGACCGACATATCGAGGAGCTAACTTGCCCTTGACGCCGAAACGTTGATGGCCCTTCAAAGGAGAGACTTTGAGATAAACAAAGTCATTGGGCTCAAAGCTCAACTCACGACGACGGCGATCCGCATAGCTCTTTTGCTGGATTGAGCCGTGCGCAAACGCTCACGAATAAGCTGGACTTGGCGCTCGGCCTCATTGATCGAGTCCGGCCAAAGAGAGGTCTCTCACCGGTCTCGACCAGTTCAACGGGTTCTACACTTTCTCCCGTGATAAGGCCTCGAAGGTGCCATGCCGAGACCGGCCTGAAAGTTGTTGTTGTAGGAAAACTTCGTGAATGGTAAGCATTTCTCCCAATGCCTCCCATAGGAAAGGACACAAGCACGAAGCATGTCTTCCAAAACCCGTTAACCCTTTCGGTTTGACCATCGGTTTGGGGATGATATCAGGTCAAGGCAAGACGGGTCCCCATAGCCTCTTGCAAACTATGCCAAAAGCGAGAGGTGAAAAGAGAACCACGATCCGAGACGATCGTCTTGGGCACACCATGCAAGCACACGATGCGAGAAACATAGAGATCTGCCAATTGGCTAACAGAAATCTTAGTCCGCACCGGCAAGAAATGTGCCACCTTGGACAACCGATCGATGATGACCCAAATGGAATCCTTACCCTCGGTGTTCGGGTAGACGGTGATAAAATCCATACCGATCGAATCCCACTTCCACTCGAGAATAGGCAAAGGTGAAGCGATCTGCTGGGCCGATGTTCGGCCTTGACACGACGACACACGTCGCGACTCGACAACGAACTCGCGATCTCCTCTTCATGCGAGTCCACCAAAATCTCTGGCGGAGATCCCGATACATCTTGGTGGCCCGGATGAATAGACAAAGGCGAATCATGGGCCGCGGAGAATCAAATTCGCAACTCCATGTCCTTTGGAACCACAAGGCGTTGTTCGAACCTCACAACACCATGCTCATCCTCGGAAAAGCACTTAGTTGTTCCGTTCTTGACATTTTCCTTGATGTGGCTCACACCATCGTCCGATTCTTGAGCGGACTTGATCCGATCCACCAAGGTCGGTTGCACAACCAAGGTAGCGAGGAACCATGCTCAACTAACCCAAGGTTAAGACGCTGGAACTCCTCTGAAGAGTGGGCGAACGCTCTCGAGCAATAAGGCATTACAATGCACTTTACGTCGGCGATCAAGAACGACATTAGCCTTGCCCGGATGGTAGTGAATACCCATATCATAATCCTTGATCAGCTCCAACCATCTCCTTTGCCCGAGGTTCAGTCAGGTTGGGTGAACAAATACTTTAAGCTTTTGTGATCCGAATACACTTCACAACGACACGATTAGGTAATGTCGCCAAATCTTAAGTGCATGAATCACATGGCTAGCTCCAAATCATGAGTAGGGTAGTTGAGTTCATGAGGTCTCAATTGCCTTGATGCATAGGCCACTACCTTGCCTTCTCGCATAAGGACGCAACCGAGGCCTCGACGAGAAGCATCGCAATAGATATCGAAGTCGCTATGGATATCGGGAAGAACGAGGACGGAGCGGTGGTCAAACACTTCTTGAGTATTTGGAAACTTTCCATACAAGCTTTAGACCACAAGAACTTCTGGTCCTTCTTGAGCAACTCCGTCATCGGCCAGCGATCTTGGAGAAGTTCTCGATAAAGCGGCGATAGTATCCCGCTAAACCAAGAAAACTCCGCACCTCCAGAACAAAGTGGGCGGACTCAGAAAGAACATCGTCGACCTTGCTAGGATCAACGGCTACACCTCCACTGAAAGAACATGGCCTAAGAAGGCTACTTCCTTCAACCGAATCGCGACTTGTGAACTTGGCGTCTGGTGGTGCTCACGCACTTGCTCAACACAAGCCAGATGCTCGGCGTGTTCCTCATCGTTCTTGGAGTAGATAAGAATATCATCGATGAAGACCACGACAAACTTATCCAAATACTCCATGAATACCGAATTCATGAGGTTCATGAACAAGGCAGGAGCATTGGTTAAGCCGAATGACATGACAGTGTACTCGTACAAGCCGTAGCGAGTAGAGAACGCCGTCTTTGGAATATCCTCAGGTCGAATCCGAACTTGATGATATCCCACTCTCAAATCAATCTTGGAGAAAACTCGAGCTCCAGTCAATTGATCGAAGAGATCGTCGATGCGGGCAATGGATACTTGTTCTTTATCGTCACTTCATTAAGCTGGCGGTAATCAACGCTTTATGCGTAAAGTACCGTCCTTCTTCTTTACGAAGATTTGGACAACCCCAAGGAGATGAGCTAGGCGGATGAAACCCTTCTCTTGCAGCTCACTTAATCGCTTCTTCACTCTACCAACTCGTTCGGAGGCATCCGTCTGCCTCTTAGAAATAGGGGCGGTACCGGGAGCCAACTCAATAACAAACTCGAGATCTCGAACTGGTGGCATCCCTGGAAGATCATCGGGAAAGACATCAATGAAGTCACAAACTGTTGGGACTTCATTAATATCTAGAACGGACTTCGCTTCGAGGGCGAAGAGATGTGGACCTAGCAACTTCGGCGAGAAGGAAACGCGAACACCGAAGGGACTAGAAAGAGAGACGGACTTCTTGGCGCAATCGATTTGCCCCATATGACGAGACAACCAATCCATACCAAGAATCACGTCCAGACTCGCAGACTTGAGGAGAATAAGATTCGCTGAGAATCCAACTCCCTCAATCTCGATGGGGACATCCCTACACTCAAGCTCAGCTCTCAACTCCGACCCGGGAGAGCGAATGAGTAGCGGGACCGACAATGGAGAGAAGAGAAGCTCCCCAACAGCGGCAAAAGACTCAGAAACGAAAGAATGAGACGCTCCTGAATCAAACAAAACAGTAGCAGGATGAGAGTTAACAAAAAGCGTACCTAGCACAACGTCGGGTGCCTCCTGAGCCTCCTCCGCGGTGATGACGTTGACGCGACCACTACCCACGCCTTGGGTAGCCGGGACGATCTTCTGGTCCTGCGAAGATCCACCTCCTGGCCCGCGTCCTCCATTAGGACGAGGGGCTGCTCCGGTCTTCTTAGGGCATTGGTTCGCATAATGCCCCTTCTGGTTGCATGCAAAACAAGTGACACTGGCCGCCGGGTTGCGGGAACCGCTCTGCTGACTTCTTGGCGACGTGATCGGGCACGCGGACTGCGATTTAACGATGAACGAGGCGGTGACCTCGGGTGCTTGAAAATCGAGCTGGAACCCCGAGACCGCCCAAGCGAGGACGGAGGAATCGGACTTGGAAGACTTGTAAGTCTCCACTTGCGCTTACGGAATCCATAAGCTCTCGAGCCGCATGCTCACGACGATGGCCTTGTCGACCAAGGCACGGAAATCGAGAAAGTCGACAATGGATAGCTTGTCCTTCAGCTCCTCAGACAAGCCACGCCTGAACTTGGCCTGCTTAGCCATATCAGTGGCCACATCCTCAGGAGCATAACGAGCTAGATGGTTGAACTCGTAGACATACTCCATGACTGAGCTACGCCCTTGCTTGAGCAAGAAGAAACTCCCCGCTTCTTGATCTCCATCAAGCCGGCAGGGATGTGAGCCCGACGGAAGGCAGTACGAAACTCCTCCCACGAGACGGTGTGGTCCTCGGGCTGCATGGCGAGAAAATTCTCCCACCATGACAAAGCTGCACCCTCAAGCTGGTGCGATGCAAACAGCGCCTTCTCGTGCTCCTGGCACTGCGCTATGCTGAGCTTCCGCTCCACGACGGCCAATCGCTCAGATCAAGCGGGTCCTCGGGACCGGGAAAAGGTAGGGGGCTGGGTACGAAGGAACTCAGCAAGACCCCCACGAGACTGATGGGCATTCCCTTGCCCAGATCCTGAAGCTCCGGAAAGTGCAGTGGTGTTGCGCGCGATGACGTCCAGTAGAACTCTCCTGTCATCCGCGCGGTTGCGCTCAATCTGCAGAAGGACCTCGGCCATGGTCGGAGGAGGAGGAAGCTCCTCGTCCGGACCGGTGGATCGCCTTGGCGCTACGAAAAGGCCCAGCCATCCTGTTACAAGAAATTTTGGTTAGCAACTAGACTCGAAAAATAAAGCCTTTAAAGAAGGCAAGAAGCGATCGACTAGGGGAATAGAATATCACCCTAAACGAAAGCCAAAAATAGCAAGTAAAAGACTTTAGAAGCTTCTAAAAGACTCTCAAAACAGCCAATAAACACCAAAAGAAGGCTCAACTTCTCAACTCAACTAACCCGTATTGAATGAACGAGTAATTGATCGAGAAGATTAAAAAAATCAGATTGTAAGATGAGATCTAATGCTACTAAAGGGCAAGGTTAAAACAGCGAGATAAGTGCTAGATACTTAGCTAACTAGTATCACATCTTACCCTTTTATTCCCACAAGTTTTAGTTGATTAACCTCTCATTTTCTACCTCATTTACTAACTTAAGCATTGCTGTCCTAAAGTGCCTGCTTGCTGTCCAGAATTTTCAGATTTGAGTTTCACCTCCAAATACTTCTATTCTTCACCAAAATGGTAGCCAAGACATCAATTTAGAACTCTCATATGTTATCCAAAACCCAATTAATCGATAACGACTATTTTGTAGAAGGGAAGAGAGGAAAACGACTTTTAAAACTCAAATTAGAGTGTGATGAGAAGAGAAAGCTAAGATAGATGAGGAGTAAAATCTGAGAATTACTTAAGCTTTCAAACTCATTTAACAATTTGAAATTAGGTTTTCAAAATATTCTAAAACGACCAAGCTTGCGTTATTACGGTCAGATGGCTCGATACCAACTTTTGTGAGCACCGATTTATTAGGCTCATAATACTTAGTCATCCAATTGACCCTAGTATTATCAACCAAATAAACCCAGTCTCGAGAGATGTATACTTCCTGAATGCAAGATACATACCTCACAACAAAAGAATGTATCAATTCCATACAACACATAGTACATAAGCAACAAACCGAAGTTAATATTAATATGGAATAGCTATTACAAAAGAGGGCCCTTAGGCCAAATAGCAACAATTCTAAAGAGATAACAATGAAGCAAAAGTGCCATAAAGATGGCTATAACACAAAGCCAATTAGTGTGCCTTAACCCCTAGGCATCTGTCGACCGACCGCCAAGCTAGCCGTCAAGAAGGCGCAACACGAGGACAAAAGTGAGGCTCTAGGATCTCACCCTCTCCCTCTGCAACAAAAGCCACAAAATGCCACAACCACGGGCGATGAGTACATAAAGTACTCCATAAGACTTACGTGTAAGATAACAGGCCTATAACATATGCTACATGCAAGCTTTATGTAAGTGGAGGTTGTATGTCTCATTTAGCATAAAGCAACATTTATTTGCAATAACATAATAGATTGAAGGCAATTTGGCAAAGCATTTTTAATTGTTGAAATAACAACGAGATAATACATAATAACAACAACATGAACAACCTAGAAGTGACTAACCCATTAGTCACCACAACAATAGCATGAACTCCCGCTCATACCAACCAAGTCAAGTTTTAATTAAATGTTGTAGTCTAGTTCTCACGGGCGATCCGAGCGTGTCCATAACCTAGGACGAGGCTATTCAATAGTTTTATCCCTGCAGGTGTACCACTGCACCCACACGCCGACCGCCTTTCCTTTAAGCACACTTCGAAGGTATGCGGCACGGCTAAGTCCTACGAGACATTTCCAATGGACAATGCTAATTCTGAGTCGCACAACCCACGGGAGAAGGAGACATTAGGCGACCTACCCGAAGCTAATGCTCCTCCCACACCACACACACACATTTTATCTTTAAAACCACCAACCGGCGACCCCAATTAACACCCTCCAAAGTACTTAGTCAAGAGGGTCCCATTTCCCCTCGTGTGGTTAGTACATAATATGCTCAAGACGGAGGCGCAAGTAACTCGGTCCTTAGGGACTTAGGCATACTTCCACAATCCAAAAACCACACCATTCATCCAATATGCCCAAGTCTAAACAATCTTTTATTTTCAGATTTTTACTTTACAAATTAACAAAGCACAAGTGCTGGACATAAAGGAGTAATATTTAGATTTGTGTGATCAAGACCATCGACTAAGCCGATGATCGCCCATTTCTACCGTTATCTAAGCATTGCTAAGCATTTGAAATCACAACTACTAAGTGATAGGAGTTCATCCACTAACTCCAACCACAGCAAATAACCTAGGCTCATGGTAGTAAAGACATGGTATTCCTACAGATTATGCAACTATAGGATCCACTAACCATAATTAAACAAAGTAGCAATGCATACATAGAGTTTAAACAACATAATAGACTTGCAAATATAGGATGAATCATGGTCAAACTGCTTGCCTGGCTGTTGAGGGTCACTTTGTTGCGGAGGATCGTTCTCGGATTACCACAAATGTCTAATCCTAACGAAAAGGCGATAAAGAGTCGATAAGAGTAAAGAAAAGCAACAAGACCCAACAGCAAAAGTTCTCCGAATGATTTGAAATTTTTATAGCAGCAAGGTATTGATTTAACATGAATATAGAAACAAGAATCAACTGATTTGGATCTTTAATGCAAAAGATATGATCAAAACAATTCAATTCGGCCAGAAAAATCCAATTTAAATTAAAAAGGGCTACTGTTCATAAAATATTTTCTAGGGGTCTTCTGGACATGAAATTTTTACGGTAGATAGGTAATGACATTCTAAGACTAATGGAAGTGGTTTCAACTCTTTTGGAGTTACATTGCAACTTCTACAATTTTTAAAGACAAGAACTTGAACAAAATTATAATGCATAATTATTTCTCCTAGACACAGTAACATGTTCAAAATTATTTTTCCTAGCAAGTTCATTAATGGAGGAATCCAACAAACTTGGATTCACTCCAAAATCAGTTACAGAGAATTAGTTATGTATTTTACAAGTTACAATGATTTTTAGAGAAACAATTAAAGCCTATGCAAAGTCAAAGTTAATTCTGGACATTATTGCAACTAAAACATAATTATAACTATTTTTAGATTGAAGTGTAGGTAATAACAGAATTAACAAAGTTGGGTTTAGCTAAAAGGATTTATATTGAATTTGTTATGCATTTTTCAATTTAACAGAAATTTTATTGCAATTAATAAAGCTGAGAATGATTAAAATCTAATTTCATGCTTTTCTGGAGTCATATTAATCTCCTAAACATTTTTAGATTAAAGTTGAGGTTATCACAGGATTAACACAACTGGAATCATCTAAAAATGAATTAACATGAAAAAGATATGCATTTCTAAAGATTAATACCTTTTTCAGTTCATAAATAAATCCATCGGAAATTCTAAATCTTGAAATCTCGTGGACGATTGTGGGCCGTCGATCCTGGATCGGACGGTCCAACGACCACGGAACAAGCAAGCGCGGGCCGCGTGGAAACGATGAACGGGACCGTTGATCTTGGATCCAACGGCCTCGTTGAATCCACCGCGACGCGTTTGGATTCCGCTGCGAAGACGAGGTGGTCGTGGGCGTTGATCTTGAGATGGACGGCTCACGACCACGCCCACTGATGAACTAAGAATGCCCGAGCGAACCTCGACCGCAGATCGCGAGATGGACGGTTCCGGCGACGAAAGAACAAAACTCGCGCGATCTAGACCGCAGATTCTGAAATGGAAAGCTCAGATTGAGCCACGCCGCCGATCGAAAATGACGCGAGCGTCCGGCAAAGCTACCGAGGCGCCACCGGCGGCTAGCCGGCGATGCACGCCGTCTCGGCGCGGCCAAGGGCACCTACGGTGCACATTAGCACAGCGGTCACGCCAAAGATTACTCACACCTCCGGTGAGGGTCCACAACGGCGCGCGACGGCGAGGAGCGGCGGCGATGCTACGGAAACGATGACAAGAACATTCAGCTCGCGATGGCAAAACCAGCGGGTGCCCGAGCTTGATGAGCCATAGGGGACTTACCCGAGTGACGTGGCGGTCTTTGGGAGTGCTCGAGCTGCCCAAGAACGAAGTCCGGCGGCGGCAATGGCGATCCCGAGGAGATGTCGCCTGAGCCACCGAGCAAAGGCGCAACATCAAAATGGGACATAAGGGACCTCTCGATGCTTTGGAGCAAGGAATCGAAGGAGGTCCACTCACCGCGCATGAGAAGACAAACAAGAGAAGCGGCGAAAATGGGGATCTTCCAATTGAGCTCACACTGCACGGTGAATCCAAATTGGATGAGGGCTTAGCTCCAGAGAGAGGTGAGGAGCCGAGAGAGCAAGAAAATGCGAGAAAGAGCCACGGGTTACCGCCTTCACCAAAGCTCAAGTGCGGCAATGGCGGCAATCGGTGACAGGCGAGTGGGGCTCGAACAAGGGCTACGGTGCTTGCTAGAGCTCTTGGGTGAGCAAAGGAAGCTAAGGGAGCAGCACGGTGCTTAAGTAGCAACGGAGGAGAGAGCAACGCAGGGAGCCTCGGGTGCTCTCACCGGTCTAGAGAACAACGAAGGCGACGGAGCGCTTGAGCGGAGACTTCGAGGCGGCGCAGACGAGTGCATTAAATGCGACGCAGAGGCTCCGCTGAACGCGCGCCGACGCGACGCGACAGCGCCTACCCACTCGCCATGGCGACCGGCGCGAGAGAGAGAGGTGCGGAGGAGGACGACGACGCGAGCCGTCCGATCTTAATCCGAGGGCTGAGAATAGATCGCGGGTGAAGGGTTCTGCGATCGTGGGCCACACGATGAGAATCCAACGGTCCTCGAGTTGGTGGCCGAGCGCGCCCGAGCCGAGTACCGCTAGTGGACTCGACCGAGTCGCTTGGCTCAAGTCGGACTCGGTGCGAGCCGTGGAACAAGATTAACCCAAATGAGTTTGAATTTGGAACTGAGATTTTGTGGATTTAATTGAGGTATCAAAACAACTCCAAAATTTATGAAATTTTTACAGGAGCTCTATGACTAACATATTAACCTCCCATAAAATTTTCAGAGATGTTTGTGCAACACAAAATTCTCACGAAATTCCAGAAGGATGGATAGTGAGGTTTGACCAGGGTTTGACCTGCCCCTAAAAATATTCAAACAATTTCTAAAAATTGTGAGAAAATTCAGAGGGGCTTCAAGTCACCCAAGGAACTTAGGAAAAATATTTACAGAGGTTTGGCACAAGATTTCCCAAGGAGGTTTTTGATAGGAGTGAATTGGAGAATTTGATTTTTTGAGTTTTGATTTTCTATAATTCCTTTGCAAGAATTACAGATTTGGGCAAGTATTCTCATTTGAAGAAAAAGTTTTAATTTCTCCTCATTTTCATTACATTTGAGACACACACTAAAGTTTGGGATGTTACATGAACAAAAGATTCTCAACAAAGGTTGAAAGAGGGAATTGACTTAGCCAAAAAGGAGATTTAAGTTTTTGAATTCCACAATTCCTTTACAAGAATTACAGAAAAGTTCAAAAACTACAAGATGCAAGAAAAGTTTTAATTTCTTCTCATTTTCTTACATTTGAAACATAAACCTAGATTTGGTTACATTTGAAACACAGACCAAGATTTGGGATGTTACAAAACCTCCTCCCCTTACAAAAATCTCGTCCCGAGATTTGGCTCACTTGGAAAAGAAAGATGGGTAGTCCGCACGCAGACGATCTTCCCGTTCCCAAGTAGCTTCATCCTCGGAATGATTTGACCACTGAACTTTAAGGAACTTGAGGACACGATTCCTTGTTCTTCGTTTAGCCTCTTCAAGGATGCGAACAGGGTGCTCGCGATAGGTCAAATCTTCTTGAACATCGAGAGTTTCCAACGGAGCTTCCTCGGTTGGAACACGGAGGCACTTCTTCAACTGGGACACATGGAACACATCATGTACCCCCTCAAGTGCAAAGAGCAATTCCAAACTTATAAGCAATGACTCCTTTCTTCTCGATGATGCGGTAAGGACCAACATATCGAGGAGCTAACTTGCCCTTGACGCCGAAACGTTGATGGCCCTTCAAAGGAGAGACTTTGAGATAAACAAAGTCATTGGGCTCAAAACTCAACTCATGACGCTGACGATCCGCATAGCTCTTTTGCCTTGACTGAGCCGTGCGCAAACGATCACGAATAAAATGAACTTGCCTCTCGGCCTCATTGATCAAGTCCAGACCAAAGAAAGGTCTTTCGCCGGTCTCATACCAATACAATGGGGTTCTACACTTACTCCCGTATAAGGCTTCGAAAGGAGCCATGCTGAGACTGGCTTGAAAGCTGTTGTTATACGAAAACTTGGTGAATGGCAAGTATTTCTCCCAATGCTTCCCATAGGAAAGAACACAAGTACTGAGCATGTCTTCCAAAACTTGGTTGACTCTTTCAGTCTAACCATCAGTTTGGGGATGATATGCTGAGCTGAAAGAAAGGCGAGTTCCCATAGCCTCTTGCAAACTATGCCAAAACCGAGAAGTGAACAGAGAACCATGATCTGACACAATCGTCTTCGGCACACCGTGCAAACTCACGATGCGGGCTATGTAGAGATCCGCCAAAAGACCTACCCGAAAGTCAATCTTGACAGGAAGGAAATGTGCCACCTTAGTCAACCGATCGATGACGACCCAAATAGCATCATTCTTCTTCGACGACCTGGGTAGACCGGTGATAAAATCCATCCCAATCGAATCCCACTTCCACTCAGGCACTGGCAAAGGCTGAAGCAGACCTGCTGGACGTTGATGTTCGACCTTTACACGATGACACACGTCGCACTCGGCAACAAACTTCGCAATCTAGCGCTTCATTCGGGTCCACCAAAATCTCTACCGGAGATCTTGATACATCTTCGTGGCCCCGGGATGAATGGACAAAGGAGAATCATGGGCTTCGCAGAGGATCAAGTTCCGCAATTCCATGTCCTTTGGAACCACAAGGCGCTGTCCGAACCTCATAATTCCAAGATCATCTTCTGAGAAACACTTGGCTGTTCCATTCTTAACATTCTGCCTGATTCGGTTCACTCCAGCGTCCAATTGCTGAGCGGCCTTGACCTGATCCACCAAGGTTGGTTGCACAACCAAGGTAGCGAGGAATCCATGCTCAACTACCTCCAAGTTGAGCCGCTGAAATTCTTCAAGAAGGGAGGGCTGCTGCTCCTTGAGCAACAAGGCATTGCAATACACCTTTCGACTAAGTGCATCGGCAACCACATTAGCCTTGCCCGGATAATAGTGAATACCCATGTCGTAGTCTTTGATCAACTCCAACCACCTTCTTTGCCTAAGGTTTAGATCGGGTTGGGTGAACAAATACTTCAAGCTCTTGTGATCCGAATACACTTCACAATGATTACCGATTAGGTAATGTCGCCAAATCTTAAGTGCATAAATCACTGCAACTAACTCCAAATCTTGGGTTGGATAGTTGAGTTCATGAGGTCTCAACTGCCTCGATGTATAGGCCACTACCTTGCCTTCTTGCATCAGAACACACCCGAGTCCTCGACGAGAAGCATCGCAAAAGATATCGAAGCTCCGATGGACATCGGGAAGAACGAGAATGGGAGCTGAGGTCAAACGCTTTTTGAGTTCTTGTAAACTCTCCTCGCAAGCATCGGACCATGCAAACTTCTTGTCCTTCTTGAGCAACTCAGCCATCGGCTTCGCGATCTTGGAGAAGTTCTCGATAAAGCGAC
Organism: Phyllostachys edulis; assembly: GCA_036346405.1. Classification (NCBI taxonomy): domain Eukaryota; kingdom Viridiplantae; phylum Streptophyta; class Magnoliopsida; order Poales; family Poaceae; genus Phyllostachys; species Phyllostachys edulis. The sequence goes on along the minus strand of CM070559.1, from coordinate 15,839,500 downwards.
GGTAGTAACATGCTAAACCGAGAAAACTCTGCACCTCGGTTACCGAACTGGGCTGACTCCAAGAGAGCACATCGCTGACTTTGCTAGGATCCACAGCTACACCTCCCGCTGAAAGAACATGGCCCAAGAATGCCACATCCTTCAACCAGAACGCGCACTTGCTGAACTTTGCATACAGCTGGTACTCACGCAGCTTTCCCAACACAAGCTTCAAGTGCTCGGCGTGTTCTTCATCGTTCTTAGAATAGATAAGAATATCATCGATGAAGACCACCACAAAATTATCCAAATACTCCATGAACACCGAGTTCATAAGATTCATGAACATGGCAGGAGCATTTGTCAAGCCGAAAGACATGACGGTGTACTCGTACAGACCGTAACGAGTAGAGAAAGCCGTCTTGGGAATATCTTCAGGTCTAATTCTAACTTGATGACATCCCACTCTCAAGTCAATCTTGGAGAAGACTCGAGCTCCGGTCAACTGATCGAAGAGATCATCGATGCGGGGCAAAGGATACTTGTTTTTTACCGTTACTTCATTAAGCGGACAATAATCGACGCACATGCGCAAAGTATGGTCCTTCTTCTTCACAAAGATTACTGGACAGCCCCAAGAAAATGAGCTAGGGCGGATGAAACCCTTCTCTTGCAGCTCACAAAGTTGCTTCTTCAACTCCACTAACTCATTCGGAGGCATCCGGTAAGGCCTTCTTGAAATAGGGGCAGTACCGGGCGCCAATTCGATGACAAACTCGAGGTCTCGAACAGGTGGCATCCCAGAAAGATCTTCGGGGAAGACATCGATGATGTTGCACACCGTTGGGACTTCACGAATGTCCAAAGCTGGCTTCACTTCAAGCACGAAGAGATGCGGGCCTAGCAGCTTCGGCGAAAAACAAACCTGCTCGCCGGAGGGACTAGACAAAGAGACGGACTTCTTGGCGCAATCGATTTGCCCCATATGCTGAGACAACCAATCCATACCAAGAATCACGCCAAGCTCGCGGAATGGAGGAGAATAAGATTTGCCAAGAATCCAACTCCCTCAATCTCAACAGGGATATCCCGACACTCTATTTCAGCTCTCAACTCCGAACCGGGAGAGCGAATGAGCAACGGGACCAACAGAGGAGCAAAAAGAAGATCACCAACAGCAGCAAAAGACTTAGACACAAAGGAATGCGAAGCTCCTGAATCAAACAAAACAGTAGCAGGATGAAAGTTGACAAGAAGCGAACCTAACACAACGTCAGGCGCCTCCTGTGCTTTCTCGGCAGAGATATGGTTGACGCGGCCGCTTCCCACGTTCTGGGTCATGGGGACAACCTTCTGATCCAGAGGATGACCACCTCCTTGCCCGCATCCTCCATTAGGACGAGGGGCCGCTCCAGTCTTCTTAGGGCAATTATTCGCATAATGGCCCTTCTGGTTGCAGAAGAAACAAGTGACCCCGGCAGCTGGATTGCGGAGGCCACCTGGCTAACTCGCAGGTGCACGTGGTTGAGACACGGCCTACGAAGGACGAGGTGCAAAAGCTAATGGCCTCGAAGGTGCTGAAACCTGAGGACGGGGCACCTGAGCTTGCCCGAAACGAGGACGGGGATGGTTGGCCCTGGCGGACCTCTAGGACTCCCACTTGCGCTTGCGGGACTCTCCCAGCGCTCTCCCCTTGTGCTCGGAGACAATAGCCTTGTCTACCAAGGTCTGGAAGTCGTGGAAGTCAACAATAGATAGCTTGTCCTGCAGCTCCTCAGACAAACCATCCATGAACTTCTCCTGCTGAGTGCGAAGGAACTCCAAGAGTCCCCCTCGCGGCTAATGTCCACCTCCTCCCCCTGATCCGGAGGCACCAGAAAGAGCGGAGGTGTTGCGCGCGATAGCCTCCAAAATCCTCGTCTGATCCATGCGGTTACGCTCGATCTGGGCGAGAACCTCAGCCATGGTCGGAGGAGGCAGAAGCTCCTCATCCTGACCAGCTGATTGACCTTGACCGCTTCGAGTCCTTCCAGCCATCCTGTTCCGAAGAGATGGGTTAGCAACGAAACCCGAAAACTAGAAGCTAAAGAAAGCAAAAAGGAAAGCCAACGACTAGGGGAATGGACATCACCCTAACCGTAAGCCAACAAGACAGCGAAGAAACAGACTCTACAAGCTTACAAAAGGCTCAAGAAACAGCAAGAAACCACAAGGCTTAAGATCAACTTCCCGACACGACTAACCCGTATTGAAAGAACGAGCAATCAGTTGAGAAGATGAGATTCAGAACACAACTCTAAATCTAGCACACCTAAAGAACAAGGTAAAACCAACAAAGAGGGTGTTAGATACTTAGCCAACTAGTATCACATCTTACCCTTTTATTCCCATAAGTTTTAGTTGAATTTTCCTCTCATTATCTACCTTACTTACTAACTAGTAGCTTGCTGTCCAAATTTGACTCCAGGCTCCAAGCGCATCTATTCTTCGCCAAAAGATAGCCAACACTTCAAATTTATAACTCTCATTGGTTCCCCAAAACCGAAATTAAACGATACAACTATCGTTTGAAAGAAGGAGAGGAAAACAACCTTTTTCAAACTGAAACAAGAGTAAGATGAGATGAGCAATCTAAAATAGGTAAGGAGTAAAATCTGATAATTTACTTAAGCTTTTATAAACCATTTGATATTTTGAAACTAAGTTTTCCAAAACATCCTAAAGACGACCAAGCTAGGGTTTCTATGGTCAGTACGGTTCTGATACCAAGCTTTGTGAGACTGCGGGAAATTCGGCTTGTAATGCTTAGTCATTCCATTGACCCTAGCATCACAAACAAAATATCCCGTGCCTCGGGAAAATATGTACATCCCAGAAGTGTTGTACATACACCCTTTTACAAAATCATGCATCAATTCCATACAAACATAGAACCAAAGCACGAACTACATTAAACAAAAGACATACATAATAGAGTTATTACTTTTAGAAAAAACGTCGAAAGGGACAGTCTTGAATTGTGTCTTTTGTACATAGGTTAATATTTCAGAGAGTCCCGTGGATTTAAACTGTGGTTGCGTTCGGAAACGCGCTTCGAAAATACCATACTATTCCCAACTAGATCATCGGTCCGGCATATTGGAAAATATAATTGCTACGAATTGTTGGCACACGATCGTGACATTGATCAGCCATTAACATCTCGAAATTTTTCCTTTTGAACGTGGGTCCCAAAGTCCCTGATCCAAAGCTGTCTGCGTAGTTGCTTTTTCCAGGAATCCAATGCAATCTGTTGAAATAGTAGTGATTATTTAATGTATTTAGGCAGCGGGACCTATGGAGGCCATCGGCCGAATCCAAGGCAGGCAAAGGCAATGTTGATTCTTTTCTTCTCCTCAATCCCCATTGCTTCATCACTTTTCTTGGTGCCGCCTCTTTGGCCGACGGTCCCAGGCTCCACATCTTCTTTCTTCTTCTCCACTCTCTATTCAGCTAGCTTCGCCTCGCTTCTCCCAAATGGCGGCCGAGGCGGTCGCTACGCCGACGTCCAACCACTTGCCGCCCAGAGGCCGCCGACGACGAGGCTCTCACCACCTACTCGGCCTCGGCCAAGCGCTCTTCCTCACCTCCCACCCCGGCCAAGACGCCACCACTCGCCAGAGTCGCGCGCCACGCGTCTTGGCCGCGCCTACTCCGCCGAGACCAGCTCGCTTGTGCCATGCGAAGCCGCCGAGGACGCCGCGCCGCCGAGATCTTCGCCGACCACCGCGCGGCTGGATGGAGGCAGTAGCGCCTCCTCGCAAGCCACGCCGCGGCGACGAGGCCGCCGTCTGCGGCGTGGCTCGCCGAGGCGGTGGCGGAGGCCACGGCGCAGGGCCCGAGTAGAGCGGCTCGAGCGCGAGGCCGCCGAAGCGCGACGAGCCCTCTCAAGGCGCTCCTAGAGGCTACAAGCCTGTGGTACGCCGACCTCCGTGGCGGTGAGGAGGAACCCGACGGGCGGAGGCGAGCAAGATCCGTGGCGCGTCGTTGATCCAACCGACACGCGGCGGTGCTAAGATCGACGCGAGGCCTCCGGCCGCACCGCGCTCTCACGCCAAGAGTATTCATTTCTTTTGCCGATGTAAATCTTGAGATGAGCTTAGCCGAGAAATGCAGGTCGAGCGCCGCGGCGGCGATGGCGATCTTGCCAGTCCGGGCGACGAGTGCCGAAGCGCGCCACAGCAGCCTGTGCTGGCGTGTATACCGAGCCGCCGAGGTGTCGGGACAAGAGCCGCCAGTATGGGTAGTGTTGCTGTGGTGTCTTGGCGATGATTGCTAGGGCGCTCACGGCAGCCGGGTGCCATGTGCAGATTGCTGTATACTGGTGCAGATTGTTGTGGCGCCATGCACTTTGTGCCATGTGCAGATTGCCAGTAGCGCCATGGCGACTTTGTGCCATGTGCAGATTGCCAGGCGCCATGCACTTTGTGCCATGTGTAGGCGTTGGATGCTAGATAACTAAACAAGAGCATTATACCGGTGCTTCAGTCAATCAAAAGCATCAGTTTTGGGGTGTAATAATGGTTTAAGGATAATATAAATTCTTTCCAGTAAGTAAAGCAAGGGTTGTGCCTCTAGGATTTAGTTTGCTAGAGCACCTTCACGGGAGCATCTTGCATTGTATATTTTAGCATCTTTTTCCTATCTCCCATATTTGGCACTACAGTACAGTACCTTGTGGCACGCCGGGGCTTGGGCACGAGGGCACGTGAGAGTGTGCAAGGGTTCGATGGCGCGAGGCCCCGAGACCTGAGGGCTTGTCATCGTGAGGGCACGAGGCCACGAGGCACTGAGGTGTGAGGGCTCGATGCCGCGAGGGTGCGGGGCCCCGAGGGCACGAGGCCTTGAGACCTGAGGGCTCGACACCGCGAGGGCACGTGGGAGCGTGCGAGGGCTCGATGTCGCGAGGGCGTAAGGCCCCGAGGTGGGAGGGCTTGATGCCGCGGGGGCGCGAGGGCACGAGGCCCTAAGACCTGAGGGCTCGATACCGTGAGGGCACGAGGCCGTGAGGCCCCAAGGTGCGAGGGTTCGATGCTGCGAGGGCGCGAGAACGCGAGGCTGCCGAGGTGCGGTTGCCAAGGTGCGCGACTGCCGGAGGGATTGCAGCCTCGCGCCTCGCGACGAAGGGTGTCGCTCCGAAGGGTGCCGCTCATCCTAGGTTGTGTGGGATGGCCTTCGAGGTGGGCGGCGCGTCGGAGCGAAGCCTTCATAGGCGAAGTCGTGGATGTGAGGACGCCCTGCCGAGGCATAGCTCTCAAGGCGGGTGGCATGTCGGAGCGAAGCCCGAGTAGGCGAAGTTGTCCTCCTCTTGCTCAGCGGCTTGATGAGAGTCGTCGAAATAGAACTCCTCAGAAGTGTCGCAGTTCGAGCTGCCTATGAGATTGAGTCATGGGTATATCGGAGGGGTGCCCACAGGGCTAAGTCGTGGGGCACCGGAGGGGCGCCCACGAGACTAAGTCGTGAGGCACCAAATGACCACTAGGGGTTGTAGCCCCCTAGTGGGCTTGGAGGTGCCCATGAGGCTAAGTCATGGGCACATTGGACGTGTGCCCTCGACATTAAGTCGTGGGCACACTGGTGGCATCCACGAGGCTAAGTCGCGGGACACCGAAAGGCCACTAGGGGTGGTAGCCCCCCAGTGGACTTGGAGGTGCCCACTAGGCTAAGTCATGGGCACCTTAGGGGTATGCCCATGGCAGTAAGTCATAGGCACACCGGAGGGACGTCCACGAGACTAAGTCATGAGGCACCGAATGGCCACTAGGGGTTGTAGCCCCCGGTGGGCTTGAGGTGCCCATGAGGCTAAGTCAGGCACATTGGACGGTGCCCCAACATTAGACGCTCCCGAGGGATGTGAATGTGTTAGGCATGCTTGGCCTTTGCCTCAGATTAGAAACAGGCGAGGAGGACCCGAGGTCGTTTCGGCGATAGCCCGGAGGTCAAGGGGACTAATCCTTAGCACATCCATAGACTCCTGCATTAGGTTCGAAGTGTCACTTGCGCTACGGGTCCAAAGAGACGCAAGTTGCCATGGCGGAGTCGACGGACGACCAAGCCGCTTTGGTCTTTTATTAGGGGAGACCGCGGGGGTCGTGCGCCCTAGGCACCACGGAGGTGACATCCTTCGCAGGGGAAGGGTTAGCGAGAGCTTGTGTGAGGCAAGCGAGACTTGTAGGACAAGTCTGTTTCCTAACAGCAGCGTGTTAGGAGCAGCCTATCTTATCACAGCGTGTCAGAAGGCAACCTCTCAATCGTCAATGAGCACAAAATTGAGGAGACATTCACAAAAACAGGTCATCCCCTTAACAGCAGCGTGTTAAGGGACTGCCCTCGATCCACGTCATAATTGCATAAATGGTGCGATCATGTAGGAACCTCACGTCTTCATTGCATTAAGTAAGATGGTGTTTACATCTCGATAGGTGCCACAGGCATACAAGAGAGTCTTAAGCATAAAGCTTATGGATTTCTTCAAGAAAGTCCGCCTCTCACTTGCGGTTGTCCTCGCTTTTGAGTGAATTGGGCAGTAGTGGTGTTGAGAGCATTTCCAATTGGAGAGAGCGGTGACGGATCTGGGCAGGGAGGACAGCTTCAGCCCCGTACATGAGTGAAAGTGGGGTCATTCCCCGCTTGAGTGCACTTGTTTCAAGGTGGTGACGTATTCCTTGCAAGACTAGCCCATTGGTTCTTCCCACGGCCCGCTGGTTTTTGGACGAGCCACGAGATCAAAGCCGAAGGGTGGTTCCAATGGAGTTACGTAAATCAAGGCCGGAGCGTCGAATTTGGTATCGTTATCCACCGTGAGTTCCTTAGGAACACCGGGTTTACGACGATATTCTTCCAAAGGAATTTCATCATGGCGCGAGGCGTGATGGAGGCTAAGGGCTCCACCTCTACCCATTCGGTGATGTAATTCACCGATGCTACCACACGATTTAGTTTCTTGCCGTTGGGATGGCTCCGAAAGCAGTCCATTCCCCATCGGGCAAAAGGCCAGGTGATTGGTATGGTGCGTAGGGGATTAGCATGATCGATGCGATTGGTTGCCATCTTTTGGCATCCCTCGCACTTCCTGAGCATGTCGAGGGCATCCTGCACCATTGTGAGCCGATAGAAGCCTTGGCGATGTGTTTTTGCTGTGATTTCCCTTGGCGCGATATGAGAGGTGCAAGGCCCCCATGAACGTCCAAAAGAAGTGTCATGTTTGATGGTGTCCAAGCGAATATGCCAGTGTTGGACTTTAAGAACTCCATTAGCTCCTTCTCCATCCTTCCTGGGATAACGACCCGATTCTAAGAGACCGCTGGGTCACCCCGGTCAAGAGTCGTATTTCTGCAGTCCCTCCTAACGAGGCTTAAGGGAGCACCTCGCTGGAGGGGTACATCCTGGTGTGCCTTGGTGCGAGAGGCGAGGCATGTCCTCCTTTGACTCCTTGGGTTCGAGAAAGTTGATGTCGCCGGAGTTAGCTGCCGCTTTGTGATACAAACGGCGAGCTAAGTCTTGATCACCCCTCACGGAGATGACCCCGCAAGGGCCTGGTATCTTTAAACACAGGTAGTTTTGATGTACCGCTGCACAAAAGCGGTTGAGAGTTGCCCTTCCCATGATGACATTGAATGGGGACTCAATGTCAACAACATCGAACTCGACGGCTTCCGCGGCGGTGATTCTCCGTGATCCGAACGTCATGAGGAGTTCGATCCTCCCAAGGGGTTGGATGGATTTTCCTGGTACGAATCCGGCGAGAGGGCGATCGGATGGCGATGGGATGCCGGATGATAGCCCCCCGTGACTCTTATAGTTCCTTGAGCGCAGTAGAGTATATCCGCAGAGCTTCCTCTCGTCGACAAGGATGCGGAGATCTCGCATTGGATATTGTGGCGCATTACTAAAAGGGCGCCATCATGAGGGAACCTTAAGCCTTGTGCATCATCACCGTGAAGCTAAGAGAAATGCTTGCCCATTTGGGAGGGACGCTGAGGAGCCACCCCACGACGCTGATTTCTCAGGCATTCATTCATATGCGTTTGATGCATGACCGAGGCCGAGCCCCTATTATGACATTTACTCGCCTTTGCGGCGCTTTGGAAGGGAGTTCATGCTCAACATCGCAAGTGCTGCCCGAGGGGTAGATCTCTGGGCCTGTGGCTCGGGTGGTGGAATTGCTTGAAGGGCATCGCCTCGCACTGTGGGACGTGGCGGCGACGCTCGACGCGCCCAGGTCAGGTTCGAGGAGCTTCGCTTATTTCAGCGGCAGATCGACGGCATTCATTCAGATCATGCCCGCTCATCTTATGGTAGGCACACCAACGCCTGCCTCCTTGATTTGGGTTGCCCTCCTTTCATTGCGGCCTTCGTCAGACGCCCTTCCAAAGGGCTTTGGTCTCGATTCCTTCTTGGGTCCTCTGGTGGAGTTGTTCCAGCGCTCCTGCGAAGGAGTGTCAGTTATGACAAGAATCTTGGAGTCACGCTCCCTGCCAGAGTGATCCCTCCGGTCATTGCCCTTCCTCCCGGGGGAGCTTTTTGACTTCTTCTCGGAGGAGATGCTTTTGTCCTGCGGAGAAATCCTTCTTAGCTGTGTCGCCTTCTTCTCCGGGCGATTTTTCCACGACTCAAGAGCTCATGGGTCGCCCTTGGGGATCTCTCCCAAGCGCACGATTGAGTTCTCCTGAGCAATTCTTCTTGCAAGCATTTATGACCGTTGAGTCCGGCATTCACACTGCTTCAAGACTTTGGAAAAGCGCTTAAGAAATTCTCTCATGGATTCACCCTTCATTTGCTTAACAAGAAAGAGCTGGTTGGGGAGCATGGGGCGCTTATAGCTTCCTTGGAAATTTCTTGTTGAACTCTTCCCTCAGTTGGTCCCAAGAATAGATGGAGCCTTTCTTTTGGTTGAAGAACCAGGAGCGCGCTGCTCCGGAGAGGAACAGTGGGAGGCAGTTGCACATCTCTACCTCTCCACCTCCCCACCAATCGCCGTGGAGTATACTTCAGAATTGTATGGGGTCGAGTCCCCATCGTAAGGCCCGAGATTGGGAAATGGCGGAACTTTGCTGAAACGGAGCTTTGATGATGTCTCGAGCGAGAGGGTTCCCGGCCTCGGGATGCCCGTCCCTTCAAGGCGAGGTGATGGTGATCGCAAGAAGGCGACGACGGCGGTGGTGGGGCTCTCCGAGCTAGAAGAGTTAGATGCCACGGTGGCGGCGATGGTGCGAAAGATTGGCGAGTTGAGCGCCCACGCCGACTTGCAACTTGATCCGCCGGAGATTAGTGATTCAAAGATCCATCTCTTCGTGGCGGTGGTGACCGCGCCCCAGCCGATCCGACAGGCACGGGACACGCTTAGTGCCCGCAGAGTACATGCTCTTCCGACCGCCTTGGCCACGGCCTCCTTGATGTGAATCTCTACGCTTAACGAGTGCACTTGGGCCATGACGGTGGAATGGTCTTTCCACAAGGTGCTAAAGGGGCACCGGGAGCAACTTTGGCCTCACGGGCTCCCTAGTCGCCCCGCCATGTAGCACCTTGAGGATGGAGCCCAAGATTTCATCGGGGAGCCGACTCACCATCTCCCGTGCAAAGATTTGCCCAGTGGAGGAGCTTGAGGGGAGGTCATGAACGCCTGCCCAGGGGTATGAACTCAGCCCTGAGGTCGGGCGACGGAATGAATTGCAATGGAAAGGGTTGAGCTCCTCCCATCCGAGTTTGGCGGGTGCATTGGCCAAGAAGGAGCCCCGGCCATCACCGCCGCGGGGCGAGTGGAGGAGGTTGTAAGGATGTCCCCTAGCCTCCTCCGAGGAAAAATCTCGCTGGCCGGGTGGGTGGCCACTTGAACTGAAAAGCGGCCGAGCGGGAGACGGTTGAGGGTCAGCCGAGTATGATACGTGGCCATCATGTAGTCCACCATCCGCTTTGCGTTGTTTTCGCCATTGCTTTGCAATTAGCGGCGCCGAGCCCCCCAGAGCGGTGGATGGCCCCGAGCTTCAAAGAACATTTTGGGCCTCTTGTTTTGAGCCGCACACGCGCCACCGGTGCAATGGAGGTGGGGATGCCTGGCAGCCCAGAAATGCGCAGGACGTTGTCTGTCCCGGGATGAATAGCTCCGATCTCCGAAGGTAACCCATGCCTTGGGCTTCTTCGGGGAACAAACCGGTCGTCCGCGGGCTCCCTATGCTCTGGAGTGAGAGGAGGCCTCGTGGACTTGGAGTACTTCTTGGTAGGAGCCATAGCCTTCCGTTGATCGGCTACGTCCCCACGGTCGGCGCCAATGTTGATGGTGTAAAACCGAACACAAATAAGAGGGCGGACGACGGCCGTGCTACGGGCCTTCGTCCACGAGAGCGAGCGTAACACGAGGATTTATACAGGTTCGGGGGTCCGAGAGGACCGCCCTACTCCTGTCGGTGGCCTGCGGGGGTTCGAGGATCCCTCCCGAAGGCTCACCTGGTGACTTGCTGGTATGTATTGCATAAGAGCCCTCCTCCCTTATGAGAGGGATACATGGGGTATTTATAGGCTCCTCAGCCTGTACAAATGACCAAAATACCCCTTGGGGTTGGCTACTCTAAGAATACAAGTGAGGGGTACAAGGCTTTTCAGAGCGCATCGCACTTCTTGGACTCAGACATGAAGTCTTCCGCCAAGCAGGCTCCATTAGTGTGATAGACGAATTATTCTTACAACAATTACAAAAGGGGCCGACCGGCCAAATACAAGCTAAAGAGTTAAATAATAGCAGAAGCAAAAGCCATAAGATGGCGATAAACAAAAGCCAATTAGTGTGCCTTTAACCCACAAGGTAACCAACCGGGCCACCAACCTAGTCGTCAAACCCGCCGCACATCTCACAATAGTGGATCCCTTGGGGATCAGCTTCCTCCTCTACAACAATTAAATTTAAGCAAAGCAAATGAGTACAAAAATATACTCACAAGACTGACGTGTAGTGTAACAGCCTATACATAGCTACATGCAAACTTATTTAATTGTGGAAGGCTCTAGGCTCAATTTTAGCATAAAGCAAGTTTTCATTTGCAATAATGTAATAGATTTAAAGTACTTTGACAAACTGTTTTTACTTGTTGAAATAACAACGATACAATTAATAATAACAACAATAAAGACAACCTGGAAGTGACTAACACAATAATCACCACAACAATAGCATGAATTACCCATTCATACCAACCCAACAAGTTTTAATTTAAAAGTTACAGTCTAGTTCTTGCACGACCTTACCAAGCATGTCCATAACCTAGGACGAGGCTATTCGAATAGATTTAACCCTGCAAGGGTGTACCAATGTACCCACACGTCAGACCGTCTTTTCGCCAAGCTATTAGCACACTTCCTTTGGTATGCCGGCACGGCTAAATCCTACGAGACATTTCCAATGGAAGATGCTAATTAAGAGTCGTATGTATGGGGGTTATCACCTAGCGGACCGCCGTTACGGGCTCCCACTAAGGACCCATACAAAGAGTAGGATGCACCGGCCCAGCCTAAGCAACTACGGGTGCTCCCCTCCTTTCCCAACAACAAAAACATTTTTCTTTTTAACCACCACACGACTCATTAATTAACACCCCCCAATGTACTTAGCCAAGAGAGGTTCCATATGCCCCTCGTGTGGTTATCTCGCAAAGATTGCTCAGTTTAGTGATACAAGTAACTCGGTCCTTGGGGACTTAGGCACCATTCCAACACACCATGAGATCACACCATCATCCATTGTGCTCAAGTCGATAACAATTTGTTTTCAATTTTATTTCTTTACAAAGTAACAAAGTGCAAGTGCTGGACGTAATGGAATAACAATTTTTGTCTGATCAAAGTTATCGACTAAGTCGATAACCGCCCAATTCTACCGTTAGCTAAGCATTTCTAAGCAATATCAACACGTAAACTGCTAAGTGATAAGAGCTCATCCAACGAATTCTAAATCACAGCAAGATATTCCTAGGTTTAGTAGTAGAGATTGAATATTTACCTACGGAGTATGCATCTATAGGATCAACTAATCGACAATAATTTAACAACAAAATAGAGCATGCATACATACACTTTGCAAACAATATATTAGACTTTGAAAGTAATGGGATTAAGTATGATGAAACTGCTTGCCTTGCTGAAGTTGCTCAATATGCTGCAGAGGATCACTCTCAAGGTCAACGCACTCGTCGGCACCTAACGAAAAAGCAAAAAAGAACCGATAAGAACAAAGAATACCGAAAAGACTCAACAGACAACTTCAACCAAATGCTCTGAAAATTTTACAGCAGCAAGAGCATGATTTTTAAGGAATTTAGCAATAAGAACCAATTGATTTGGATTCTCAATGCAAAAGTTATGGCCAAAACAAATTTAGCCGGCTGAAAAATGCTGAAAAATTCAAATAGGTTACTGTTCATCCGAATTTAATTCTTTAGCACAATTTTCCAAAAAGGTGTTGCACCTGAGATTTTTATGGTAAGCAAAGCACTCATGAGATGAACAACACAATTTGATTCACCTCATTTGGAGCTAGGATGCATTTTCCATGATTTTTCAAAGACATGCATAAGAGCACAAAACAAAATGCACCGACAAAGTTTTTAAAAATATTGGCATGCCTAAAAACTATTTTACCATTAAGCACACTAATAGAGGAAGCCAACAAAATTGGTTTCACTCAAAAAGGATCTACAGAGAATTACTTATACAATTTTCAAGTTAAATGCAATTTTTAGAGCAACAATTAAAGCCTATTTCTAAACAAATTTACCAAACCATTTTATGGAGCCGAACCAAGATTCCAACCATTTTTAGATTAAATCTTAGTTCAAACCAGAGCTAACAAAATTTGAATCAACTCAAATGGAGCTAAAATGAATTAGTTACACAATTTTGAAGTTTAATACCATTTTCAGTTCACAATTAATTCTCTCGGGAAATTTCTTAAACCGAAAAGATGTGGAAAATCGTGGACCGTCGATCTTGCATCGCACGGCCCAACTCGCTGGACGCACGCGCACGCGCCCGCGCGAAACCTTGGCCACAGATCAAGAAATGGACGGCCCACAACGACGCCACGCTGCGTACTCGCACAGCGACGACTTAACCGCGTGGGACCCGCCCGTCAGCGACTCGAGGGAACGCTTAAGACAGCCATTACTGTGCTAACTAATGATTAAGCATTTAATGACGAGATCTATGCCTAATGATGTCGCTACTGTGTCGGCGCGTCCGACAATGCACCCGAGCGCGCTCCCACGCTCACCGCCGGCGACTCCGGCCACGGCGGCGCAAACCAAGAGTGGTCTGAGCTACGCAATAGCCTTGCACACCTCCTAGGATCACTCACTATGGCTGAGCTGGCCTAGAACAGCGGCGAGCCAGTGAGGAGCGGCGGTGACACGCACTGCCAAATGACAAGCAGCAAAAGGAGCTCTGCAGCAGTTCAAGTAAGCGGTGCCCGAGCCTCTAGGGACTACCAAGAAGCTACCTGAGGGCAGGGAAGGCAAGGAGGATGACGGAGCTGCTTCGGTGACGATGGAGCTTGCCGACACTGAGGACGACGACGAGGAGATGGCGGCCTGAGCAAAATGAGCGAGACCGGGTCATCGGGTTAGCTTCAATAGAGCTCAAGGATGGTCCATGAGCAAAGAATTGAAGAGAGGAGGAGCTTACCGGTGGCGAGGAAGAAAAGATTGAACTTCGGCCGAATTTGAACAAACCCCAAATTAGTTGATTCCTGATAATGCAAACCAAAATTAAGTTAGGGGATTTGAACAAGGTGAAGAGGGGCGCGAATTGATGCGATAGGATTTGCGAATGAACCACTGAAGCGCCGGGACGACGAAGCTTGCTCCATGGCCGACAATGGTGGTTTTTGGGATTTTGTGAAGTGAGCTCAACCAAGCACAGAGGAAGCTAGGTTAAGCAAGAGGGGTGTTTAAAGAAAGCAAAGGAGGAGCTCAAGGGCTTTTTATAGCCAGAGAGCAAGGGATTGAGCTAGGGTTAAGCTCCATGGTGAGCTTAGCCCACGGCTTGGTTCACAGTTCCGCCAAGGACACGGAGGGGATGGGAGCTGGTGGCGACCACGACTTCGGGGGCGAGAGCATGGGCGGCATTTAATGCTTGCAGCAAAGAGCCGTTTAAAGGACTCCATGGAGGTGACCAGGCACTGCCACCCACTACCATGGCGACCGGCGCGCACGCGAGGGCGAGGGACCGAGGTTGACGATGAACAGATGTGGCGCGAGGCCCACCTGCCAGCGACACGACAACGACGCGGCTCGAGTCGGAACCGATGCGAATGGGTCATGCCGAACCAACTCCAAAAATTCTAAAATTTTGACTGGAGGTTTCTCAGTCCTGGATTAACCTTACATAAAATTTCCAGAGATTTTTATATACTGCATTTTTCTCAAGAAATTCCTCAAGGTTTGTCCTAGGGTTTGACCAAAGGTCAAACTAGTTTGACTTGCCTCCAAAAATTATCAAATAATTTCTAAAAATTATGAAATTTTTCAGAGGAGTCACACAGCATCCCTAGAACCAAGGAAAAATATTTCTGGGGATTGAACACAAGATTCTCAATAAAGGTTGAAAGAGGGGATTGACTTAGCCAAAAAGGAGATTTAAGTTTTTGAATTCCACAATTCCTTTACAAGAATTACAGAAAAGTTCAAAAACTACAAGATGCAAAAAAAAGTTTTAATTTCTTCTCATTTTCTTACATTTGAAACACAAACCTGGATTTGGTTACATTTGAAACACAGACCTAGATTTGGGATGTTACACCTACCTAAAAAAGTAAGGGGGACGGCGTGAGGCTTCGTCTCCCCCTTGCAAAGAAAAAAGGTTAGGGCTCCCCCAGAGCCCTAACCTAAAAAATTACAGGGGACGGCGCGAGGCTTCGCCTCCCCCTCGCAAAGCAAAAAGGCCAACAAGTGTAACACAACAGGTACATTATTCATCACAATACCAGATACACGCCGTACAAGGCCAAATACCGTGGCCCACACAATGAGGACACATCAACAGTACAGACTGCCCCGCAACGAGGCGCACCCACGACCATACTAACCACATACAGGCGCGAAATCGTCTGCCTCGCACTCTCCTGCGTGTTCAAAGCTTTCTCTTCACGCAAGCGAAAAAACCGTTTCATCGGTCCCTCTGGGTTCGCCTTCTTCCAACGTTGCCACTTGGCACCATGGCATACGATACCACGGTAGCAAACCTTTTAGGGCCACTTGCGGACCAATGTTCGCTCATCCTTCGTACCGTGAGAAGGGGCAAAGGACTTCGTGCGCCACCTTCGTGGACAGGGACCTCGTCCGGCAGTACAGTGAAACAACATACCCCGCTGAGCAAAACAGACACTAACATGAAACAAGCCCACGCAGTAACAAAGGAGACATTCTCGGTTTCTATTCATTAGCAAAATGTTGGTTACAAGTCAAGACTATCACTAGTCGCGTCCTGGCTCGCGCGCCGACGCCGGAGCAGGAAACAAAAAAGAGACCCTGGACTAGGACAAACAAAATGATTCTTCATGAAAAGAAGCGACGGGTCACACCTTGCCGCCAGTGCCGACCCTCTGCTCCACCGCACCCGCGCCATCCGCAGCACCCTTCCCCTTCTGCTTCTGAGCCAGGGACGCCCGAAGCGACTCCATTGTAGCGTCCCGGCCAGACAAAGCCCAGAAGTCCTTGGCAAGGGCATTGCTGGCCCACCGCACCTGCTTTTGGCCCGAAGTGATCTCCGCAGCAAAAGCAACAGGCACAGTACCAGCGCCATGCTCATCAACGTGGCCACACCCAGCCCGTTGCAGAGAAATGAAGGTCGCTGTCCACGCCACCTTCACGCAGTGATTACCGTAGGCACGAGCGACCGGGAGAAACACTTCCCTGGCACGTCGAAGGCGTTCTAGGGTGGCAGCCAGCCGGTCGACAGTGTGCCTCCGGGGAGGGGGCACGGTGCCAAGCTCAGACATAGCGCCCTCCATGCGTTCTAGTGCCTCCCAGCTAGCCTGTGCCACAGCGGACGAAACAGACTGCTCCGTCGCAACCTCCGCCTCGAGCACGGAGTGGGCGTTGCGCAAGGATTCCACCTCCTCCTGCAGCGTGTGGCGCTCCTCTTCTAGCTGGGCAACCCTCGCTTCCAGCCCCTTCGCCTTCTCGGCCATAGCCGAGCGCGCCGAGGTTAGCTAGGTGTTCCGAGCGAATTCTAGGTCGATCCGCTGCTGGATCTCACCGTAACCGCTCTGGATGTCCCTCTCGAGTGAGCGCGAAAGAATGATCGTCTACCAAAGAAAAATACGATCAACGGTGCACATACAACGAAGAGACAAGCTTACCCAGACCTACCTTTATTGCGTTCGCCTCGAGGCTCCAGAACATCCTCTCCGTGCTCCATTTCACAAAAAGCTCGGACACGCAGGGCGAGGCGGTGAAGTTAGACACTTCCTCACAGACGGCAGTAGCCCCTGGGCTAATCCTGAAATTGGAGGAGAGAAGTGGCCCCAAATTCGCGACACCCGCGGCTGCAAAGGCCGCAGCGTTCACCCCCTCCCGCTGGGAGCCCGAGCCACCGTCAGCCGCCCCGGCGATGTTACCATCCCGGGGACCCTCCGTGGACGCCGCGCCCACGGAGACAGCATCGGCGCCAAGCTCCCCCTCGACGACCCACGCTGCATGGCACAACCATGTCAGCCAACTGCTGACAATTGAACTAGAGCGAGCAGGGAACAGAAGCTCACCTATCGTGGCAGGGAGATCGGTACGGTCCTCCACCACGGTATCCTCAGTACCCTGACCATAAACTTGCGAAGGCGACCCCCCGAACACCTCTTCGAGGGCCATACTTGCGATCCCAAACAAGCTAGCCACTGCCTCTACAGCGCCAGCTGGCGTGGGAGCCGCCAGGGACTCCGCTGATGAGCTCGCCGTGCAGCTCGTTACCCTCGAGCCCTCGGGCTCCCGCGACGCCTTCTTCAGAGACAGCCCGGCCGCGTCCCCTGCGGCGAGGCCAGATTTACCCGCTCTTGCGGCTCCAGGAGCGCGCAAGGGTACCGCGCTGATTGGACCAAGGTTTTTCAGCTCTTCCAGGCCGCGAACCCGTTTCTTCTTTCGCAAGATTAGATCGCGCCGCCCAACAAGCGGACGCTTGGATCTGCAGCAGCGGTTCAAGCGACGCTCGTGCACCACATTCACTCGCTTCGCGTTCTCCTCCCCCGTATAGGGTCCGAGAAGCTGCTCCGCAACATGCTCAGCCTCGGTAATGGGCAAGACTGCACAGGTATAAATAAACAAATAAAAAAATGTATATAATAAACAAAAAGAGGCTGAGAAAGCACCTGTGCGGACCCCAAATTCCAGCAGGGGCATCCAATCCTTCGGCTCACCGAGCCCCACCTTCCACCCTCGCGCCAGGGGCCACACCCGAAGCGCACAGAACTACTCAACGAAGTCCCGCGTAGACATCCTCTGTGCCACGCTGAGCAGTACTCGTAGCAGCGCATCCTCCCGAGAAGAAAGATCAATGGTTGGCATCAGGATAAGTTGAATAGGCCCCCCGGTTGAGTGAAGCCCTGCCTCGGCGGAACACTTGTGGTAGAACCAACGCCGGGTCCGATCGGTGTCCCACCTATTCCGGGCGACCGGAGCGGGTAGGTAATGAAGAAGGCGTGCCTTCGGCTGGAAGTTGACGCTCCCGAAGTTCAGCGTCTCCCCCGTGTCCTTCTTCTTCTTGGGCTGGCACTGCCCGTCATGGAGATATGCGAATAGCCATGCCTCGCTGCTGGTTACCCCCGCAGAGCGGAGCACCCACTTGAAAACGCCAAGCTCGACGATCGAGTTGGGCGTCAACTGAGCCAGGTCCACCCCATACAACTGAAGGACCTGGTGAAGCGTGTCAATGCATGGCAGATGAAGACCCACATCTAGATACGCCACGAACACGATCGTCTCCTCCTCTTGGGGAGTCGAAGCAACCTCCGTCCCGGGGGCGCGAACGTCGTCCAGGTTCGCAATCTTCCCCTCATTTTTTAGGGCCCGCAAGATGTGGGCCGTCACGACGGAGCGTCCTAGCTCATCGGTGTACGACACGCCACCACCTACGTCCTTGATCTGCAAGGCGCTTGGAGAAATGCGGGGGCGATGGAAGCGAAGGGCCACGAAAGCACAAAGCAAGACACTAGGAGCAATGCGGGGGGCGATGGAAACGAAGAGTCAATACAAGCCAGTATGAAGGAACTCAGGCCCAAGGCCACCTATTTATAGACGAGCCCATGAATAGTCGGGCCAAGAACATAAACCGAGGAGCCAAAGACCAACCAAAAGATGACACGTGGCAAGAAAAAGGCATCATGATGCGAGAACTGAGGTGCCGCATTAAAACACGCGCCAAGCACTCAAACGGCGTGGCAAATGAAGCAACCCAACAGCGGAGAAATTTATGACCCACAGAACCCAAAGACAGCGCACACACCAACGACCATCCGCTCGACGGTCAACGACGAGCGACGCAAGAAGAACGCTTCACCAGGCCGAAGGGGACGGTGTACCTGTACCCTCCAGGGAGAGGTGCGGTTTCAGCCATGATGAAGCAAGATCTCGACCGCGAGGGGCTTGTCGTAGGGGCGGCACAACGGCCCCCACGACCTGACAAACAGTGAAGCGCACGCTCCGCCGAACATCAACGGATGGTCCGGCTGCTCGAGTCACCCCAAGGGTACCAGCCGCGGAGGGTCCCGAAGTCCCCAGAGGGCCCCCAGGCCCGGAGGGTTCCGAAGGCCCTAGGGTCCGAAGGTTCCCGAAGGGTCTATGAAGGGTTTCCGAAGGGTCCACTTGACCCTTAGCTATCTGGAGTATCCCAAGGGCCTGAAGGGTTCTGAAGGGTCCCGAAGGGTCCGAAGGGCCTCGAGGGGTCCGGAGGTCTAAGGGGCCCGGAGGAGTCACTGTACCGCTGGACCAGGAGCACCAGCAAGGTGGACCAAGCCCAGGATAGTCCACCACGAGTCGGAAGCTAGTCCTAGGGTTAGGAAAGGTCCCTGCAGCCCCTACCAACATAGGATCCTGTAGGGGGTAAGCTTGTAATCTCATGTACCTCATAGAAAGGCTATAAATAGCCACCTCCCCCTCAATGTAAAGGGGAGAGAGATTATTTTATTAAACTTGATTTGAAATATAAGTTCATCTACTTCCTGACAACCAGCCCCCTCTTCGAGGACCCTTCGGGTACTAGGGGGTCCTCCTTCTCTACTGTTTAGTCTTTTAGCTACGACAGGATCAAAGTGTTTTATTCTCAAAATAGAAAACCTAGATAAATTTGAATCAAGGACTTGTGATGGTTTATTTCTTGGTTATCCTGCTCATTCGAGGGGTTTTCGGGTCTTTAATGTTGAAACTAACATTGTCCAGGAGACATGCAATGTCACTTTTGATGAGACTAGTCCTGGAGCTAGATCCGATGTTTTAGGTGACAGAGAGCACTTTTGTTGAAGAAGATGAGGATGAATTTGATACTGCTCCTCCACCTATTGCTGATGCTCCTATCCAAGCTCCAGAACTTGCGACGACTGCTTCACCTCCAATTGAGGCTCCTGCTGCATCTTCATCATCAGTAGTACCTACGGAGGTTGAGGAGATGCTATCTCCCCCAGGTGCTCCACTGCACATTCAGAAGCAACACCCTCCGGATCAGATGATTGGTAATCTTCATGAGCGAGTCACTCGCTCCAGGTATCATGATCTGAGTCTCTTCTCTCATTCTGCATTTGTAGCTTCTTTTGAACCCCGCGATATATCACATGCTTTATCTGATTCTAGCTGGGTCAATGCCATGCATGAGTTAGAGAATTTTGAAAGAAATAAAGTCTGGAACCTTGTAGAACCTCCTAATGGTCATAATGTGATAGGAACCCGTTGGGTGTTCAAGAATAAGCAAAATGAGGATGGTTCTGTGGTTAGAAACAAGGCTAGGTTGGTAGCTCAGGGCTTTAGCCAAGTTGAGGGGTTAGACTGTGAGCACCCGGATTTATTAAGCTCATAATACTTAGTCATCCAATTGACCCTAGTATTATCAACCAAATAAACCAGTCTCGAGAGATGTATACTCCCTGAATGCAAGATACATACCTCACAACAAAAGAGTGTATCAATTCCATACAACACATAGTACATAAGCAACAAACCGAAGTTAATATTAATAAGGAATAGGTTATTACAAAAGAGGGCCTTCGGCCAAATAACAACAAGAACTACTAAGAATAACGATGGAAGCAAAAGTGCCATAAAGATGGCTATAACACAAAGCCAATCAAGGTGCCTTAACCCCTAGGCATCTCGACCGACCGCCAAGCTAGTCGTCAAGAAGTCGCAACACGAGTACGTAAGAGAGGCTCTTGGAGCTCACCTTCTTCCTCTGCAACAAAAGCCACAAAATGCCACAACCACGCGCGGATGAGTACATAAAGTACTCCGCAAGACTTACGTGTGAGATAACAGAACTATAAATAGCTACATGCAAGCTTTATTTAAGTGGATGAGGCTTTGGACTCATTTTAGCATAAAGCAAGTTTCATTTGCAATAACATAATAGATTGAAGGCAGTTTGGCAAAGCATTTTAATTGTTGAAATAACAACGAGATAAATAACATAGTAACAACAACAAGATCAACCTGGAAGTGACTAACCCAATAGTCACCACAACAATAGCATGAACTCCCCGTTCATACCAACTATGTCAAGTTTTAATTAAAGGTTGTAGTCTAGTTCTCACGGGGCGTATCCGAGCGTGTCCATAACCTAGGACGAGGCTATTCGAATAGTTTTAACCTGCAGGGTGTACCAATGTACCCACACGCCGCATCGCCTTTCCTTTAAGCACACTACCTTTGGTATGCCGCACGGCTAAGTCCTCACGAGACATTTCCAATGGGCGATGCTAATTACGAGCCGCATCCCACGGGACAAGGACACATTAGACAACCTAACCGGTCTGCGCTAATGCTCCCTCCCACACCACACACACACATTTTCTTGTAAAACATACCAACCGACCAGCTCATAATTAACACCTCCCAAAGTACTTAGTCAAGAGAGGTCCCATATCCCCTCGTGTGGTTAGCACGCAAAAATTGCTCGTAACGGTGGCGCAAGTAACTCGGTCCTTAATGACTCAGCATACTACCACATTCCAAAACCGCACCATCCATCCAATATGCCCAAGTCTAAATCAGTCTTTTATTTTCAGTTTTGATTTTACAATTAATCAAAGCACAAGTGCTGGACATATAGGAGTAATAATCAGTTTTGAGTGATCAAGACCATCGACTAAGTCGATGATCGCCCATTACTACCGATAACTAAGCATGGCTAAGCAATTAAATCGAAACTACTAAGTGATAAGAGCTCATCCAACGAGCTCCCACCACAGCAAATAACCTAGGCTCATGGTAGTAGGGAATAAACAATTCCTACAGATTATGCAACTATAGGATTACTAGCGACATTTAACACAAAGTAGCATGCATACATAGAAGTAAAACAATATATTAAGCTTTAAAGTAATGGGACAATGATGGAAATGATCAAACTGCTTGCCTTGATGCTGGCCAAGTTGTGGCAGAGGGTCACTCTCGGGATCACCACAAATGTCGGCTTCAACGGAAAAGCGATAAAGAATCGATAAGAACGACGAAAAACCAAAAAGACGCAACAGAGAAACTTCTCCGAATGCTATGAAAATTTTACAGCAGCAAGACAATGATTTATCATGAATTTAGCAATAAGAACCAATTGATTTGGATTCTTAATGCAAAAGATATGATGAAATCACTTCTGCTCAGCCTAAAAATACCAAACTGCACTATTCACTAATTTAATTATGAGGCAACATTTTCTAGAACAGTGGTGACACTGAAATTTTTACTGTGAAACCAGCACCTCATGAGATGAATAACACAATTGAGTTCACCTCATTTGGAGCTATTATGCACTCTCTACAAATTTTCAAAAACAAGAACTTGAACAAAATTATAATGCACAAGTCCTCATTTTCCTAACATCAACATGCTCAAAACCAATTTTCACAGTGAGTTCACTAATAGAGGAAACCAACAAAGTTGGTCTCACCCAAAAATAATCTACAGAGCATTAGTTATGTATTTTACAAGTTAAGCATCAATTTGAGTGTATATTTAAAGTGAGTTTTAAAATCTAAAGGCAAAACTGTGCTCTGGAGCTGAACTCGACTTACAATCATTTTTGGATTAAAGTCAAGTTCAATACAGAGCTAACACAATTTGAATGACCTCATTTGGATTTAAAACGACAAAGATATGAAATTCTAAAGTTATACCTTATTTCAGTTTACACTTAAGAGTTCACTGGAATTTCTAAAAACCCTAAAGACATGGGAGGTCATAAGCGGCTCAGATCACACGGGGGAGGTCCTAACGGTTGAGATCTTCCAAAGGAAGATCTAAACTATCAAGATCTCCCGAGGAAGATCTACATCGTCGAGACCTCACAGGGAGGTCTGGGACGGTCCAGATGTTCCAAGGAGGTCCTCGATGGTTCGAGATCGTCCGAGGGAGGACCTTGACGGTCAAGATCTACCCAGGGAGGTCATGAACGGCTGAGATGACCTAGGGGAGGTCCAAAGGGGAGGTCCTAACGTCACAGACCTCCAGGGAGGTCTGGACGGCCACGATAGCGTAAGGGGGAGGTCTTGGACGTTCCAGATCTCCTCGGAGGAGGTCATGGACGTCCCAGAGCTCGCGACGCACGCACGTGCTTGGACAAGGGATAAATGCGCGCGGGACAACGAGGAGGTCCGCGCGCGGGAGGTCTTAAATACGCGCAAGGTGAGGATTAAATGCAGTTAAGACATGCCAATGATTTCAATGATTTGAGCACATGATGAGCGCATTAACGCGGTGGATCTTTGTCCTAAAACGCGACAACGGCCGCCGATTTGTCCGACAAAGACCCGAGCTCAAGGATGTGGTCATCGCCGGCGATCTGAGACCTCATGGCGACATCAATGGTACCGTTGGGTCCGCAATAACCATGCGCACGCAATGGACCTCCTCTCAACGGCGGCGACGGTTTTGAACGCCGCGAGCCGAGAGGACAACGAAGACAAGCACACAAGCAAAATCCAAAATGCAAAAGGGAAGCTCTGCGACATCCAATCAAGCGTGTGCCCAATTAAAAAGCTCCGCGACCTCATACATGCGGGTGCCCAGCGCTAAAGGACTATCAGGGAGTACCTGGAGGTCCTAAGGTGCTGAGGAGGTTGAGGAAGGGAGGACCGGTGCCGGAGAGGAAGGGTGCTCCACGGCCAAAGCTTCAGCTCCAAGCTCCACTTTGTCCCCCTCTGCAAATGCCCAACAAATCAAGTTAGGACTTGGTCCCAGAGGGTAGGGCACAAATGGAAGCAAGGAGAAAAAGGAGGAAAACTCCAGGGACCCTTGTCCACCGAAGAGCTTCAAGCTTCTCAACAATGGCGGCCAAGAGAGCTTTGGTGGTTTAGAGCTCGCAAGCACGGGGGTGCAAGCAAGGGGATAATGGTGTGCAAAGGAAGCCAAGGAAACAGTGGGGGAGGCTTTATACTAGGGCACCGGAGGTCATAGACCCCGGGTTAAGCTCATGGTGAGCTTAGCCCATGGCTCGGTTCAAGGGGTTGGACAAGACACGAGGCTGACATGGTGACAGGTCTGTGTGGACAGGAGGGGCGGAAGGCTGACCTGCATTTAATGCGGGTCAGCAAAGAGTTGTTATAAGGTACACAGTGGATAGGCTGGGCATTAACTCCCTCGCTCAGGGCCACGCAGGCGTGACCAAGGAAGGAGAAGAACAGGGGAGGTCATTTTGACCGTTGGATAAGCCCACGGGGAGGTCCTGGCCCTCCGATGTGGTTTTTGAACTGTTACGCCTAAATGATCGGGAGGAGGTCCCACCACACGATCAAGGATGGGAGGTCGAGCCCTCCGATTTCCTTAATAATGTAAGCGCGTGGGAAAATGGGATTAGAGGTCCAAGGCGTTGGATCTCCATCCAACAGTCTTGGACCTCTGTGAGGTCTTAACCGCACATGAACTTAAGAGCATGAGGGGGAGGTCATGGCCTTAGGATTTAAATCCAAGGGCGCACAACCAAAGGGAGGTCTGAGGCTTTGCGTGAAGAGCGAGGGAGGTCAAGACCTTTGGATTTTGATCCAACGGTGGTGATCAAGATAGGGAGGTCTGAGCCTCGTGGCGTGGCGCAAAGGAGGTCTTGAGCTTGCGCAACACACAAGGGAGGTCATGGCCATTAGATTTAGATCTAAGGGCAACGACCTCACGTCTTGTGGAGGTCTGATGCGATAAGACAAGGAGGAGGTCGTGATGTGGATTTTAATCCAACGGTACACAACACGAGATAGGTGAGGTCTTGCTATTTGGATATTTTGAGGGAGGCCGTGGGGCATTGGATCTGATCCAACGGCCACGACCTCGCTTAAGCGGAGGTTTGCTTAGTTTAACAGGTGAGGGAGGTCATGGCCATGGATCTTGGATCCAAGGGCTACGACCTCAACAAGGTGGGATGTCAAGTGGTTTGACAACCCGTGGAGGTTTTTGAGATTTAACACATGGGGAGGTCATGACCGTGATCTTTGATCCAACGGCTATGACTCAGTGAGGTGAGGAGGTCTTTGCGGTGTTGATCATGAGGAGGTCGTGGCGGTTGGATGTTAATCCAACAGCTGCGACCTGATCAAGGTGAAGAGGAGGTCTTTGGGGTGCACACACGGTTGAAATGGACCCACTTTGCAAGTGACTAGCCCAAGGAACAGTGTAGGCTTTTAAATTTAGTTTTTAACAACTGAAACTTAGCAGCATTATTTGTGATAGCAAATGAACTCCAAATTTGATGAAATTTTAACTGGAGCTTGCTGACAATGAGATTAACCTTGCATAAAATTTCCAGAGGTTATTATGCAATGCATTTTTCTCAGGAAATTCATGAAGGTTGTTTAAGGATTTGTTTTACCTCCAAAATTTATCAAACAAGTTTTACATCTTGGGATATTTTTCAGAGGGGTCCCACATCAGTTTTGGGACCAAGGAGAATATTTTCCAAACGTTTGGCACAAGATTTAAGATAATTGGAAAAGGAGTTTGACTTTTGGTCAACAAGAGCTTTGTGTTTTTGGATTACACAACTCTTGGACAAGAATTACATGAATGTTTAGGGGTTTTCAAGGTGTGAGAAAAAGTTTTAATTTCTACACCTTAATTATATTTGAACAAACCCTGTTTATACAGTTGGGATGTTACATAGACTTTGATGAGACCTTCGCTCATGTTGCTAGACTAGAAGCCATTCGTATTCTGCTTGCATTTGCTGCATCTAAAGGTTTTAGGTTGCATCAAATGGATGTTAAGATTGCCTTTTTGAATGGTTTTATAGAGGAGGAAGTGTATGTTAGGCAACCCCCTGACTTTGAGAATCCCAAGCACCCTGATCGTGTTTTCAAGCTATACAAAGCCTTGTATAGTCTTAAGCAAGCCCCTAGAGCCTGATATAATAGACTTAAGACCTTCTTGTTTAAGAATGATTTTGAAATGGGAAAAGTAGATAAGACTCTTTTCATTCTTAGGCATGGCAATGACTTCCTGTTTGTTCAGATTTACGTGGATGATATTATATTTGGTGGTTCCTCTCATTCTCTTGTTTCTAGTTTTTCTGAGACCATGTCTAGGGAATTTGAGATGAGTATGATGGGAGAGCTCAACTACTTTCTAGGGCTTCAAATCAAGCAATGCAAGGAAGGGATCTTCATTCATCAGACGAAGTACACCAAAGATCTACTCAAGCGCTTCGAGATGGGTGACTGCAAGCCGATCACCACTCCCATGGCGACTTCGACTACTTTGGATCCAGATGAGCAAGGAGAAGCTGTGGATCAACGCGAGTATCGCAGCATCATCGGCTCCCTTATGTACCTGATGGCCTCAAGACTGGACATCCACTTCGCGGTCTGCCTCTGTGCGAGGTTTCAGGCGTCTCCGAGGACTTCACATCGCCAAGCCGTTAAGCACAACTTCAGGTACCTACACTCTACCCTTCAGTATGGCATTTGGTTTTCCTGCTCGTCTTCTTTGTCCATTCGGGGGTTTTCTTATTCTGATTTTGCAGGCTGTCGACTAGATAGGAAGAGTACCTCTGGCATTTGTCATTTCTCAGGCACTTCTCTTGTCTCTTGGTCATCTAGGAAGCAGTCCTCTGTTGCACAATCCATCTTTCAAGTTTGAATATGTAGTCAGCCGCTAGTTGTCAGTAGTCAAATTTTGTGGATGGTGTCCACTCTTAAGGACTTTGGGTTAAATTTTGCTAGTGTTCCTCTTTTCTGTGATAACACTTCTGCCATTAACATTGCTAAAAACCCAGTGCAACATTCCAGGACCAAGCACATAGACATCCGCTATCACTTTCTTAGAGACCATGTTGAGAAGGGTGATATTGTGCTGCATTTTATGGAGTCCGAGGCTCAGTTGGCTAATATCCTCACCAAGCCTTTAGACCCACCAAGGTTTGTCACCTTGAGGAGTTAGTTAGGGGTAATTTATACATATGGGTTGGTTTGAGAGGGAGTTCGATCTTTTCTGATCTTACCTTGTTCATCTGATCTTTTCTTGATCTTCTTTTGAACTTTTTTTTATCCTTTTTTATCTTTTTAGGCTTTTTGAGCTTTTCTTGCATCTCATTGTATCATATTGCATTCATATGAAAAACACAAAAAGATGGATTGTAATATAAGCTTTTCTGCTTATCCTTTAAAATTGATGAAGCTTTGCTTATTACCTATTGGAGCTTTAGTATTTCAATTCTTGCTCAATGCCATGTCTAGTTCTTTGACTTGCTAGAATTATCATGCTTTCACATGTGTAGCTAAGTCTTTGCTGAATGAGCTAGAACTCTAAAACAACTTGAACTAAAAACTGCAATTTATGGATGTTTTAGCTAGTTGCGCAATTAGTGCTCCTTTTGTGACATTGGCTCTGTCAAAATTGCTTTGTTAGCTCTTGAATCTAAAATTGATCATTACTTGAGCTTCTTGTTCTTTTGAGAATCTAAAACTGCTCTTGTGCAAAATGAAAAATGAAAATTCAATTTCAAGATTGTCTTATGCTTAAATTGTGCCAAACTACTCTCACGAGACTGCATGTCCAAGACATGAACTTGGAGATAGTTTGATGATCCAGACGATCTCATGGGGACTGCTTGTCAAAACTGATATGAACCTCAAGATTTGTCGCCCTGGTAGAAGCTTCGGAAAAGTTTGTGGATGGCCCCTAGTCTAGGATCTTCTTCACTAAGATATACCTTTAATCAACTTCTGGTCGAAACTTAGGAAGAGTTTGTGGATGGCTCCTAGTCCAGGATCTTCTTCACTAAGTTAGACCATTAGTCAACTTCAATATTCATTGCAAATGAAAAACTGTTGAAAAATGGGTGTTTAAGAAAATTGAGCAAAATAATTCAATTCAGGACATGTCTGTCTCTTAATGTGGTCATTATTAGCTTTTTGATCTCACATTGACATTTTGACATGGCCAGTATCATTTTAGGATCCCTGTTGATGAACTTGCTAAATTTGAAGCTTTGCTCAAAATGATAAAATTCATTGTGTTACATTGAGCCTTCTAGCTTAGCTTTGATATATATGTCTTAACATGATCTTACTAGCGCTTTCAGGCTTGATATGTCTTGTGCAATATTAGAAATGCTAGCTTGTTCTTTTGGGTAATCTCCAAAGCTTCTTGTAATCAAAAAATTGAAAAATACAAAAAAATGAAGCCACTACATTGCATTTCATGCATGCTCCTTCTTATGTTTTTTCCTCAATTTTGCATTTGTTATTTCTGGATGAGAGGAAGGCGTGATTCCTTGATGACTCCATTATCAAAGGGGGAGAAGAAGTAACAAAAATGTTAAAAAGGGGGAGCCTTTAGAGAAAATTGAAGAATTTGAAATTTTCTGAAAATCTGAGGATCATAGTGAGGGGGAGTATCCTTTTTGCATTCTTATGGTATTATTGCCTTTTCTGAACTTGAATTGCAATTCTTGCAACCTCACAATGATCAAAGGTTAAATTGAACAATTGTTCTTTCATATGGATCTTAAGTGAGATTTTGACTCGTTTATGGAAAATGAAGCTTTCTCGCTTTCTTTTGCCTTATCTCACTTGCCGATGCTTTTCTGAAGCCAACTTGGTCATTCCCTTTGCTTTCTCTTCCATTTGGACCAAGTTATGCCATTGTGCGAAAACGTCGAGTTTTTTCTTTTCAAACCTCAAAATTTGCTTTTGTGGGAAATTGCCAATGTGTTCATCAAGGGGGAGATTGTGGATATCATGGGGATATGTGCACGATCTTAGGATGATGTTACAATTGGCAATGTCGTTAAAGGTTTGTCGAAACACGCGTTTTCGTCGAAGTTTGGAATGCTGTTAGAGCATGTGCAATCAGACTGGCGTTGGGCCAACAGTCAGACCAGCCATTAAATGGCGGTCTGACCGATTTTGTACTGTTCATCGGCCAAAGTGGCGATGAGTGTTGGGTTAGGTCAAGTTCATGGGTTTCATGGCATATGTGTTGCATGATGCATGTTTTGACTAATGTGGGTCAAGTTGTGAAGAACTTATCCCCAGAATCGATTTCTTTGTCCATTGTTGTGCATGTTCCTTGGAGGTCAATGACGGTCAACGGCGAGGATGATCGGGACTAAGCTTGGAGAGCTGAGGTCCAGAACGATCGGGGATGCCGGGTGAGGTCAATGGAGTCAAGCATGGCGCAAGAGGGACAAAGGTGACCGAATGAGTAGTTCAGTGCGACGGATTGGATCAAGCAGTGCGGGGGTCGGTGCAAGTACCAGAGTGGTTTCGATGGGAGCCAGATGGGAGAGACTTGTCGACATGATGAGAGCCGCTGGATCAACCTACACATGGCGAAGCATGGAAGTGCTTCACGCAGTTTAGACTCGGTCTTCGAAAAAGATCGAGAAGGGGTATTTGTGTGGGCTTAACGAGAGCCTATTAAAGTTCAATCTTCTAGAAGGTCTAAGCCTCCACTATAAATAGAGAAGGGTGGTGGCTGCACCTAGGGGTGAAAACGGATCGGATACGAACGGATAATAGCTCTGCCATATTTGTTTTCATATATTTTTTCCGGATCCGGATACGAATACCCCGGATACGAATACGGATAAGAATAATATCGAATACGAATACGGAGTGAATACGAATTGAAACGAATACGGTCGCGGATATTTTTCGGAACATGAAAACCCCTTAAATTGTATGCCAGAAATTAACGAAAACATATAATTAGTTTATTTGATGCAAACATTTATGAATTGTTCATATTTTCAGCAACTACACATAACATTGACACTAGTAAGCTGTATTAATTAGTTCATCACAAACATAACACTTAGTTTACTATATTTAGCTCATAAGTCATAACTCACAAAGTCACAAGTCATCACATACATAAAACTTAGTTCACACTAACATCGATCAAGCTGAATGGTTAATCTATACGCAAATGACTGTAACATCCCAAAGTATGCTACCAAAAATAAAATTAATAAAGTTATTATTTTATTGTATTTTTCGAGATTTAAAAGAGTTTTCTTGGTCAAAAAGAAAAAATAATAAAATAAAATCAATTATTTAATTTCCTAGCATTTAATGTCAAAAATAAAATTTATTGAGATTTCTGGGATTTTATTGGATTTAAAGTGAAAAAGAAAAATTAATTAATTTCTTGAATTTTCTGGATTTTAAAAGGTTTTTCCTATTTTTCAGAAATTAAAAATAATTTACGTGCAAAAATAATAATTAACTTTAACTTGGAATTAATTTTATTAAGTTCAAAATAATTCAAGGAATTTTTGTGATTTTTTCTAGAATTTTTGAACTCTATTTGCTATTTTCTAAAAATCTATTTGATTTGTTGCATTTTTTGAAATTCGAAAATCAATTAAAATCTCCTTTTCACTTTTGGGCTGAAATCCTCTTTTGGGCCGAAATCCAGATATGCGGACTTGGTCTTATCCGGATAATCCGTATTCGTATCCGTATCCGCCGGATAGCATGCCTACCGCATTCGTTTCTGTTTCCGACAAAAAAAATCCGAATCCATTTCTGATCTGAAAATT
The DNA here is from genome assembly GCA_036346405.1 of Phyllostachys edulis. Classification (NCBI taxonomy): domain Eukaryota; kingdom Viridiplantae; phylum Streptophyta; class Magnoliopsida; order Poales; family Poaceae; genus Phyllostachys; species Phyllostachys edulis. The sequence continues at coordinate 15,809,278 of CM070559.1, read as the reverse complement.
ATCCGAGAAAAATCCAATCCGAGACAATCTGAATCTGTTTCCGTCTGGATCGGTCGGAAACTATCCGATCCATTTTCATCCCTAGCTGCACCCCTGTAACATCCCAAATGTGTAATTAGGGTTAATCAAGTATAATTATATGTGTAGAAATTAAAACTTTTTCTCACATCCTGAAAAACCCTAAAATCTTATGTAATTCTTGTCCAAGAGTTGTGTAATCCAAAAACACAAAGCTCTTGTTGAACAAAAATCAAACTCATTTTCCAATTATCTTAAATCTTGTACCAAACATTTGGAATATATTTTCCTTGGTCCCAAAAACTGATATGGGACCCCTCTGAAAAATATCACAAGTTGTAAAACTAGTTTGATAAATTTTGGAGGTAAAACAATCCTTTAAACAACCTTCATGAATTTCTTGAGAAAAATGCATTGCATAATAACCTCTGGAAATTTTATGCAAGGTTGATCTCATTGTCAGCAAGCTCCAGTTAAAATTTCATCAAATTTGGAGTTCATTTGCTATCTCAAATAATTCTGCTAAGTTTCAAATTGTTAAAAACTAAATTTAAAAGCCTACACTTGTTCCTTGGGCTAGCCATATTCAAAATCTCAGGAATCAACCAAAAATCTCAGGAATCAACCAAAAACGGAAGAACGAAGAATTTCTTGAGAAAAATGCATTGCATAATAACCTCTGGAAATTTTATGCAAGGTTGATCTCATTGTCAGCAAGCTCCAGTTAAAATTTCATCAAATTTGGAGTTCATTTGCTATCTCAAATAATTCTGCTAAGTTTCAGCTGTTAAAAACTAAATTTAAAAGCCTACACTGTTCCTTGGGCTAGCCATATTCAAAATCTCAGGAATCAACCACAAAATCTCAGGAATCAACCAAAAACGGAAGAACGAAGAACAGAGACAACCCAAAACTGAAATCTTAGATTTAAACCAAGTTTGCTCTTCGGGAAATCGATCAAATGATCTTGTGGCACTAACCCATCATAGAACAACTCGTTTTGAGGCTTCCCAACAAGAAACAACAAGAGACTCACAAAATCAAGAAATCATCAAATGGGAGTCACGAAGAACAAAACAAGAGTTCGAGAGACAAACTTCAGATTTCATTCATTGAATCAAAAGCGAAAAACACATAGATACATCCCCATACGCATGGACATTAGAACCAGAGGGATGATTACATGTAAGCTCAATCCATCTCCTCACTCTCACAACTCAAGAACCAACACTCATCCATTCTAGAGGGGAGATGAACACAAAACCAAGAAGGGACAAGCAGGAGCACTACTCGCCTACACCTCCACTCTCAACAACTAAAGAGCAAAAGAGAAACAACCTCACAAAGCCTCTTTTGACTCTAAAACCCTAATTCCACCCAAGTGCTCAAGAGGGCATGCAGCCCTCCAATCCTTTATATAGCCTTGGCTAACGGGTCTCCTCCCGTACGCCCGCTAAGTCCAACTGAGCCCGCTCGCTTGTGCCTTGCAATTTCCGATTCGCCTTCGCACCTTCCGAAGCTTCCGCTCCTTGTCTCAAGACGCCTCGCAACCACCTCGAGTCCACGTCGTCTTGACACATCCCGACCGTTCGACCTCGGCGCCACTGCGCCTAGTCCGATCCACGTGTCTCGCCACGACTCCGCTCGGCGCCCCGCACCACACGAGATAAGAACACGAAACCGAACAAGTTCTTCACAACTTGACCTAACGTTAGCTCAAACATGCAATATGCAACACATATGCATGAACACACTGGATATGACCTATCCCAAAACTCAAATCACCAAAATGGCGAACCTCACAATACAATCGGACAACCGCTTATGTTACCGGCGGATCAACCGCACTCGGTCGCATCTGGCTCCAATACTGCGGTCGTTCGATTTTCAATGAAGACCGAACACGAAAAAACAACTTCTCCGAATTCTTCAACCTCCATTTACCAATCGGTACAACCGCCTCATGGTCGTCATCGCCCATAACACGCCGGTCGTTCGATTTTCCGACGACCGAGAATGACTTCACGCACGCGTGATCCGCGCAATGACAAGGTCCGACCACACAAACCAAACTCGATCGACCTAAAACCTTTGTCAATTACTCATCACTTTCATGGAGACACGACCACATGGTCTCTCAATCTCCCCCTTGATGAGAATATTGACAAACCCAGAAAAAGCTTTTAAGAAGAGTTTGAGTTTGAAGAAACCAACATGGTCCAAGAAATGAAATGAAGCTAATGACCATGTCGATGTATGAACGCAAGAGCAACAACCGAAAGAGCAAATTGATCTCCAAAGCTCTAAACTGTTTCCCACAGATTTTTTCTTCTCTATTCTCCCCCTTTTGGCAATAAACGCATCAAGATGCAATAGAGAGAATATGACATGTTAATGGATGAAAATTGGCTGAAGTTTGTTTATTTAAGCATTTTGAGCCATGAGAATTATCCATAATGACCAACATGTAATACACCAAGCCATAACTTAATAAAAGGCTATCTAGATCATGACAAGATATGTATAAGCTAGCTAGAACACATAGATGACAATCTGAAAATGAGGTACATTATGTGAGCAAGTCAAGTCATCAATGAGCAAAGTCTCGCTAGAGATATCCAAGGATGATGCAGAGCCATGTCAATAAGCTAAGCGGAACTAAGAAGCTTAAATTGAGACCATATAGAGTGCTATGCTCAAGATTGAAACATTGGTTAAAGTACATGATACTTTTGTGGCTTTAAGCACATTGAACACATGAAACATATTTTCTTTTGAAATTCATGGTGGTTTCCAACCAGATTTTTGTTTTATCATGTGCTAGGTCTCAAGCCTTATGCGACTACTCCAAGCGAGAAGCTTAAGAAGATAGTCTAGGTCACCCAAAACTCCCCCTAAGTTCATGCCAAGTGCAATGGCAAGCCGTCTCATAGGAGAAAATTGGTGAGATCAGTTTTTTCGCACAAAAGAGATCTTTTTGCCTTTTAACAAGTTGTACTAACTCATGCATCACCAAGAGACTAAAACAGCTCTTTCTAAGGCTCAATATAGATTCATTACTCTACCCAGCCTATTTGACATGGCATGAATCATAAAAGAATGGCTCAAGAAAGACTAATCTCGAGTGCTAACATGACAAGTTTTAGTTTAAGTTGAGCAATTTTAATTAACTTATCATGGCAAAAGCTAGGCTACACATATGAAGTCATGATAAATCTAGCAAATAAGCACAAGTCATGGCAAGGTGTAAAGCATTGTAAACATGTCACAAGCAGGATAATAATCAAGGCTCAATGTAGTTATATTACAATGCGAGAATGCTAGAAATGCGAAGATCCGGCTCCCCTCAACATTAGATGCAACTTTTAGTTCAAGTTGAGTTAAGTCAATATTAAGCTCCAGAAGCTCCCAAATGAACTCCCCTTGAACCAAAACAATAAATCGAGAAGCTGGCAAAGAAAACATAAAACAGGCAGTCCTTAAAGCATAGATAAGATATAGAGAATACTATGGCTCAGACTGACTCTTATCTACCCCATATGACTCTAGGACTATCAACTGCCCACTTAACACACCTAGGAGCAAACACGTACCCTGTCTACCCGAGGGTGGCCCAACCCTCGCTAGAACCTACAAGAAGTGAGTGAGCTCAACCTAGTGGGATAAGTAACAGCTAATAAGCAGCATCCTAGAATCACAAGATAAGAGCAGAAATCTAAACAACTAGACAAAAGAAGCACTCTAATCTATGCTAGGAGGACTGATCCCAAATGCACCCAAAAAGCAATGCAACAGCAAGGAGCAAGAGCATAAATAATATAGTAGAGTAGTAAAACCCAAAGCTCCCCCTCACTACAGTCCATAAGGACAAACCACCCCAAGCTCTCCCCGCAGAGCTGAAAACCTCGAACTATCCAATGGCTTGGTGAAAATGTCAGCCAACTGGTGGTCACTCTCCACAAACTGGAGCACTATATCGCCCTTCTCTACATGGTCTCTAAGGAAGTGGAAGCGAATATCGATGTGCTTGGTCCGGAATCTTTGACTGGGTTCTTGGCAATGTTAATCATGAAGTGTTATCACAAAAGAGTGGAACACATGCCGATAACTAACCCAAAGTCCCGCAGGTCGAAGCCATCGAGCACTTGACTACAAAGAATCGGCTGCAAACAACGTACTCGGCCTCTGCGGTGGACTGTGCAACACCAGACTGCTTCCTTGAAGACCAGGAAACAAGAGAAGTGCCAAGAAATTGGCAGGTGCCAGAAGTGCTCTTCCTATCTATCCTCTGACCGGTAAGATGCGCATCCGAGAAGGCTCTCAAGGAAAGACGGGATGAGGAAGAGTACCAGATACCATAGTCAATGGTAGCTCGCAGTACCGAAGATGCGCTTCACTTTGGCGGTGAAACGCGAGGAGAAGCAAACGAGCGCACAAACACACGTAAAAATGTATGTCCGGTCTCGAGGCGTTGAGGTACAAGAGGGAGCCAATCATCTTTGCGAAACTCCTTTTGATCAAGCGGCTCGCCATCCTCATCTGGGTCAAGATAGGTCAGAGAAGCCATGGGAGTCGACACACAGCTTACCATCACTCATGTCGAGCGTCTCGGGAGATCACGAGTGTACTTGCCTCGATGAAGAAAAGTACCCTCCCGAGTGCGCTTGATTTGGAAGCCAAGAAAGAATGTCAACTCACCCATCATACTCATCTCAAACTCGGTGCTCATGACATCCGAGAAGCGGGAAACCACAGTATGGGAAGAGCGCCAAAGATAATGTCATCGACATAGATCTGACGACGCAGAAGGTCATGCCATGCGGCGGATGAACAAGGTCTTGTCAACTTTACCCATCTCAAAACCATGACTTATCAAGTAGGACTTAAGCCTCTCATACCAAGCTCGGAGCCTGCTTAAGTCCATCTGGTTTGAAAGCTTGAAGACATGGTTAGGGTATTTGGGGTTCTCGAAACACGGAGGTTTGTCGGACGAGACTTCCTCCTCAATAAGGCCATTGAGGAAGGCACTCTTCACGTCCATCTGGTAAAGCTTGAAACCCTTAGAAGTTGCAAAGGCAAGCGAGATTCTAATGGCTTCAAGTCGAGCTACAGGGGCAAAGGTCTCCTCAAAGTCTAGACCCTCAACCTGGGAAAACCCCTGAGCTACCAATCTCGCCTTGTTTCGGATGATTACCCCATCCTCACTCTGCTTGTTCTTGAACACCCACTTGGTTCCAATGATATTGTGGCCTCGTGGGGGCTCTACAAGCGACCAGACCTTGTTCCTCTCGAAATTTTCTAGCTCCTCATGCATGGCATTGACCCATGACTCATCAGATAAAGCATGAGAAACATCTTTGGGCTCAAAAGAGGCAATGAAGGCAGAATGGAGACAGAATTGAGATAAGCCAGATTTTGAGCGGGTAACACGCTCGAAAAGATCTCCAATGATCTGCTCTGAAGGATGGACTTTCTGGATGTGTCTAGGAGGTCCTGGGAGAGATGAAGAAGTGGCCTCTACCTCATGAGCTGACGAGGTAGGAACAGAGCCACTAGCTCCAGAGGAAGCGAAGGCAAGGGTCGATCACCTCGAGGTGCGGTGGAAGACGGCACCTCAAGGAGTGGATGAGGGCGGGATCGTAGACAACCGTCATCTCCATCGTCCTCATCATCCACAAAGATGGTCTCGGACTGCTCTAAAGAACCTGAGATATCTGGCCTAGTCCCCGGACTGGCCTCGTCGAAGGTCACCTCGCAGGTCTCTACCATTTTGCTAGTCTCGCAGTTCCAGACCCTATAAGCCCGCGAAGAAGTCGAGTAGCCTAGAAAGATACCGTCACAGGAACGTGACTCGAACTTGTCTAGGTTCCCAGACTTCAAGATAAAGCACTTGCAACCAAACACACGAAAATGAGAGACGCTGGGCTTTCGCCCGTATCTCAACTCATAAGAAGTGCGGTGTAGGAGTGCCCGAAGAAAAACTCGATTCGAAACATGGCACGCGGTCGCAATGGCCTCAGCCCAAAACTTCCTCGGTGTAGAGTACTCATCAAGCATCGTCCCGCCATCTCGACCAAGGTGCGGTTCTTCCTCTCCACAACGCCATTTCTTTGAGGGGCGTATGGAGAAGAGAAGCGGTGCTCTACACTGTCTCACCACGTAAACTCTCAAAGTAGGAATTCTTGAACTCCGTGCCATTGTCATCATGGACGGAAAGGCGACTAGAGGGGGTGAATAGGAGCACCGAATCTTTTTCGCAAAGAATGGATTCAACTTATAAATCACTCCAATAGCTATGAGAGCTATGAAGATCAATGATTAAGCACGAGAGGAAGTCTTATGTTGAATCCACTCCTCACCCCCAAAGCTCAAACAAACAAAAAGCGAGGAAGAGCCGAACAAATCGGGACAATCGGTACAACCACGGGCAAATGGCGGTTGTACGCATGATCGGCTACAACCCATGAGCAAGCGGCGGTTGTACCGCGATCCGTATAACCGCAGATGTTAAGCCGGTTCATCCGATTGTCCGAACAGCAAAATCCGCTCGGGTTTCAAAACGAAAATCAACGTAACTTTTGATCTCGCGCCAAACATGACCAAATTTGGAACACACCTTCCTAAGAATGTTAGGAACCTATTCCAAGAAACGATTGAGTAGATCCAACCACAAAATCTCAGGAATCAACCAAAAACGGAAGAACGAAGAACGAGACAACCCAAAAGCTGAAATCTTAGATTTAAACCAAGTTTGCTCTTGGAAATCGATCAAATGATCTTGTGGCACTAACCCATCATAGAACAACTCGTTTTGAGGCTTCCCAACAAGAAACAACAAGAGACTCACAAAATCAAGAAATCATCAAATGGGAGTCACGAAGAACAAAACAAGAGTTCGAGAGACAAACTTGATTTCATTCATTGAATCAAAAGCGAAAAACACATAGATACATCCCCATACGCATGGACATTAGAACCAGAGGGATGATTACATGTAAGCTCAATCCATCTCCTCACTCTCACAACTCAAGAACCAACACTCATCCATTCTAGAGGGAGATGAACACAAAACCAAGAAGGGACAAGCAGGAGCACTACTCGCCTACACCTCCACTCTCAACAACTAAAGAGCAAAAGAGAAACAACCTCACAAAGCCTCTTTTGACTCTAAAACCCTAATTCCACCCAAGTGCTCAAGAGGGCATGCAGCCCTCCAATCCTTTATATAGCCTTGGCTAACGGGTCTCCTCCCGTTCGCCCGCTAAGTCCAACTGAGCCCGCCCGCTTGTGCGGCCTTGCAATTTCCGATTCGCCTTCGCACCTTCCGGAAGCTTCAGCGCTCCTTGTCTCGACGCCAAGCAACCACCTCGAGTCCATGTCGTCTTGACACATCGACCGTTCGACCTCGGCGCCACTGCGCCTAGTCCGATCCACCGTGTCTCGCCACGACTCCGCTCGGCGTCCTGCAGCCCACACGAGACAAGAAACACGAAAGCCGAACAAGTTCTTCACAACTTGACCCAACGTTAGCTCAAACATGCAATATGCAACACATATGCATGAACACACCTGGATATGACCTATCCCAAAACTCAAATCACCAAAATGGCCGAACCTCACAATACAATCGGTACAACCGCCATGTTACCAGCGGATCAACCGCACTCCGGTCGTACCGCTCCAATACCTGCGGTCGTTCCGATTTTCAATGAAGACCAGAACTCGAAAAAACAACTTCTCTGGAATTCTTCAACCGCCATTTACCAATCGGTACAACCGCCCTGCGGTCGTACCGCCCATAACACGCCGGTCGTTCCGATTTTCCTGACAGCCCAGAATGACTTCACGAAAACGCGTGATCCGCGCAATGACAAGGTCCGACCACACAAACCAAACTCGACTGACCTAAAACCTTTGTCAATTACTCATCACTTTCATGGAGACACGACCACATGGTCTCTCAGTTTAGAAATTCCAGTGAGGTCTTAGTTAAACTGAAATAAGGTATAGACTTTAGAATTTCATATCTTCTTCGTTTTGAATCCTTTTGAGGTCATTCAAATTGTGTTAGCTCTGTCTTGAACTTGACTTTAATCCAAAAATGATTGTTAGTTGAGTTCAGCTCCAGAGCACAGTTTGCCATTAGATTTTAAAACCAACTTTAAAATGTGCACTTAAATCAATGCTTAACTTGTAAAATACATAACTAATGCTCTATAGACTATTTTTGGGTGAGTCCAACTTTGTTGGTTTCCTCTCTTAGTGAACTCACTGTGAAAATTGGTTTTGAGCATGTTGCTGTTAGGAAATTGAGGACTTGTGCATTATAATTTTGTTCAAGTTCTTGTTTTTGAAAATTTGTAGAGAGTGCATAATAGCTCCAAATGAGATGAACTCAATTGTGTTATTCATCTCATGAGGTGCTGGTTTTACAGTAAAAATTTCAGCTTCACTTCTATTCTAGAAAATTTTGCGATGAACAGTAACATATTTCTAATTATTAGGCTGAGCAGAATTGATTTCATCATATCTTTTGCATTGAGAATCCAAATCAATTGGTTCTTGTTGCTAAATTCATGATAAATCATTGTCTTGCTGCTGTAGAAAATTCAGAGAATTTGGAGTTCGTTTGTTGTGCTGTCTTTGTTGTGTTTCGTCGTTCTTATCGGTTCTTTCTCGCTTTTCCGTTAGGCTTCGACATTTGTGGCGATCCCGAGAGCGACCCTCTGCCACAACTTGGCCAGCATCAAGGCAAGCAGTTTGACCATTTCCATCATTGTCCCATTACTTTAAAGCTTAATACTTTGTTTTACTTCTATGTATGCATGCTACTTTGTGTTAAATGTCGTTAGTAATCCTATAGTCGCATAATCTGTAGGAATTCTTTACCCTCTACTACCATGAGCCTAGGTTATTTGCTGTGGTGGGAGCTCGTTGGATGAGCTCTTATCACTTAGTAGTTTCGATTTAAATTGCTTAGACATGCTTAGTTATCGGTAGAAATGGGCGATCATCGACTTAGTCGATGGTCTTGATCACTCAAAACTGATTATTACTCTTATATGTCCAGCACTTGTGCTTTGTTTAATTGTAAAATCAAAACTGAAAATAAAAGATTGATTTAGACTTGGGCATATTGGATGGATGGTGCGGTTTTTGGATGTGGTGGTATGCTGGGTCCCTAAGGACCGAGTACTTGAGTCACTAAGCCAAGCGATTTGGCGTACTAACCACGCTTGAGGGCATATGGAACCCCTCTTGACTAAGTACTCTAGGAGGTGTTAATTATGAGCGAGCTCGGTTGGTGTGTTTTAAAAAAACAAATGTATATGTATAGTGTGGGAGGAGCATTAGCTTAGGGAAGGTTGTGATGTCTCCTTCTCCCGTGGGTTGTGCAGCTCGTAATTAGCATTCATCCTTTGGAAAGGTCTCGTAGGACTTAGCCGTGCGGCACACCTTGAAGTGTGCGTAAAGGAAAGGCGATCGGCGTGTGGGTGCAGTGGTACACCTGCAGGGATAAAACTATTGAATAGCCTCGTCCTAGGTTATGGACATGCTTGGTAAGGTCGTTCAAGACTAGACTACAACCTTTAATTAAAACTTGACATGGTTGGTATGAGCGGGAGTTCATGCTATTGTTGTGGTGACTTGGGTTAGTCACTTCGAGATTGTTCTTGTTGTTGTTATTATGTTATTATCGCGTTGTTATTTCAACCATTAAAAATGCTTTGTCAAATTGCTTTCAATCTATTATGTTCTTGCAAATAAATGTTGCTTTATGCTAAAAGCGAGTCCAAAGCCTCATCCACTTAAATAAAGCTTGCATGTAGCTATTTATAGTTCTGTTATCTCACACGTAAGTCTTGCGGAGTACTTTATGTACTCATCCGCGTGGTTGTGGCAATTTTGTGGCTTTTGTGCAGAGGAAGAAGGAGAGCTCCAAGAGCCTCTCTTTTGTGCTACGTGTTGCAGTTTCTTGACGACTAGCTTGGCGGTCGGTCGAGATGCCTAGGGTTAAGGCACCTCGATTGGCTTTGTGTTATAGCCATCTTTATGGCACTTTTGCTTCATTGTTATCTTTGTAGATTTGTTGCTATTTGGCCTAAGGGCCTCTCTTTTGTAATATCTATTCCATATTATTGTTAACTTCGGTTTGTTGCTTATGTTCTATGTGTTGTATGGAATTGATACATTCTTTTGTTGTGAGGTATGTATCTTGCATTCAGGAAGTATACATCTCTCGAGACCGGGTTTATTTGGTTGATAATACTAGGGTCAATCGGATGACTAAGTATTATGAGCCTAATAAGCGTCGGGTCTCAAAAGTTGGTATCGAGCCATCTTGACCGTAGTAACGTAAGCTTGGTCGATCCTTAGGATATTTTGAAAACCTATTTTCAAAGCATCAAATGAGTTTTGAAAGCTTAGGTAAATTCTCGGATTTTATTCCTTACCTATCTTAGCTTTCTCTTCTCATCCCACTCTAATTTGAGTTTTAAAAGTTGTTTCCTCTCTTCCTTCTACAAAATAGTTGTTATCGATTAACACTGGGTTTTTGGGAGAACCAATGAGATTGGCAAATTGAAGTGTGAGCTGCCCACTACAAGGTTTTGAAGTTCGAGTCGGTGATTCGACAAGGAGCTTGGATCACGAAACCGGACAGCAAGCATCAAATTTCGGACAGCAGTCTCAAAGGTGTCTAATTAGGATAGATAATGAGAGGTTAATCAACTAAAACTTGTGGGAATAAAAGGGTAAGATGTGATACTAGTTAGCTAAGTATCTAACACTTATTTCGCTGCATTAACCTTGCTCTCTAGTAGCATTAGCTCTCACCTTACAATCTGATTTTTGATCTTCTCGACCAATTACTCGTTCATTCAATACGGGTTAGTTGAGTTGAGAAGTTGAGCCTTGCTTTTGGTGTTCTTGGCTGTTTTTAGGGTCTTTTAGAAGCTTTTTAAAGTTAAATAACCGCTGATTTGGCTTTCGGTTGGGGTGATATTCCATTCCCCTAGTCGTTGGCTTTGCTTCCCTTAAGGCTTTGTTTTGGTCTAGTTGCTAACCAAACTTCATTGTAACAGGATGGCGGGCCTTTTCGTAGCGGCCAAGGCGGCCACTGGTCGGGACGAGGAGCTTCCTCCTCCTCCGACCATGGCCGAGGTTCTTCTTGGATCGGCGCAACCGCAGATGACCGGAGAGTTCTCTTGGGCGTCATCGCGCATAACACCACCGCACTTACCGGAGCTTGGGATCTGGGCGAGAGGAACGCCCAGTGCGTGGAGGACTCGCGGAGTTTCTTCGTACTCAGCCCCTACCTTTTCGGTCTAAGGACCCGTTGGATGCAGACGATTGGCCGTCTTGTGGGCGTAAGCCGCATCGTGCGATGCGTGGAGCACGAGAAGGCGCTGTTTGCATCGCACCGGTGGAGGGTGCAGCTTTGTCATGGTGGGAGAGCTTTCTCGCCATGCGGCCCGTGGATCACACCGTCTCTTGGGAGGAGTTTCGTCTTGCCTTCCGTCGGGCTCACATCCTGCCGGCTTGATGGAGATCAAGAAGCGGGAGTTTCTTCTGCGCTCAAGCAAGGCGTAGCTTCGATCATGGAGTATGTCTCGAGTTCAACCATCTAGCTCGTTATGCTCCCGAGGATGTGGCCACCGATATGGCTAAGGAGGCCAAGTTGAGCGTGGCTTGTGCGAGGAGTGAAGGACAAGCTATCCATTGTCGACTTTCACGATTTTCAGACCTTGGTCGACAAGGCCATCGTCGTGAGCATGCGGCTCGAGCTTATGGACTCCATAGCGCAAGTGGGAGGCCCATAAGTCATCGAGGCGATTCTTCCGTCCCCTTGAGGCGATCTCGGGGTACCACTCTCACTCTTGGCGCCCCGAGGTCACCCGCCTCCTCGTCCATCGCAGGCCGTGTCTCGATCCGTGCACTGCGAGTCGCCAGAGCGGCCCCGCAACCCGGCTGCCGGGTCACATGTTTCTCATGCAACCGAAGGGGCATTATGCGAACCAATGCCCTAAGAAGGCAGAGGCGACCCCTCGTCCTAATGGAGGGCGGGCGAGAGGTGGTGCGGCTCGGGACGAAGATCGTCCGGCTACCCAAAGGCGTGGGTAGTGGTCGCGTCAACGCCATCACCACAGAGGAGGCTCGGGAGGCACCGGCGTCGTGCTAGGTACACTACGTTAACTCTCATCCCGCTCTTGTTTTGTTTGATTCAGGAGCTTCTCATTCCTTTGTTTCGAGTCTTTTCTTTGCTTCGGAGAGCTTCTTTTCTCTCCATTGTCGATCCGCTTACTCATTCGCTCTCTGGTTCGGAGTTGAGGCGAGTCGAGTGTAGGGATGTCCCTATCGAGATCGGCGTGGGTTTCTTAGCAAACCTTATCCTTCTCCATTCAATGAGTCTTGATGTGATTCTTGGCATGGATTGGTTGTCCCGGCACATGGGGCAAATCGATTGCGCCAGAAGCTCATCTCTCTATCTAGTCCCTCCGTGGCGAGTTAAGCTTTTGCGAAGTCGCTAGATCCGCATCTCTTCGCGCTTGAAGCGAAGCCGCTCTAGATATTAGCGAAGTCCCAACAGTTTGTGACTTTGTTGATGTCTTTCCGCTGATCTTCCGGGGCGCCACCCGTTCGAGACCTCGAATTTGTCATTGAGTTGGCTCTGGTACGCCCCTATCTCAAAGAGGCCTTATCGGATGCCACCGAGCGAGTTGGTAGAATTGAAGAAGCGATTAAGTGAGCTGCAGAGAAGGGTTTCATCCGCCCTAGCTCATCTCCTTGGGGTTGTCCGGCAATCTTCGTAAAGAAGAAGGGCGGTACTTTACGCATAAAGGTCGATTATAAATCCACTTAATGAAGTAATGATAAAGAATAAGTATCCATTGCCCGCATCGGCGATCTCTTGATCAATTGGTGGAGCTCGAGTTTTCTCCAAGATTGATTTGAGAGTGGGATATCATCGAGTTCGGATTCGGCTGAGGATATTCCAAAACGGCGTTCTCTACTCGCTTCGGCTTGTATGAGTACCTTGTCATGTCATTAAACAACCAATGCTCCCGCCTTGTTCATGAATCTCATGAATTCGGTATTCATGGAGTATCTGGATAAGTTTGTCGTGGTCTTCATCGATGATATTCTTATCTACTCCAAGAACGATGAGGATCATGCCGAGCATCTGAAGCTTGTGTTAGGCAAGCTACGTGAGCACCATTTGTCTGTGAAGTTGACAAGTGTGCGTTCGGTTGAAGGAAGTGGCTTTCTTGGGCCATATTCTTTCGGGGAGGCGAGTCATTGATCCTAACAAGGTCACCGATGTTCTTTCATGGAGTCGCCCACCGGTCACCGAAGTCGCGGAGTTTTCTTGGTTTAGCGGGATATTATCGCGCTTTATCGAGAACTTCTCCAAGATCATGGCCGATGTGAGTTGCTCAAGAAGGACAAGAAGTTCTTGTGGTGCGATGCTTGCATGGCAAGTTTCCATATACTCAAGAAGCGTTTGACCACCGCTCCGTTCTTGTTCTTCCCGATATCCATCGCAGACTTCGATATCTTTTGCGATGCTTCTCGTCGAGGCCTCGGTTGTGTCCTTATGCAAGAAGGCAAGGTAGTGGCCTATGCATCAAGGCAATTGAGACCTCATGAACTCAACTACCCTACTCATGATTTGGAGTTGGCTGCTGTGATTCATGCACTTAAGATTTGGCGACATTACCTAATCGGTGTCGTTGTGAAGTGTATTCGGATCACAAGAGCCTCAAGTATTTGTTCACCCAACCGACTGAACCTCGGGCAAAGGAGATGGTTGGAGTTGATCAAGGATTATGATGTGGGTATTCACTACCATCCGGGCAAGGCTAATGTCGTTGCTTGGCGCGCTTAGTCATAAAGCGCATTGTAATGCCTTAGTGCTCAAGGAGCATTAGCCCTCTCTTCTCGAGGCATTCCGGCGTCTCAACTTGGAGATAGTTGAGCATGGATCTCTATTTGCCATGGTTGTGCAACCAACCTTGGTGGATCGGATCAAGTCCGCCCGGTGATCGGATGTTGGAGTGAGCCACATTAAGGCAAATGTCAAGAGCGGAGCGACCAAGTGCTTCTCGAGGATGAGCATGGCGTCGTGAGGTTCGCAACGCCTTAATGGTTCCAAAGGACATGGAGTTGCGGAATTTAATCCTCCATGAAGCCCATAATTCGCCTTTATCCATTCATCCGGGGCCACAAAGATGTATCAAGATCTCCGCCAGAGATTTTGGTGGACCCGAATGAAGAGGAGATCGCGAAGTTCGTTCTTAGAGTGCGGCGTGTGTCGTCGTGTCAAGGCCGAGCATCGGCGTCTGTTTGGATGCTTGACCTTTGCCAATTCTGAGTGGAAGTGGGATTCGATCGGAATGGATTTCATCACCGGTCTACCCGTCCCGAAGAAGAATGATGCCATTTGGGTCGTCATCGATCGATTGACTAAGGTGGCACATTTCCTTCCGTCAAGACCGAACTTGGGTAGGTCTTTTGGCGGAACTCTATATCACCCGCATCGTGAGTTTGCGGTGTGCGAAGACGATTGTGTCGGATCGTGGATCCCTTTTCACGTCTCGTTTTGGCATAGCTTGCAGAGGCTATGGGCACTCGTCTTGCTTTTGAGACGGCATTTCACCCCAAAGCGATGGTCGACCGAGAGGGTCAACCAAGTTTTGGAAGACATGCTTCGTGCTTGTGTCCTTTCATATGGGAAGCATTGGGAGAAATGCTTGCCATTCGCCGAATTTTCTTATAACAACGACTTTCAAAGCCGGTCTCGGCATGGCACCATTTGAGGCCTTATGCGGAGAAAGTGTAGAACCCGTTGAAGCTGGTGAGAGCCGTGAGAGACCTCTCTTTGGCGGACTCAATCAATGAGGCCGGCGCCAAGTCCGGCTTATTCGTGGCGTTTGCGCCGCAGCTCAATCGAGCAAAAGAGCTATGCGGATCGCCGTCGGCGTGAGTTACGTTTTGAGCCTAATGACTTTGTTTATCTCAAAGTCTCTCCTTTGAAGGGCCATCAACGTTTGGCTTCAAGGGCAAGTTGGCTCCTCGATATGTCGGTCCCTACCGCGTTATCGAGAAGAAGGAGCTGTTGCCTATAAGTTGGAGTTGCCACTGCACTTGAGGGGTACATGATGTTTTCCATGTGTCCCGGCTTAAGAAGTGCCTCCGTGTTCCAAGCGAGGAAGCTCGTTGAAACTCTCGATGTCGGGAAGATTTGACCTATCGCGAGCACCTGTTCGCGTGCTCGATGATGAGTCCGAGCGAAGGACAAGGAATAAGACCATCAAGTTCCTTAAAGTTCGGTGGTCAAACCATTACGAGGATGAGGCTACTTGGGAAAGAGAAGATCGTCTGCGTGCGGACTATCCATCTTTCTTTCATCGAGTGAGCCAAATCTCGGGGCGAGATTTCTGTAAGGGGAGAGATTTTGTAACATCCCAAATGTGTAATTAGGGTTAATCAAGTATAATTATATGTGTAGAAATTAAAACTTTTCTCACATCTGAAAAACCCTAAAATCTTATGTAATTCTTGTCCAAGAGTTGTGTAATCCAAAACACAAAGCTCTTGTTGAACAAAAATCAAACTCATTTTCCAATTATCTTAAATCTTGTACCAAACATTTGGAATATATTTTCCTTGGTCCCAAAACTGATATGGGACCCCTCGAAAAAATATCACAAGTTGTAAAACTAGTTTGATAAATTTTGGAGGTAAAACAATCCTTTAAACAACCTTCATGAATTTCTTGAGAAAAATGCATTGCATAATAACCTCTGGAAATTTTATGCAAGGTTGATCTCGTGTCAGCAAGCTCCAGTTAAAATTTCATCAAATTTGGAGTTCATTTGCTATCTCAAATAATTCTGCTAAGTTTCATTTGTTAAAAACTAAATTTAAAAGCCTACACTGTTCCTTGGGCTAGCCATATTCAAAGTTGGTCGGCCCAACCATGTCTGCACCTCGCCAGACCCCATCTCCACCTTGATCAGTCGCGGTAGTTGGATTTACATCCAACACCACGACCTCCTCATGATCAACACCGCGAGGACCTCCCCGCCTCATGAGGTCATTGCCGTTGGATCCGTGATCAACGGTCATGACCTCCCCGTGTTAAACCTCAAAGACCTCCTCGATTTGTTAAACCATCGCAATGAGGTCATCCCATTTGTTGAGGTCGTGGCCGTTGGATCAAATCCAGCGACCACGACCTCCTCCTCAACATACTCGGTCGGGTCATCCCACCTCGTGAGGTCATAGCCCTTGGATCCAAGATCCATGGCCCCGACCTCCTCCTCTCAACCTAAACTAAACAAACCTCCCACCTAACCTAGGTCGTAGCCATTGGATCAAATCCAACGACTCACGACCTCCCGTGCTATCAAGCACTCACAACCTCCCCATCTTTTGTTGTGCACCGTTAGATTAAAATCTACGGTCACGACCTCCTTTGTCTCATGCGCTTTGCAGACCTCAACAAGACGTGAGATCGTAGCCCTTAGATCTAAATCTAAAGGCCATGACCTCCCTTGTGCGTTCTTGTGAGCTCAGGACCTCCACCTCTTTTGATCGGAACCCTTAGATCTAAATCTAGCGGTCTGACCTCCCTTGCTCATTGCGCATCATATCGGACCTCCCATCAGTCGGTGCCCTTGGATTTAAATCCAAAGGCCATGACCTCCCCTCATGTCTTTTTGATCGCGTGCGGTTAAGTCCTCACTGGAGGTCCGCACCGTTGGATGGAGATCCAACGCTTTGGACCTCCTGTCCCTTTTCCTCATGTGCGTTTTCGCGATTAAGGAAATCGGAGGGCCACGACCTCCCCATCCTTGATCGTGTGGCTGGGACCTCCTCCCAGCCACTTAAAACATAACGGTTCAAAACTCTCATCCGATGGTTAGGACCTCCCTCAAGTCCTATCCAACGGCCACAAAGACCTCCCCTGTTCTTCTCCTTCCTTGGGCGCGCGGGCAAGCTCTGAGCAGTGCATTTATTGCGTGTCTGCGCATGAGGTACCTTTTCAACAGCTCTTTGCTGACCCGCATTTAATGCAGGTCAGCTTTTAGCCTCTCAGGTCAAGCTCGAGCCTGCCCCCTTGTCAGCCTCATGTCCTTGCCACCCCATGGACCAACCCGTGGGCTAAGCTCACCATGGAGCTCAGCCCCAGCTCATCACCATCACCTCAGGCTATAAAGTATCCTTTGGGAGCCTCCCTTGGCTTCCTTTACACACAATTGATCTCAGTCTTGCACTTGTGCGTGGCTGAGCTCCTCCCTCACTCACTTCCTCACTGGTGGCTGCCATTGTTGAGTCCTTGGAGCTCCTCAGTGGCACAAGAAGATCCAGTGGCTTCCTTTTCAAACCCTTGTTCGCCTGCTCCCAACACCTCTTGGAAGTTATCCCGACTTAGTTGTTTGGGCACTTTTGAGAGGAGGACAAAGTGGAGCTGGTGGTGTCTTAGGCGGTGAAGCTTCCTTGTCTTCCCCAACACCGCCATCACCTCCACGACCTCCCGGCACCTTAGGACCTCCGGTACACCTGTTAGTCCTTTAGATCTTGGCACCCGCATGAATGATTTTGCGGAGCTTTTCTTGCACAAGCTTGAATGTTCTTGAGCTGCTTTTTGCATTTTCGTGTTTGGCGTCTTTGGTCATCTTTGCCCTCTCGGCTCGGCTGGCGTTCAAAGCCGCCGTCGCCGAGAGGAGGTCCTTTAGTGTATAGCGTTATTGTGCACTCGGTGGTATCGTTGACCTCACCGCGAGCTCTACATCGCCGGCGAGATCACTTCTTCACGCTTCGGGATTTTGTCGGACGCCCCGGCGTGTCATTGTCGATTTTAGGACATAAATTCACCGTTTTAAATGCCCAATCATCGCAATCATTGGTGTCTTAAGCGCCATTAACCCTGCCCCTTTGCGCGCATTAAAACCCCTCGCGCGGACCTCCTCGTGGTCATGGCGCATTTATCTCATGTCCAAAGCTCGTGCTTGTTGGAGTGCAGGGCGTCGAGACCTCCTCGAGGAGATCGGGCGCCCAAGACCTCCCCTTGCGCAATCGTGGCCGTCGAGACCTCCACGGAGGTGCGTGGACGTTAGGACCTCCCTTAGACCTCCCCTAGGTTGTCTCAGCCGTTCATGACCTCCCCGGGTAGATCTTGACCGTCAAGGTCCTCCCTCGGACGATCTAAACCATCGAGGACCTCCCTTGGAACATCTGGACCGTCCAGGACCTCCCCTGTGAGGTCTCGACGATGTAGATTTTCCTCGGGGAGATCTTGATAGTTTGGACCTTCCTTTGGAAGATCTCAACCGTTGAGGACCTCCCTTTAGATCTGGTCCGTTAGGACCTCCTCTCTATGTTGTGGTCCGATTCGATCTCCCATCTACGGCCCCCGACCTCCCCTCACCTCGCGCATGTGAGTTGCTAAGAGGTCCAGACCTCTGGACCTTCACGTCTTGGCGTGTGTGATGTTCTCTGGGAGATCTTGAGCCGTTGGATTTATGATCGTGGCTCACGTCCTCCCATACCCTTGTGAGTTTAGAAATTCCAGTGAGGTCTTAGTTAAACTGAAATAAGGTATAGAATTTAGAATTTCATATCTTCTTCGTTTTGAATCCTTTTGAGGTCATTCAAATTGTGTTAGCTCTGTCTTGAACTTGACTTTAATCCAAAAATGATTGTAAGTTGAGTTCAGCTCAGAGCACAGATTTGCCATTAGATTTTAAAACCAACTTTAAAATGTGCACTTAAATCAATGCTTAACTTGTAAAATACATAACTAATGCTCTATAGACTATTTTTGGGTGAGACCAACTTTGTTGGTTTCCTCTCTTAGTGAACTCACTGTGAAAATTGGTTTTGAGCATGTTGCTGTTAGGAAATTGAGGACTTGTGCATTATAATTTTGTTCAAGTTCTTGTTTTTGAAAATTTGTAGAGAGTGCATAATAGCTCCAAATGAGATGAACTCAATTGTGTTATTCATCTCATGAGGTGCTGGTTTTACAGTAAAAATTTCAGCTTCACTTCTATTCTAGAAAATTTTGCGATGAACAGTAACATATTTCTAATTATTAGGCTGAGCAGAATTGATTTCATCATATCTTTTGCATTGAGAATCCAAATCAATTGGTTCTTGTTGCTAAATTCATGATAAATCATTGTCTTGCTGCTGTAGAAAATTCAGAGAATTTGGAGTTCGTTTGTTGTGCTGTCTTTGTTGTGTTTAAATCGTTCTTATCGGTTCTTTCTCGCTTTTCCGTTGAAGCCGACATTTGTGGTGATCCCGAGAGCGACCCTCTGCCACAACTTGGCCAGCATCAAGGCAAGCAGTTTGACCATTTCCATCATTGTCCCATTACTTTTAAAAAAGTTGGTGTGTTTTTTAAAAAAACAAATGTATATGTATAGTGTGGGAGGGGAGCATTAGCTTCAGGGAAGGTTGTGATGTCTCCTTCTCCCGTGGGTTGTGCAGCTCGTAATTAGCATTCATCCTTTGGAAAGGTCTCGTAGGACTTAGCTGCGTGCCGGCACACCTTCGGAAGTGTGCGTAAAGGAAAGGCGATGCGGCGTGTGGAGTGCAGTGGTACACCTGCAGGATAAAACTATTGAATAGCCTCGTCCTAGGTTATGGACATGCTTGGTAAGGTCGTTCAAGACTAGACTACAACCTTTAATTAAAACTTGACATGGTTGGTATGAGCGGGAGTTCATGCTATTGTTGTGGTGACTTGGGTTAGTCACTTCGTGATTGTTCTTGTTGTTGTTATTATGTTATTATCGCGTTGTTATTTCAACCATTAAAAATGCTTTGTCAAATTGCTTTCAATCTATTATGTTATTGCAAATAAATGTTGCTTTATGCTAAAAGCGAGTCCAAAGCCTCATCCACTTAAATAAAGCTTGCATGTAGCTATTTATAGTTACTCGTTATCTCACACGTAAGTCTTATGGAGTACTTTATGTACTCATCGCGCGTGGTTGTGGCAATTTTGTGGCTTTTGTGCAGAGGAAGAAGGAGAGCTCCAAGAGCCTCTCTTTTGTGCTACGTGTTGCGAGTTTCTTGACGACTAGCTTGGCGGTCGGTCGAGATGCCTAGGGGTTAAGGCACACCGATTGGCTTTGTGTTATAGCCATCTTTATGGCACTTTTGCTTCATTGTTATCTTTGTAGATTTGTTGCTATTTGGCCTAAGGGCCTCTCTTTTGTAATATCTATTCCATATTATTGTTAACTTCGGTTTGTTGCTTATGTTCTATGTGTTGTATGGAATTGATACATTCTTTTGTTGTGAGGTATGTATCTTGCATTCAGGAAGTATACATCTCTCGAACACCGGGTTTATTTGGTTGATAATACTAGGGTCAATCGGATGACTAAGTATTATGAGCCTAATAAACGTCGGGGTCTCACAACCCCCTTAACCCTTTCATTGTTTTGAAACCCTAGTTTTGCTTAGGAGTTGATAGTTGGAGGTTAGGGTTCTAGAGAGTTGGATTTAATTTCGTGCTCATGTATTGAGTCTTTGTCCTCCTTGATGGAGTGGATGTAAACCAATACCATATCAAAATCAATCCAAGGAAAGATTTCTCAAGATGAGTCTATTTGCTCTCCTTCTCTCTATTTGGTGATTTTGAGTCTTTCTTTGATCCGCGAGTTTTTGCTTGGTTTCTTGCCTTGATCTAACTTGCTGTGACATGTGGGAACTCATCTAGGATCATCTTGATCATCAATCACCCACGAGCAAGTTTTTAGATCATATTTTAATTTTGACTCGGTTTTGGAGCACCCTTCGTTCAATCTGAAAAAGATAGAAACTTTGGCATGGATCTACGCGATCCTTGATTGGAATAGGTTCCTAATATCTTTTAGAAGGTGTGTCTCAAGTTTCGCGGAGTTTGCCCCTGTAGGTCAAAAGTTAGGTCAATTTGCAATCTTGAACTCGAAATTTGTTTTCCTTTGTTCTTCGTCGGTAGCGGTCAAACCGCTCTCATATCTGCTTGGTCGAGACCGCACCCGGTCCAAGCAGCATAATACACACCGATCTGACCGCCCTTAGGCTTTGAGCTTTTTGTTTTGGTCCTTTGCTTTGGGGATTTTGGATTGGATTCAATACTAGTCTTCCGCTGTACTGGTATATTGATCTTCATAGCTTCCATAACTACTGGAGTGAAATTCGTGTTGAATTCGATCAAAGTGAAAAAAGTGAGCGTGCTTCTATTCACCCCTCCCCCTCTAGTCGCCTTTTCGGTCCAACAGAAGGTGCGGGCGATGGATGGCCTTGTATGGTGAGAGCGGCGACAGTGCACATAGATTTGGGCGCGCATTGGGTGCTTCAGGTGACACAGCAAGCGGGTGGATCGAGCCAGTCTAGTCGGAGGAGAGGACGGGAGAAGAAAGCGCCTGAGGACGTGAGGCGCGGTCTAGAGCACAGGCGGCGAAGTGATGGCGAAGAGGATCGAGGTGGATCGCGCTTCGAGGAGAGTTCGGAGGAGGAGTCGGCCGGGGAGAACAGAGGTGAAGGAGGCGGTGTGGTGCTCCGGGCGGAGGTGGTCGGATCCGGGCGCGGGTGAGGAAGCCGGGCCGACGTGAGGAGAGGAGATATGGGTGCTTGGGGGCCGGCGAGGAGAAGCGGATCGGGGATTCGGCGGTGGAGAAGGGGATCCGGCCGCTCGGGCCGGTGGTGGAGAAAGCCGTGTGGTGGAGAAGGCCGTGTGGTGGAGAAGGCCACGTCGAAAGAGGATCTATTGGGCGGAGGTCTTTGTTGGATTGGGCCGTGGTCTTGACTAAGCGCGGTGGCGAGATCCGACTAGGAAGGAAGGTGCTCGGAGTGCTCAATGCTTGGCGCTCGGGGAGAAGCAGGAGGAAGAAGGTCTGATGAGGTCGGGAAGGTGCTCGAGGTGCTTCGCGGTGCTCAGTGCTCAAGAGGAAGAAGGTCTGATGAGGTCGAGGGAGATAAGGTGTTCGGGGTCTGAGGAAGAGGAAGAAGGTCTTTGATGTGGGCTGATCCGATGCGGTGTAGGTCTCGATCTGGTGTGGTTGAGGAGAATCTCTAGTATGGCTGTGCGTTTTGTGGGTGGAAAAGGAGAGAGAGGATGTGTTGCTTGGTGGTGACAATATCGGAGGTTACGATGGAAGGTATGGAAGACAGAGGGAGAAGACTATCCGGGTGGTGCTCTGGTGGTTGTGCTAATGGTGGAATTGGATGATAGTGATGAGCTCGGCGATGGTGAGGATGAAGTAGGAGCGGGTGGTAGCTCCAGTGGAGGTTATGTCAGTTGGCGGTGATGGTATTGGTGTCGTGCGGTTGTGTTGGTGGTATGGGTGCCGGAGATTGTGTTGCTGGAGATGTGACAGAGGTAGAGGTGATGGAGGCTGAGACTGAGGGTGTGTGGGCAGAGTGGTGGAGGCCAGGGGTGGCTGGGAGTATGAGGGTAGAGGCGGATGAGGTTGAGGTCGGGCAGCTGGTAGATGGTGGAGATGGATTTGGTGACGTTCCTGGTAGTATTGGTGGTTAGCAACTATTTTGTGGTATTGGTTATGGAGACAATGGATGTAACATCCCAAAGTTATGTTACCAAAATAAAAATAAATAAAGTTATTATTTTATTGGATTTTCTGAATTTGAAAGAGTTTGTTTGCTTTATTTCAATTTCTGGAGTTTTTAAAGTCAAAAAGAAAATTTATTTAAAATTTTAAAGTTTTATTTGAGTTAAAGTTGAAAAATAAAAATTAAATCAATTTCTGGAATTTTAAAAGCTTTTCCCTAATTATGTTAAAGCTAAAACAAATTTAATTGCAAAATCTATTATCAAGTTTAAGTTGGAATTATTTTATATAAGTCCAAAATGCCTTTGAGAATTTCTGTGAATTTTCTCATAATTTTTTGATTTTATTTGCTATTTTCTAAAGCCTCTTTTAATTATCAGGATTAAAACAATTGTTAAAACATTAGAAAATCCCTCAACAGTGAATGGGCCGAATTCAGCTCGGCCCATCTCCTTTCGCGCATGCGCACAGCCCAGGCGGCCCAGCTCTCCCGCACCCCTCATTTCTTCGCAACCGTTGGATCCCCATCGGACAACTCACACGCACCCGTTCCTTTCCTGTTTCCGCCGTCGCCGACAAGTGGGGCCAATAGTGCCTTCGTCCACTTTCCTTTCTTCCCCGCTGCCCCTTCCTTTCTTAGCCGCGCCGTCCGCCATGGATGTGTTTCGGGAAGCTTCCACGCCCGGCAAAACCTTCATCAAATCGCTGAATCTTCGTGCGCATTAAAACCCCGCGACGATTTCGCCCCCGACCGCACCTCTTACTTTCCTTTCTCTCCCTGATTTCACGATCTTCGCCGGAGACACCGCGCGGCCTTCGTGCGCTACATGTTGAACCAATCATGCCCGAGCCCTATAAAAGAGAGCACCAGGACCGCCGTAGCCTCCTCACCCCAACGCGTCTCTCCCCAATCCCCTCTAGAGCTTGAATTTGGAAGTTCTTCACCGGCGGTGAACCTTCGATTCTTCCTCAATTCCGGCGAGACCGCCGACGCTCCGCCCTCGACTCCACCACCATCATCATCACCACATCGCTATGAACTTGGTGCGCGCACCCGCATCGCCGGAGGACCCCCGGGAAACACTACTTCGCCGACGACCTAAAACCGCCGCCGCTCAACCTCGTCGCCGACGACCTTTCCGCCGCATCTCCTCGCAACCTCGGTGCAGCATCACGTTCGGCATCGCCTCCTCATTCTTTTTGTATCACCCACACTCCTCGCCTCGGTGTAAATCACTAGCGAGCTCACCGACAGTTGTACGCCATTGTCGGGCCTACGTGGCCAGGCCCACGTCAGTGCCACCGCGATGCCAAATCAACCCTAAGGCCTACGTGGCTGCCTGCGTGGCGCCACCTCGGCATTGAGCGTGCACCCACCCGTCGCACACTGCAGTGGGGCCGCTTGTCACCGCGACATCCCGAAGGCCGGCGTCATGTTCTTGATAATTGAATTTCCTTCGGGAAAATAAATCAGGAAATACAATTAAAATCTGATTTAGGGTTTAAACTTCTAACATCCATATCTTTTGCATCCAAACTCCAAATTGGGTGTTTCAAATTGCTAAATTTGTATAAAATCATTGTGTAGCTAACTAAACCAAAATATTTTGATTTTGAGTTAGTTTGATTTGTATTTTTGAATTTATTTGTATTTTAATTGATTTTGTCGTATTTTCGCGTTTAGACTTCGACGACTCCGGAGAGGTAGATCCTTCGAAGGACTTGACCATATTGCTCCCAATATTTTAAAGCTATTTAATTCAGTTTTAAATTATTAAATGCATGCTTACTTTTATTCAATTATTTCAGGTCCCTGTTTAAATAATTAGATATTCCAATTGTTATTGTATGGCCAATTTTGAATATTGAAATGTCATTCCTTTGTCACCTATAGATAAATTATTATGGAAATTATTCATATGCTTAGCAAATGCTTAAACCCTGATTTTTGATTTTTGGGAGGATTTAGCCAAATCAATTCAAATTTGTTTAAACTGGAATCTATGGTATTGTTTTGCCATAGAGAATTTGTAAAGGTGGTTTTATGAAAAATCAAAATCAAAAATGGTTTGGACTTGGGCGAAACGGATGAATGGTGGGTGCGATTTATGCAGTGTTTAATATGGTTAAGATTAATACCGGGGTTTGATATTGAAAGACGCCAAGTCGATTAAGGACCGGTCTTTGGCGCATTTTGTTATGCCTTATCGTACCACCACATATCTGTATGGGCGGGACTGGCTTAATAATTTGTAATACCTCTTAGTTATTTGTGCTATGTTGTATGTGTGGGTGTCGGTCGACAAGTAGTCCCACTGGCGCAAGAGGGCTTAGGAGGGCAGTCGATCAATGGATCTGAAATCTTAGGCGGCATGAGTACTTTGAGGTAGAACATTATATGACCTTGTGATAATTGCTTTGTCACATGCCTTAGGAAGCATGGATTGGCCGACACAAAGAGCGATTATCTCATGTGGGTAAAGCCGTACAAACTCTGCAGAGTAGAAAACTATTCGAATAGCCGCGTCCACGGTCATGGACATGCTAGCAAAGCCACTCCGAGTTAGACTTGTTTTTGGTTTTAAAATGATTTCAACAGATGATTTCAGGATGTTAATCCTTATGGTAAAATTGGGCGATTAGCCATGTGATAGGAAGGTATCCTTCACCATTTAAATATGGAGGTTATCCACACTATAAATTTGTCATTTAAAAATCTGATTTTAGATATAGTATGAAAATGGCCTTGGAAATTAACATGATTATTTAAAATTGAAAATGCTCCTTTATGCAAATAAACCCTGCCAATACCCCTTGTTTACTTTATGCATGCATTCAATCTGTTACTTGACGGGTGTAACTTGCGAGCACGGTAGTAGTGCTCATTCTTGCTGAATATCTTTATTCAGGTGAAGACTACTACCAGGACAGTGAGGACACCGGCGCTTACTCTACGCCCGGGCGATTATGCATGGCGGGTGTTGGGTCTACTACTACTATTCTGCTTCTGCTTACTTTATTTGGCCTCAGGCCCTTTGTAATAAACTCTGAATAATTATTAATAAAATGTGTGATATGTTTGTGTTATCGCTTTTGTTTGACTGTGTACACTAGCAATCCTGGACTAGTGTATGAACACAGAGAATTCGGGATCCTTCGCTCCCGGGTTCGACAATGGATGGTAGTCTTTACTAGATTCTAGTAATGATATTGCATTATGTAACAAGATGGTCATGATTGTTATCTCATGCCTATCTTGAGGGGGAGTGTTGGAGATATTAGAGATTAGGAAAGGGTCCAGAGTTTAGGTAAGAGTTCAAGTCATGTTGGAGTCAGACTGTAATATTCGGCACTATAAATAAAGGATGTAGGGATCCCAAAAGGGACACACAATTATTCCCAAAATTCCTACAAGATGTATGGAGTAAATAAATAAAGACAAAGGTAGGTCTATATGCAACAACAAATAATTGTAAAAATTGGACTATTTTTATTTGTAGTGTTCTAAAAGATAAAAGGTAGAAGCTAGAAGGAGCAAAGTGGAATTGAGAGTTTGTTAGATGAAACAAGCATAGCGAGTTGAGATGAAGGTGTGTCTAATATGATTATACAAAGGTAGATCTATATGTAACAATAAATCTTTTTTAAAACTTGACAGTTTTCATTGGTAGTTTCATAAAAGATAAAAGGCAGAAGGAGCATACCGAAACTGAGAATAAGCTAAACAAAACAAGTATAACAAATTCAGATTCTGCGCAGTCCGGTAGCATATATAGAAATTTGATAATATTATAACATGAACATAGAACATTCGATGCGTTCTTAGGAGTATATTACATAAAAGTAAGAAGAGTGGGTGATGTAGTAGAGAGTACAAAAAGAAGGAGTTTATAATATTACAGCACGAATATAGGACATAACATGTGTTCTAAAGAGTATATCACAAAAATGAAAGAGGAGTGGGTGAGTAGCAGAGGATAAAAAAAAGTATTGAAAAGGTGGAAGCAAAACGGTATTGACAAAGTGACTGTCTAGAGATAGATCTGTTGTAGATTAGCAAAGTTAACTTTGTAAGAGGGTAAGGAAATAAACAGATATTTTTTTTAGATAATGGAAGAGAAAACCTCTCCCGGCCTCTGCATCAAGGATGCACACAGCCTATTTTATTAGCAAGTTTAAAGCACCAAAGTGGCCAAAGCCTTACAAGAAAATGATGACTGAAAGTTAAACTCAATCATTACAAATCCTGTAACTAAATCGCCACCCATGAATACATAAAATTTGCTTCGCCACAACTTCCAAACGGTTGCTTCCAACCAGCATGGACTCCTTCTGGGCCGATTTCTACAAATTTGCCCAAGCCCTCAGCCAGTATCCAGTCAAAAAGATAACCTGTAATGGGTTAGTAACTATCTAATAAACAGAGATGTGTACAGACTATGGTATAGATGACATACCTAGAGCTAATTGTTGCTTCCTACATGCTGCCTACTTTTTTTTCAAGGTTTAGTAGCAGACATATCCTTGGATGGTGGCGATTTTGTGCTGAAAAATTGTTGTGAATACTGTGAGTGTAGATAATGAGCAGTTTTAGATAGTTAGGTGAGGAACTCCACAGTAGTAATCACATGGTAATTAGCTGGAATAGAAGCTAACAACAATTCAAATTTTGATCTGTTAGGTTCAGAAACAAGCAGACATCTGTTGTTGTAGAGCTTATCCAACACTACGACTATGCCTATGTGGTAATACTATGTAAATAATAATGTAGTTTTTTACGCATATTGGTTATCACATAACTATACACATAATCTGATGGCGATAAAGCGGCACCGATTTGCTTATGTAGTGTGGTAAATCTACGTAACATGTTTCAGTCATTGAATCGATAAATGTTGCGAGTTCTAAAAGAAATACGATTGATTATGCGCAAATCAAGACGAATCACGAGATAAAAAAAGCCTACGAGCAGTTAACTAACTATATAAGGCGTGTTAGAAATTATGTACGCAGCGAATCTTGTAACCATAGAGAAATGACGCATGAATCTACCTAGATAATAGAAAGTTAGGTGCATCGATAATTATAAAACTATAGTGCAGGATGCATAAAAGTATGTTCAGGGTATGCAATTTGTATAGCAAGTTATCGTGTACTCAATGTAAGCAGGGAAAATAGGAAGTTGATATGTGGTGAATTAGAGTGATAGTTTAAGATACTTACATCGATTCTTTTGTTTTTTAGGAATATGAGCGATATCTATTTATTTGCTAAATGAGGTCGTTTGTTTTGGAGGATTTGCAAGTTATGTGGATGAAAATAGGCAACCCACATGCTACGCGGTACAGATTACTAAAGCGAGATAACATGTAAGTTCAATCATAGGAACCATTTGCATAGATGTATACGTATTGTCATCTGCGTAATTGTGACAAAGTGCATTTAAGTCCGATGGGCTACATGTAGATAGACAAGAGGCACTTAAGTGATGTTCATAAAGGAAAAATGACAAAGCTGAATGTAGAGAATTAAAGTGGCAAAACTAACCGGGAAATAAAATGGGTTTGTCAACTATTTCTTTCAACGTTTTTTCTTCCATCTGGTCATTCAATGAGCGATATAAGAGCTTAAACATACCTTTTATCATTACTGAAAATGGAGTTTCTAATGAGACTGATCTGATTTGGAACAGCCCATCGGGATAAACCACACAAATAGATTCCCTGTACTCATCATTATCCATAAGCTTTAGACTAGGTCCTGATATTACCTCTTGCATGAAAGTGGAAAAGTTAACTCATGTCATTTACAGGATCAGACCATTTATTTAAGCAGCTAGTGTTCAACTAACCTGCCCATAGTAGTTGATGCCAATAAAGTCCAATTTATCACAAATGCTATCAATGTAAGGGAATAGGGTCAGTCAATTAGCTAGTGCGACAAACGCAACATCGAATAGACAATATGGCCAAGTAAACGATACATGATGTTCAACACCAACTATTGGCTTCTTTGCATTCTTGCTGTGAATCAAGAAATGAATAGTTAGAAAATAAGAGGAACACAAACCTCTAACTATTCAACTAACGATGGTAGATATTCATTAGAGCAATGGCAGAAGATACTATCTATCTTTCCAAACGAAGGGTCACGATTCTACCGCCTTATCAAGTAGATGAGTTGACATTCTTCTAGAGTGGATGGCGATTCTTGACTTGAATAATCTTTGGGGTAGAAGATCTTGACTTCTAAAGTTCATTGTTGATTTCTCCAAACTTCACGATTGAATTTATAAGATCTGACAAAAGTAATAAGAATATATCTTCCTAGCTTGCACAAAACAAATCCGTTCTAGCTTGCCTAAACATTTAATGCTTTGAATATTCTTAGTTGGGGAAGCAGAAAGAAATTTTACTCATCGCATAGTATAGGATAATCTTTTGTGCCAAATCAGATATTTAGATGTAAGGATTCATGGGAACCACATATTAGTCGGTTAGCAGAGATGTGGGAGTTCGACTCCACCCACTAAGGTTAAAACTCGGTTAAGCACCTTCACGCTGCGTGGAGTGCGATTAAGTAGGAAGAGTGTGCCCATGCTCACGAGGTTGCGAATTTATCCCCAAATTCCGCAATTCTCGGCATGTGCAAGGGCGACTCACATGTGCGTGTGCATGTGGTGTGCGTGTGTGTCCACCATTGAAATCTCAAAAAAGGATGTAAGGACTTATTACATTTGGTAGCATACCTCATAATCTACATTGAATACATCAATGATAAACCGGATAGCAAGGAGGTGAACTAATGAAGCTGTAATATATATTTTAGTTAAGGGACCTCATCCTGTGGCGATCTTCGACAAAGAATAAAGGCCTCATACAAACTTTTGGAGCTTCATGGTTTCTAAAGCTCATGAAGGCGACCAAATTCTAGAAAATCCTTAATGTAAAATTAATTGCTTGGCAACCAACTCCCGTAAAGTGCGAACTAACTGAAATCATTTGTTCTTGAATAGAAGCCCTCATTTTAAATAAATACGACAAGACACAACAAATACTCTAAAGCGGTTGTTAGATCCTAAGGTTTGGCTATATTGTGTGTCAATTAATATTAGGCATCGATAGAATGAAAGAACCAAAAAGAACAAAAGAGTTCAAATAATTTATTAAATAGGCCGCACTAGTTAGTTCTTCATAGCACATTCAATTATTACGAGTTGAAGTTCATTTGAAAAGTCACTAAAACAACAAATGAGAAAATGAAATGAAAAACTTACGGCACTACCCACAGAGTGGCCACTAAATTCAAATTTTACAAGTACACTCGGGTCAATTGGTGCAAGCAAAGAGCAAAATGCTTTCTCAGACGTCAATGTTCCTTGATAACTCCGTACTTGTTCCTTCAATTAATTCAACCATGTACAAAAGCGGCACAATATCACACCATATTATGGAAAGCAATTATTCCTACTTCATGCACAATCACATTACATTCGGCGTAAATACGATTAATGGCCATACCTCTAGTGGCGGAGGGTGTCCGGGAGGAGTGTCTATTTACGCTTGAGGAGCACAAGGCTGCTCATGCGGCGCCTCGAACTTCGACACGACGATCCTCTCGGCATCAACAATGGCCTCCTCATCGACCCCTCTTTGCTGCAGCCTTCTTTGTCGGGACCTTGTAACGTCCTGTTTGTCCAGAGTTCTTGCAAGTTTTCAAAACCAAAAAAGAACCATTCGGCTTTGTTGAATCGCACAAGCTTAACTTGAGGATTTCAGAATCTTGGAGATTTAATATGAATTAATCGAACTTCAACTAATAAGAAAGTCTTGGTTTATTTGGAGTTGTTTGAGCTCTGGCGTTGTTTTCCTCTTTCTGTTCGCTCAGACCTCTCTAGACCTCCCTCGTCCTCTCTAGACCTCCTTCTCTGTTTGAACCTTTCTTCAGTTTTGACCTCCCCTTTGGGTCACGACCACCCCGAGGCGATCTAAGTCCGGGTTTGTGTTTCAAATATCCTTGATCTCCGAAAATTCAAATTCGGGTTTGAATTTCTCGCTTTCTGGGACCCCCTCGTGTCCCTTTGGACCTCCCTTATGTTCATTTGGACACCTCTTGTATTTATTTGGACTTCTCTTGTGTTCATTTGGACCTCCCTTGCGTCCATTCAAGCTTTCCGCTTGATCCAGACCTCAATGGCTTTTGTACCGTTCGATTTGTGTTGGACGGCTTGATCTTGTTGGCACGTTCGGCCGATCCGAACGTCCCACCCTTTTTAGTCATCCGATCTGTGTTGGACGGCCCAATCACTTTGCTCCATCCGATCGAGATCTAACGGCCCCAGCCTTCCCCGCGTTTTCCTCGCTATCGCTCCCTCCCCTTGTTAGATCTTGACCGTCAGGACCTCCCCTTGATAGATCTTGACCGTCAGGACCTCCCCTTGTTAGATCTTGACCGTCAGGACCTCCCCTTGTTAGATCTTGACCGTCAGGACCTCCCCTTGTGTGGATCTCACCGCCCGTTTGTCTTTTCCTCTCCCCTCGCGTGAGCGCGCTCAGTCCGAGTCGGCCGATCGAGTTTGGACGGTCCGATTGGGAGAGAAGCATTTGGTGGCCCAAACGTTCTTATCACCCTGGTCCACCCGATCAAAATCAAACGGCTCTGAGTCGCCGCGCCTTTTTCCTTATCTTTTGACTTCCACCCCTCCGCGACCCCTGGTCCTTTGCAAAGACCACCCTTGCGGATCAAGACCACCCTGTGGTCAGGACCTCCTGGTCTTTTTGCAAAGACCACCCTTGCGTGTTTGACCTCCTCCTCAGGACCTCCCCTTGGTTTGGTGGTCCTACCGTCGGTCCCTGCTTCCTTTTTTTCTGTCTGGCGCGATCATGCGCATTAAATCTTGGTGCACCGCATTAAATGCTGTTATATCACACTGATGTGGATGGGTCGCATTAAATGCTGCTTCCACCGTAATCATTTTCTCCTCTTGACTCTTTTTCCTACCTGCCCCTCTGACAATTCCCCACTTTTCAGCAGTTCATCATCATTGCTTTCGGCGCTACATGTTGCAGCCCATTTTCTCTTTCCTTCCCCTACAAATAAAGCTCCAGGGAGCCCCTTTTGACTTCTTTTTCTCCCTCAGCTTCCCAACACCACCCTTTCTTCCTCTGGCTCATTTTCTCCGTGCTTCGATTTCGCTTGAGCGATTGGAGCCGCGTCGTCTTCAACAGCTTCGCCATCAAAGGAGCTAGTTGGAGTCTGCATCGTCTTCATCCTCCTCACCGTTGAAGGGCCCTGCTGGAGATTCGTGTCGCCTTCGATCTCCGTCGGAGCTCTTCCGTGACCTCCTCCATCATCTCGCCTTGTTCCGGTGAGATACATCATTCTATTTCTTGTTTCGCTTGGACCTCTTTTGTCAGGATCTCTCTCTTGGGTCAAGACCTTCCTCTCGATCTAGACCACCTCCTGGTCTTTTCGCAATGACCACCCTTTTAGTCTTTTGCAAAGACCACCCTCTCGGCCATAATCACTTCCCGATCGTGACCACCTCTTGGTCCTTTTGCAAAGACCACCCTTTTGGTTCTTTCGCAAAGACCACCCTCTTTTTGCTTGGACCTCTCTTCCCAGTTGGGACCTCCTACCCTCTGGTTTTGGTTAAAGTTCTTTTTAGTTCTTTGCTTAAGTTGTTTTGCTTATTTGATTCTTTCTGAACGTGTAGATTCCGACTTCATGGAGGAGTACCTGGATCCAGTGACCTTTACCGAAGCCTTACCACTCTTCAATGAAGGCAAGTCGCAGACCTTTGATCATGTTGAACCTAGTATTTCAAAAGTATATTGTTTTACCTTATCATGCATGGCTATTTGTATAAAAATGGATTGGGCAGTAGCTAAGTTCCTACTTGACTTTATGTCTCCTTGAATGTTTGAACTCGACATGTTGACATGTTCCCCTTGGACACCTTAGAACGGGTAATCTTAGTTAGTCTTGTTTTGGTATTGCCAACATGGGAGCATAGTTATGCTTAGTCTTGCTTTAGTCTCGGGAATCATGAATCATGTTGTTAATCAACTTGACTAATTGAACTATAGAACTGTGGTTGGTGCCACTATTGAGCAGCTGTGGTGCT
This sequence comes from Phyllostachys edulis, assembly GCA_036346405.1. Taxonomy (NCBI): domain Eukaryota; kingdom Viridiplantae; phylum Streptophyta; class Magnoliopsida; order Poales; family Poaceae; genus Phyllostachys; species Phyllostachys edulis. Next base: position 15,776,557 of record CM070559.1, on the reverse strand, counting down.
GATGTCGTAGTTGTATTGATCGTGGTGCGATGCCGCTCTTATTAAAATTTGTTGTGCTAAGACCAAGGTGGTCTTTTGGCCGGGTAAAACCCAAAATGTTTTCACTCGGGTGAGTGATCGTGCAGTAAAGGGGGTGCTATATGCGCATTGGGATGAGGTCGTCTCGCTTGAGTGGTTTAAGGACTTAACTTTGTGTTCCTTTGCTCCGGGTCTTCCGTGCAACCACAAGACCATTTTATGGGGTGGTCTGGGCCAAATAATTAGCGATGATTTGGTTTGGTTCTGTTGTGGTGGTGCATGCTGATTCGCATGAAGCAAGAGAGGGCCACTGAGATGGCGAAACCTTAGCGGGCAGAACTAAGTCAGGTCAGAGCTTTGTAAAGGCCTTGTCATGCTCTCTAGACTGCTCACCTTCAGAAGTGAGCAAGGGTTCCGACAGGAACCCGACCCGCTAGAGAGGTCGTGGATTGTGGGTAAAGTTGTACACCTCTGCAGAGTAAAAAATCTATTCGAATAGCCGCGTCCTTGGTTATGGACACTGCCTGGAACAAATGCATGAAGGGTAGCTTCCTCGAAAAGTGGTCATGGGAACTCTGGAGTTGGTGCTCCAGAGAGGTCGTGGGAGAGGTCCTAGTCGTGGGTGCGACCAGACCTTTCACGAGTGGTCTTGGGCGTGAGTTGGTGCTCACGACCTCCTTTGAAAATAAAATGTACTTATTTATTACTATTTTAAACTTGAGCTTTGCAGTCTACTTATGCTATTCACTGTCAAATATTGCTTTTCTGTAAACTAACCCTGCAGCTCTCATTGGCCAAGCCATTGCATGAATATTATGTGCATACTTGTTCCCTACGAGTTGCTGAGTACATTCAAACGTACTCATGGCTTTAAGCCCTGTGTTGAAGCAGTGGCCGAAGAAGATCAAGGACAAGGGTGCTCAGACCTCTTCGAGGAGTAGTTCTTTGATGATCCAGCCTTCTAGGAGACGTCCTCCACTCGACAGTCTGTGGGCTTGCCGGATGGCCTTGCGCTTTTGTGGCTTCGCTGTTAAGTTCTGTTGTCAGATTTTGTAAGCCCGTGGGGGCGCCCTGTGTAAACAACCTTGATCATAAGGTCCTCTGTTAATATAAGTTAATTTGTTTGCTTCATTTTATTTCTTATCGTGTGGTTGTGTAGGACCAGAAAGGTGACTAGAGGGGGGTGAATAGGAGCAGAAACAATTTTTGCAAACCCTCAAAGTGCAAAAACAGAAATCAGAAAGTTGTGCTGAAAAACCCAGAAATCGGTATGACCGCCATGCAATCTGCGGTATGACCGCTGGCCGGTATTACCGCCTCTCCAGAAGCGGTACTACCGATTATCCTGGAGTTCTTCCCGACAGCAGAAAATCAAACCTAAAATCGACACAACTTTTGATTCAACCAACCAAAACCTACCAAACTTTAAACATAACCTCTAGATAAGGTCAGGAACCTATTCCAATCATCTATTCAACAGATCCACGTCAAAGTTTTGACCTTTTTCAGATTTGGTAAAGATCGGTTCAAGAACGGTCAAATACTCAAATCTGATCCTAGACTTGCTCGTGGGCTATGGATGATCAAAATGACCTTAGATGGTCTCCCACAAGTCACAGCAGGCAAGATCAACTCAAGGAATCAACAGAAATAGAATGGATCATCAAAAGCACCAAAGCATCACGGAAAAGTGCAAGAACAAAGAACAAGAACGAAAGTAACTCAACTTTGAAACATGACTGGATTGATCTGAACATATGGTTGATGTTTACAGCCTCTCCATCTTGGAGGACACAACTCACTACATGAGCATCAGATCAAGCAATCCCTAAACCCTAACTCTCCAAAACCCTAAAACCACACAAGGGCTTCTCTCATGTTCTCTCCATATCAAAACACACAGCACCAAGTGCTTATATAGGCTAGGCATCTAGGAATATTCCAATAGGGCACCCATTAAACCCTAACTCACAATGGGTTAACACACGCACGCATCTCAAAGCGTCGTCTTCATCTTTGCTTGACCTAAACCGCTTTTCAAGCGCCGACTCGCGCCCGTGGTTTAGCCAGGAGATCACAAAGGCGGTATTTGGTGAAATTACCAAAATACCCCTTCTCGATCCTTCTCCATGGACTGAGTCCAATCCAGTCGAAGCAATCGCCTGCTCCGCCACGTGTAGGTTGATCAACGGCTCTCATCATGTCGGCAAGTCTCTCCCATCGGAACCTCCAAGGCACTTGCACCGACCCCCGCACCGCTTGATCCAACCGGTAGATCGAATCGCCTGCTCGATCAACCTCGTCCATTCTGCACCAAGCTTGAGTTACTTGACCTCACCCGGCATCCATGATCGCTCTGGACCTCAGCTCTCCAAGCTTAGTCCCAATCCTCCTCGCCATTGACCGTCGTTGACCTGCAAGCCACTTGCACAGCAATAGACAGAGAAATCGTCTCCGGGAACAAGTTCTTCATAACTTGACCCACGTTAGCTCAAAACATGCAATATGCAACCCATATGTAATGGCAAATAAGGATATGACTGTGAGACCCCGACGTTTATTAAGCTCATAATACTTAGTCATCCAATTGACCCTAGTATTATCAACCAAATAAACCAGTCTCGAGAGATGTATACTTCCTGAACGCAATATACATACCTCACAACAAAAGAATGTATCAATTCCATACAACACATAGTACATAAGCAACAAACCGAAGTTAATATTAATAAGGATAGGTTATTACAAAGAGGGCCTTCGGCCAAATAACAACAAACTACAAAGATACACAATGAAGCAAAAGTGCCATAAAGATGGCCCAAAATAAGAGCCAACCAAGTGTGCCTTTAGCCCACAAGGCAAGCCGAGGACCGCCAAGCTAGTCGCTCTCCCAACCACCGACAAACTCACAAAAGTAAAGCCCTTTGGGCTCTACCTCCTCTGCAACAAAGTTGTTAAGCAAAGCAAATGAGTACAATAAATTGTTTATTGTACTCGCAAGAACGACGTGTAAGATAATGAACTATAATTTAGCTATATGCAAGCTTTATTTAAGTGGATGAGGCTTTGGACTCATTTAAGCACAAAGCAAGTTTTCATTTGCAATAATATAGTAGATTGAAAGCAATTTGATAAAGCATTTTTAATTGTTGAAATAACGACGAGATAAATAACATGGTAACAACAACAAGAACAACCCGAAGTGACCAACCCAAGTCACCACAACAATAGCATGAACTCCCGCTCATACCAACCATGTCAAGTTTTAATTAAAGGTTGTAGTCTAGTCTTGAACGACCTTACCAAGCATGTCCATAACCTAGGATGAGGCTATTGAATAGTTTTATCCTGCAGGTGTACCACTTGCACCCACACGTCGATCGCCTTTCCTTTAAGCACACTACCTTAGGTGTCAAGACGGCTAAGTCCTACGAGACATTTCCAATGGACAATGCTAATTTGAGTCGCACAACCCACGGGAGAAGGAGACATCACACAACCTTCCCTAGGAAGCTAATGCTCCCTCCCACATCACACACACATTTTATCTTTAAAACACACCAACCGAAGCGACCCCAATTAACACCGCCCAAAGTACTTAGTCAAGAGGGGTTCCATATGCCCCTCGTGTGGTTAGTACGCAAAATCGCTTGGCTTAGTGACCCAAGTACTCGGTCCTTAGGGACCCAGGCATACCACCACATCCAAAAACCACGCCATCCATCCAATATGCCCAAGTCTAAATCAATCTTTTATTTTCAGTTTTGATTTTACAATTAATCAAAGCACAAGTGCTGGACATATAGGAGTAATAGTCAGTTTTGAGTGATCAAGACCATCGACTAAGTCGATGATCGCCCATTTCTATCGTTACTAAGCATGTCTAAGCAATTTAAATCGAAACTACTAAGTGATAGGAGCTCATCCAACGAGCTCAAACCACAGCAAATAACCTAGGCTCATGGTAGTAGAGGATAAACAATTCCTACAGATTATGCAACTATAGGCATGCTAGCGACATTTAACACAAAGCAGCATGCATACATAGAAGTAAAACGATATATTAAGCTTTAAAGTAATGGGACAATGATGGAAATGATCAAACTGCTTGCCTTGCTGTTGCTGGTCAATTTGTTGCGGAGGGTCACTCTCGGGATCACCACAAATGTCGGCTTCAACGGAAAAGCGAGAAAGAACCGATAAGAACGATTTAAACACAACAAAGACAGCACAACAAACGAACTCCAAATTCTCTGAATTTTCTACAGCAACAAGAGGGTGATTTTAGGAATTTTGCAAGAACCAATTGATTTGGATTCTCAATGCAAAAGTTATGAGCAAAACAATTCTGCTCAGCCCTAAAATACCAAACCTGCACTATTCACTAATTTAATTATGAGGCAACATTTTCTAGAACAGAAGTGAAGCTGAAATTTTTCTGTAAAACCAGCACCTCATGAGATGAATAACACAATTGAGTTCACCTCATTTGGAGCTATATTGCACTTTCTATAATCTTTCAAAAACAAGAACTTGAACAAAATTATAATGCACAAGTCCTCATTTTCCTAACAGACAACATGCTCAAAACTAATTTTCACAGTGAGTTCATTAATAGAGGAAACCAACAAAGTTGGTCTCACCCAAAAATAATCTACTGAGCATTAGTTTTGTATTTTACAAGTTAAGCATTGATTTAAGTGTATATTTTAAAGTTGGTTTTAAAATCTAATGGCAAATCAGTGCTCTGGAGTTGAACTCAACTTACAATCATTTTTGGATTAAAGTCAAGTCCAAGACAGAGCCAACATACTTTGAATGACCTCAAATGGATTTAAAATGAAAAAGATACTGAAATTCTAAAGTTTATACCTTATTTCAGTTCATAATTAAGAATGTAATGGAATTTCTAAAACCCATAAGGACATGGGAGGTCATGAGCCACAGATCACAGATCTAACGGCTCGAGACCTCCCAGTGAACAACGACACGCCAGAGGTCCAGAGGTCTGGACCTCCTAGCAACGCACATGCGCGAGGTGAGGGAGGTCGGGGCCGTAGATGCGAAATCCAACGGACCACAACATGGAAAGGAGGTCCGGAACGGACCAGATCTGATCGAGGGAGGTCCTCAACGGTTGGGATGTCCTCGAGGAGGTCCCAGCGGAGGTCCTCAACGCCCTGAACCTCCAGGAGATGGACGGCCAAGATTGCGCAAGGAGAGGTCTTGACGCCCAGATCTCCTCGGAGGAGGTCATGGATGTCCCGAGCTCGCGATAAAAATTAGCGCGCGCGCAGCATCTTGGACAAGAGATTAAATGCGCTATTTGGACATCAAGGAGGTCCGCGTGCGGGAGGCCTTAAATGCGCAACACGGAGGATTAAATGCAGCTAAGACATGCCCATGATTTCAATGATTTGAGCACATGATTAGTGCATTAACTCGGCGGATCTTTGTCCGGCGGCAATAGCGCCGCGATTCTTGTCCGACAAGATCTCGAGCTCAAAGAAGTGGTTATTGCGGCGATCGACGGACCTCGCGGCGACAACCAAAGACATCCCGTGTGCGCAATAGTGTTGCGCACACCATGGGCTCCTCTCGACGGCGACGACGATTTTAATCGCCATGAGCCGGAGAGGACAGAGATGACCAAGACGGCCAAAAGACAAAATGCAAAAAGGAAGCTCGCGCGACATTCAAGCGTGTGCTCAACAAAAAGCTCCGCGACATCATTCAGCGGTGCCGACAACTAAGGGACTAACAGGGGAGTACGGAGGTCCTTAAGATGCCGGGAGGTTGAGGATGGTGATGGCCCGAGTTGGAGAAGATGGGGTTGCTCCACGGCCAAAGCTCTGCTCCAAGCTCCTCTTTGTCCACCTCTGTAAATGCCCAAACCAAAGCGAGTTAGGGTCTTGGTCCCGGAGGGATGGTACAAATGGAGCTCAGAGAAAAGGAGGAAAACTCAGGACCCTTGTCCACCGAGGAGCTCCAAGCTCCGGCAATGGCGACCAAGAATGGAGGTCATGGAAGAGCAAAGCTTAGAAGGCACCAAAGGCAAGCTAGAACTTGAAAGAGTGCCAAAGAAGCTACGGAGGAACCCAATGGGGCTTTATACTTGGGCACGGAGGTCATGGACCCTTGGCTAAGCTCATGGTGAGCTTGGCCCATGGCACGGTCCAGGACATTGGACAAGATGTAAAGTTGACGGTGGTGACAGTCTTGACGACTGAGAGAGCGGAAGGTCGACTTGCATTTAATCTTGGTCAAGAAAGAGTTGTTAAAGGTACCATGGCTGGGGCGCATTAATGCTTGCTCGCCGAAGCATGCATCTTGCGACCAAGGAAGGAGAAGAACAGGGGAGGTCTTGATGGCCGTTGGATAAGCCTTGGGAGAGGTCTGGCCCTCCGATGGCATTTTTGAACCGTTACGCCAAAGGATGGGAGGAGGTCCCACCACACGATCAAGGATGGGGAGGTCATGGCCTCACGATCTCCTTAATGCGTGTCAAGACGTGGGAAAATGAGACAGAGGTCCAAAGCGTTGGATCTCCATCCAGCAGTGCGGACCTCTGTGAGGTCTTAACCGCACATGAACATAAGAACACGAGGGGAGGTCATGGCCTTTGGATTTAAATCCAAGGGCTACGACCTCACGTCTTGTGAGGAGGTTTGATGCGCATAAGACAAGGAGGAGGTCGTGACCGTAGATTTTAATCTAACGGTGCCCACAAAAGATGGGGAGGTTGTGAGTGCTTGATAGCACGGGAGGTCGTGAGTCGTTGGATTTGATCCAATGGCTACGACCTTGGTTAGGTGGGAGGTTTGCTTAGTTTACGGTGAGGGAGGTCGGGGCCATGGATCTTGGATCCAAGGGCTATGACCTCACGTGAGGTGGGAGGACCTCGATTGAGTATGTTGAGGAGGAGGTCGTGGTGTTGGATTTGATCCAACGGCCTCGACCTCAACAAATGGGATGACCTCATTGCGATGGTTTAACAAATCGAGGAGGTCTTTGAGGTTTAACACGTGGGAGGTCATGACCATGGATCAGCGATCCAACGGCAATGACCTCATGAGGTGGGGAGGTCTTTGCGGTGTTAATCATGAGGAGGTCGTGGCGGTTGGATGTAAATCCAACACCATGACCGATCAAGGTGGAGATGAGGTCTGTTGAGGTGCGAGACATGGTTGGGCTGGACCGACTTTGAATATAGCTAGCCCAAGGAGCAGTGTAGGCTTTTAAATTTAGTTTTTAACAAATGAAGCTTAGCAGTAATTATTTGAGATAGCAAAGGAACTCCAAATTTGATGAAATTTTAACTGGAGCTTGCTGACAATGAGATTAACCTTGCATAAAATTTCCAGAGGTTATTATGCAATGCATTTTTCTCAGGAAATTCGTTAAGGTTGTTTAAAGGATTGTTTTACCTCCAAAATTTATCAAACTAGTTTTACAACTTGTGATATTTTTCAGAGGGGTCCCACATCGGTTTTAGGACCAAGGAAAATACTTTCCAATTGTTGGGCACAAGATTTAAGATAATTGGAAAAAGAATTTGACTTTTGGTCAACAAGAGCTTTGTGTTTTGGACTACACAACTCTTGGACAAGAATTACATGAGATTTTAGGGGTTTTCAAGTTGTGAGAAAAAGTTTTAATTTCTACACATATAATTATACTTGAATAACCCAAATTATACAGATTGGGATGTTACAAAATCTCCACCCCTTACAGAAATCTCCCCGAGATTTGGCTCACTCGCAAAGAAAGATGGATAGTCCGCACGCAGACGATCTTCTCTTTCCCAAGTAGCCTCATCCTCGTAATGGTTTGACCACTTGAACTTTAAGGAACTTGATGGTCTTATTCCTTGTCCTTCGTTCAGACTCCTCGAGTCTGTGAGCAGGTGCTCGCGATAGGTCAAATCGGGTTGGACATCGAGAGTTTCCAACGGAGCTTCCTCGGTTGGAACACGGAGGCACTTCTTAAGCTGGGACACATGGAAAACATCATGTACCCCTCAAGGTGCCGGCAACTCCAACTTATAGGCAGCAGCTCCTTCTTCTCGATAACGCAGTAGGGACCGACATATCGAGGAGCTAACTTGCCCTTGACGCCAAAGCGTTGATGGCCCTTCAAAGGAGAGACTTTGAGATAAACAAAGTCATTAGGCTCAAAACGTAACTCACGCCGACGGCGGTCCGCATAGCTCTTTTGCCGAGATTGAGGCAGGCGCAAAGCGCCACGAATATAATTTGGACTTGGCGCTCGGCCTCATTGATTGAGTCCGCCAAAGAGAGGTCTCTCACGGTCTCGACCAGTTCAACGGGTTCTACACTTTCTCCCGTACAAGGCCTCAAATGGTGCCATGCCGAGACTGGCCTGAAAGCTGTTGTTATAAGAAAACTCGGCGAATGGCAAGCATTTCTCCCAATGCTTCCCATGTGAAAGGACACAAGCACGAAGCATGTCTTCCAAAACTTGGTTGACCCTCTCGGTCTGACCATCAGTTTGGGGGTGAAATGCCGTGCTTAAAGCAAGACGAGTGCCCATAGCCTCTTGCAAGCTATGCCAAAAACGAGACGTGAAAAGGATCCACGATCCGACACGATCGTCTTGACACACGTGCAAACTCACGATGAGCGATGTAGAGCTCCACCAAAAGACCTACCAAGTTCGGTCTTGACGGAAGGAAATGTGCCACCTTAGTCAATCGATCGATGACGACCCAAATGGCATCATTCTTCTTCGGGGATGTGGGTAGACCGGTGATGAAGTCCATTCCGATCGAATCCCACTTCCACTCAGGAATTGGCAAAGGTCAAGCCCAAAGAGACGCCGATGCTCGCCTTGACACGCGACACACGTCGCACTCTAAGAACGAACTCGCGATCTCCTCTTCATTCGGGTCCACCAAAATCTCTGGCGGAGATCTTGATACATCTTTGTGGCCCCGGATGAATGGATAAAAGGCGAATCATGGGCTTCAGCGGAGGATTAAATTCCGCAACTCCATGTCCTTTGGAACCACAAGGCGTTGCCGAACCTCACGACGCCATGCTCATCCTCGAGAAGCACTTGGTCGTTCCGTTCTTGACATTTGCCTTAATGTGGCTCACTCCAACATCCGATCGCCGAGCGGACTTGATCCGATCCACCAAGGTTGGTTGCACAACCAAGGCAATGAGAGAACCACGCTCAACTAAACCCAAGTTGAGACGCTGAAACTCTTCCGTAAGAGCGGGTCAAGCTCCTGGACAACAAGGCATGGCAATGCGCTGCGACTAAGCGCATCTAAGAATCGACATTAGCCTTGCCCGGATGGTAGTGTATACCCATGTCATAATCCTTGATCAACTCCAACCATCTCCTTTGCCCGAGGTTCAGTCAGTGGGTGAACAAATACTTAAGGCTCTTGTGATCCGAATACACTTCACAACGACACGATTAGGTAATGTCGCCAAATCTTAAGTGCATGAATCACAAAAGCCAACTCCAAGTCATGAGTAGGGTAGTTGAGTTCATGAGGTCTCAATTGCCTTGATGCATAGGCCACTACCTTGCCTTCTTGCATAAGGACACAACCGAGGCCTCGACGAGAAGCATCGCAAAAGATATCGAAGCTTCGATGGATATCGGGAAGAACAAGAACGGAGCGGTGGTCAAACGCTTTTGAGTATTTGGAAACTTTCCTCACACCCAGCGGACCACACGAACTTCTTGTCCTTCTTGAGCAACTCCGTCATCGGCCAGCGATCTTGGAGAAGTTCTCGATAAAGCGGCGATAATATCCCGCTAAACCGAGAAAACTCCGCACATCGGTGACCAAGCGGAGTTGACTCCATGAAAGAACATCGCCGACCTTGTTAGGATCAACGGCTCGCCTCCCGCTGAAAGAATATGGCCTAAGAAGGCCACTTCTTCAACTGAACGCGACTTGTCAACTTAGCGTCTGTTGGTGCTCACGTAGCTTGCCTAACACAAGCTCCAGATGCTCGGATGTTCCTCATCGTTCTTGGAGTAGATAAGGATATCATCGATGAAGACCACGACAAACTTATCCAAATACTCCATGAATACCGAATTCATGAGATTCATGAACAAGGCAGAGCATTGGTTGTCAATGACATGACGGTGTACTCGTACAAGCCGAAGCAGTAGAGAACGCCGTTTTGGAATATCCTCGGTCGATACTGAACTCGATGATATCCCACTCTCAAATCAATCTTGGAGAAAACTCGAGCTCGGTCAATTGATCGAAGAGATCGCCAATGCGGGCAATGGATACTTGTTCTTTACCGTCACTTCATTAAGTGGGCGTAATCGACGACATAAAGTACCATCCTTCTTCTTTACGAAGATTTGGACAACCCCAAGGAGATGAGCTAGGCGAATGAAACCCTTCTCTTGCAGCTCACTTAATCGCTTCTTCAATTCCACCAACTCGCTCGGTGGCATCCGATAAGGCCTCTTTGAGATAGGGCGTACCAGAGCCAACTCAATGACAAACTCGAGGTCTCGAACGGTGGCATTCCGGAAGATCTGCGGGAAAGACATCAACAAAGTCACAAACTGTTGGGACTTCGCTAATATCTAAAGCGGCTTCGCTTCAAGCCGAAGAGATGAGGGCCTAGCGACTTCGGCAGCGAAAAACTTTCATGGGAGGGGCTAGACAGAGAGATGAGCTTCTGGCGCAATCGATTTGTCCCATGTGCCGAGACAACCAATCCATGCCAAGAATCACATCAAGACTCACTGAATGGAGAAGGATAAGGTTCGCTAAGAACCCTACGCCGATCTCGATAGGAACATCCCTACACTCAGATTCACTCTCAACTCCGAACCAGAGAGCGAATGAGTAGCGGGGCCGACAATGGAGAGAAAAGAAGCTCTCCGACAATGAAAGAAAAGACTCGAAACAAAGGAATGAGATGCTCTGAATCAAACAAGACAAGAGCAGGTGAGAGTTAATGAAAGTGTACCTAGCACGACGTCGGGTGCCTCCTGAGCCTCCTCTGCAGTGACGGCGTTGACGCGACCACTACCCACGCCTTGGGTAGCCGGGACGATCTTCTGGTCCTGAGATGCACCACCTCCTGGCCCGCGCCCTCCATTAGGACGAGGGGCTGCTCCTGCCTTCTTAGGGCATTGGTTCGCATAATGCCCCTTCCGATTGCATGAGAAGCATGTGACCCGGCGGCACGGGTTATGGGCCTCTCACGACTTCGCAGTGCACGGATCGAGACACTACCTGCGATGGACGAGGAACAGGCGAGTGACCTCGGGCGCCAAGAATGAGCCGGTACTTCGAGATCGCTCAAGCGGGACGGAGGAATCGCCTCGATGACTTATGGGCCTCCCACTTGCGCTATGGAGTCCATAAGCTCGAGCCGCATGCTCGCCGACGATGGCCTTGTCGACCAAGGTCCGAAAATCGGAAGTCGACAATGGATAGCTTGTCCTTCACTCCTCGGACAAGCCACGCTGAACTTGGCTCCTTAGCCATATCGGTGGCCACGTCCTCGTGAGCATAACGAGCTAGATGGTTGAACTCGAGACATACTCCATGGTGAAGCTACGCCTTGCTTGAGCGCAAGAAACTCCCCGCTTTGATCTCCATCAAGCCGGCAGGATGTGAGCCCGACGGAAGGCAAGACTGAAACTCCTCCCAAGAAACGGTGTGGTCTGCGGGCTGCATGGCGAAAGCTCTCCCACCATGACAACGCTTGCACCTCCGGTGGTGCGATGCGCGCAGCGCCTTCTCGTGCTCTCGGCGCTGCGCGATCTGGCTTACGCTCCACAAGACGGCCAATCGTCCGCAGATCCAAAGGGTCCTCGACCGGAAAAGGTAGGAGGCCGAGTACGAAGAAACTCCGCGAGTCCTCCACGCGGCCGATGGGCGTTCCTTGCCCGGATCCTCAAGCTCCGTAAGTGCGGTGGTGTTGCGCGATGACGCCGAAGAAACCTCTGTCATCGGCGGTTGCGCCGATCCAAGAAGAACCTCGGCCATGGTGGGAGGAGGAGGCTCCTCGTCCGGACCATGTACTGGCCTTGGCGCTCTGAAAAGGCCCGGCCATCCTGTTACAATGAAATTTGGTTAGCAACTAAACCGAAAACAAAGCCTTAAGGAAAGCAAAGCCAACGACATCAGGAATGGAATATCACCCTAAACGAAAGCCAAAACAGCGGGTAATTATACTTTAAAAAGCTTCTAATAGACTCCAAAAACAGCCAAGAAACACCAAAAGCAAGGCTCAACTTCTCAACTCAACTAACCCGTATTGAATGAACGAGTAATTGATCGAGAAGATTAAAAATCAGATTGTAAGATGAGATCTAAAACTATTAGAGAGCAAGGTTAATGCAGCGAAATAAGTGTTAGATACTTAGCTAACTAGTATCACGTCTTACCCTTTTATTCCCACAAATTTTTGTTGATTTAACCTCTCATTTTCTACCTTAATTCTGACTTGTGCTTGCTGCCCTGAAATACTTGTTGGCTGTCCAGAAATCCCAGATTTGCATCTCGGCTCTAAACACTTTTACTCTTCACCAAAAGACAGCCAAGACTTCAAATTTAGAACTCTCATAAGTTCCCCAAAACCCAATTAATCGATAACAACTATTGTGTGGAAGGGAAGAGAGGAAAACAATTTTTAAAACTCAAATTAGAGTGAGATGAGAAGAGAAAGCTAAGATAGATAAGGAGTAAAAGTAGAGAATTACTTAAGCTTTCAAAACTCCTTTGATACTTTGAAATTAGATTTTCAAAATATCCTAAAGGCGACCAAGCTTGCGTTATTACTTGTCTCGAATGGCTCGATACCAACTTTTGTGAGACCTCGACGTTTATTAAGCTCATAATACTTAGTCATCCAATTGACCCTAGTATTATCAACCAAATAAACCAGTCTCGAGAGATGTATACTTCCTGAATGCAAGATACATACCTCACAACAAAAGAATGTATCAATTCCATACAACACATAGTACATAAGCAACAAACGAAGTTAATATTAATAAGGATAGGTTATTACAAAGAGGGCCTTCGCCAAATAACAACAAACTACAAAGATACACAGTGGAAGCAAAAGTGCCATAAAGATGGCCCAAAATAAGAGCCAACCAAGTGTGCCTTTAGCCCACAAGGCAATCGACCGACCGCCAAGCTAGTCGCTCTCCCAACCATCAAGACACTCATTAAAAGTAAAGCCCTTTGGGCTCTACCTCCTCTGCAACAAAGTTGTTAAGCAAAGCAAATGAGTACAATAAATTGTTTATTGTACTACGCAAGACCGACGTGTAAGATAACAGAACTATAATTTAGCTATATGCAAGCTTTATTTAAGTGGATGAGGCTTTGGACTCATTTAAGCACAAAGCAAGTTTTCATTTGCAATAATATAGTAGATTGAAAGCAATTTGATAAAGCATTTTTAATTGTTGAAATAACAACGAGATAAATAACATGGTAACAACAACAAGAACAACCCGAAGTGACCAACCCAAGTCACCACAACAATAGCATGAACTCCCGCTCATACCAACCATGTCAAGTTTTAATTAAAGGTTGTAGTCTAGTCTTGAACGACCTTACCAAGCATGTCCATAACCTAGGACGAGGCTATTCAATAGTTTTATCCTGCGGGGTGTACCACTGCACCCACACGTCGCATCGCCTTTCCTTTAAGCACACTACCTTAGGTGTGCCAAGACGGCTAAGTCCTACGAGACATTTCCAATGGACAATGCTAATTCGAGTCGCACAACCCACGGGAGAAGGAGACATCACACAACCTTCCCTAAGCTAATGCTCCCTCCCACATCACACACACATTTTATCTTTAAAACACACCAACCGACCCCAATTAACACCGCCCAAAGTACTTAGTCAAGAGGGTTCCATATGCCCCTCGTGTGGTTAGTACATAAAATCGCTGGCTTAGTGACCCAAGTACTCGGTCCTTAGGGACCGGGCATACCACCACATCCAAAAACCACGCCATCCATCCAATATGCCCAAGTCTAAATCAATCTTTTATTTTCAGTTTTGATTTTACAAATTAATCAAAGCACAAGTGCTGGACATATAGGAGTAATAGTCAGTTTTGAGTGATCAAGACCATCGACTAAGTCGATGATCGCCCATTTCTATCGTTACTAAGCATGTCTAAGCAATTTAAATCGAAACTACTAAATGATAGGAGCTCATCCAACGAGCTCAAACCACAGCAAATAACCTAGGCTCATGGTAGTAGAGGATAAACAATTCCTCAGATTATGCAACTATAGGCGTGCTAGCTTACATTTAACACAAAGTAGCATGCATACATAGAAGTAAAACGATATATTAAGCTTTAAAGTAATGGGACAATGATGGAAATGATCAAACTGCTTGCCTTGCTGTTGCTGGTCAATTTGTTGCGGAGGGTCACTCTCGGGATCACCACAAATGTCGAAGCCTCAACGGAAAAGCGAGAAAGAACCGATAAGAACGATTTAAACACAACAAAGACAGCACAACAAACGAACTCCAAATTCTCTGAATTTTCTACAGCAGCAAGAGGGTGATTTTAGGAATTTTGCAACAAGAACCAATTGATTTGGATTCTCAATGCAAAAGTTATGAGCAAAACAATTCTGCTCAGCCCCTAAAATACCAAACTGCACTATTCACTAATTTAATTATGAGGCAACATTTTCTAGAACAGAAGTGAAGCTGAAATTTTACTGTAAAACCAGCACCTCATGAGATGAATAACACAATTGAGTTCACCTCATTTGGAGCTATATTGCACTTTCTATAATCTTTCAAAAACAAGAACTTGAACAAAATTATAATGCACAAGTCCTCATTTTCCTAACAACAACATGCTCAAAACTAATTTTCACAGTGAGTTCATTAATAGAGGAAACCAACAAAGTTGGTCTCACCCAAAAATAATCTACAGAGCATTAGTTTTGTATTTTACAAGTTAAGCATTGATTTAAGTGTATATTTTAAAGTTGGTTTTAAAATCTAATGGCAAATCTGTGCTCGAGTTGAACTCAACTTACAATCATTTTTGGATTAAAGTCAAGTCCAAGACAGAGCCAACATACTTTGAATGACCTCAAATGGATTTAAAATGAAAAAGATATGAAATTCTAAAGTTTATACCTTATTTCAGTTCATAATTAAGAATGTCTTGGAATTTCTAAAACCCATAAGGACATGGGAGGTCATGAGCCACAGATCACAGATCTAACGGCTCGAGACCTCCCAGTGAACAACGACACGCTCGGGAGGTCCAGAGGTCCTGGACCTCCTAGCAACGCACATGCGCGAGGTGAGGGGAGGTCGGGGCGTGAGATGCGAAATCCAACGGACCACAACATGGAAAGGAGGTCGGAACGGACCAGATCTAAAGGGAGGTCCTCAGCGGTTGGGATGTCCTCGAGGAGGTCCCGGCGGAGGTCCTCAACGTCCTGCACCTCCGGGAGGTCAGGACGGCCAAGATTGCGAAGGAGAGGTCTTGGACGCTCCGGATCTCCTCGGAGGAGGTCATGGATGTCCCGAGCTCGCGATAAAATTAGCGCGCACGCAAGACGCCGCTTGGACAAGAGATTAAATGCGCTATTTGGACATCAAGGAGGTCCGCGTCTGGGAGGCCTTAAATGCGCAACACGGGAGGATTAAATGCAGCTAAGACATGCCCATGATTTCAATGATTTGAGCACATGATTAGTGCATTAACTTCGGCGGATCTTTGTCCGAAAAACGGCAATAGCGCCGCAGATTCTTGTCCGACAAGATCGAGCTCAAAGAAGTGGTTATTGCGGCGATGACGGACCTCACGGCGACAACCAAAGACATCCCGTGCAGCGCAATAGTGTTGCGCACACCATGGGCTCTCTCGGCGGCGACGACGATTATTTAATCGGCGAGCCGAGAGGACGAGATGACCGCGACGGCCAAAAGACAAAATGCAAAAAGGAAGCTCGTAGCGACATTCAAGCGTGTGCTCAACAAAAAGCTCCGCGACATCATTCAGCGGTGCAAGCAACTAAGGGACTAACAGGGGAGTACTGGAGGTCCTTAAGATCTTGGGGAGGTTGAGGATGGTGATGGCCCGAGTTGGAGAAGATGGGGTTGCTCCACGGCCAAAGCTCTGCTCCAAGCTCCTCTTTGTCCACCTCTGTAAATGCCCAAACCAAAGCGAAGTTAGGTCTTGGTCCCGAGGGGATGGTACAAATGGAGCTCAGAGAAAAAGGAGGAAAACTCAGGACCCTTGTCCACCGAGGAGCTCCAAGCTCCAAAGAATGGCGCCAAGAATGGAGGTCGGTGGAAGAGCAAAGCTTAGAAGGCACCAAAGTGCAAGCTAGAACTTGAAAGAGTGCCAAAGAAGCTACGGAGGAACCCAATGGGGCTTTATACTTGGGCACAGGAGGTCATGGACCCTCGGCTAAGCTCATGGTGAGCTTGGCCCATGGCACTGATCTAGGACATTGGACAAGATGTAAAGTTGACAGGTGACAGAACTGTCTTGACGAGAGGCGGAAGGTGACTTGCATTTAATGCGGTCAAGAAAGAGTTGTTAAAGGTACATATGGCTGGCGCATTAATGCCTCTTTCGAAGCATGCATGCGTGACCAAGGAAGGAGAAGAACAGGGGGAGGTCTTGATGGCCGTTGGATAAGCCTGGGAGAGGTCCTGGCCCTCCGATGGCATTTTTGAACCGTTACGCTCAAAGGATGGGAGGAGGTCCCACCACACGATCAAGGATGGGGAGGTCATGGCCTCACGATCTCCTTAATCGTATCGCATGTGGGAAAATGAGACAGAGGTCCAAAGCGTTGGATCTCCATCCAGCTGTCTTGGACCTCTGTGAGGTCTTAACCGCACATGAACATAAGAACACGAGGGGAGGTCATGGCCTTTGGATTTAAATCCAAGGGCTACGACCTCACGTCTTGTGGGAGGTTTGATGCGCATAAGACAAAGGAGGAGGTCGTGACCGTAGATTTTAATCTAACGGTGCACGACAAAAGATGGGGAGGTTGTGAGTGCTTGATAGCACGGGAGGTCGTGAGTCGTTGGATTTGATCCAATGGCTACGACCTTGGTTAGGTGGGAGGTTTGCTTAGTTTACAGTGAGGGAGGTCGGGGCCATGGATCTTGGATCCAAGGGCTATGACCTCACGAAATGGGAGGACTGTTGAGTATGTTGAGGAGGAGGTCGTGGTCATTGGATTTGATCCAGCGGCCACGACCTCAACAAATGGGGATGACCTCGCTGCGATGGTTTAACAAAATGAGGAGGTCTTTGAGGTTTAACACGGGGAGGTCATGACCATGGATCAGCGATCCAACGCAAGCAATGACCTCATGAGGTGGGGAGGTCTTTGCGGTGTTAATCGGAGGAGGTCGTGGCGGTTGGATGTAAATCCAACAGTTGCGACCGATCAAGGTGGAGATGAGGTCTCACGAGGTGCAGACATGGTTGGGCCGACCCGACTTTGAATATGGCTAGCCCAAGGAGCAGTGTAGGCTTTTAAATTTAGTTTTTAACAAATGAAGCTTAGCGAGAATTATTTGAGATAGCAAAGGAACTCCAAATTTGATGAAATTTTAACTGGAGCTTATTGACAATGAGATTAACCTTGCATAAAATTTCCAGAGGTTATTATGCAATGCATTTTTCTCAGGAAATTCGTTAAGGTTGTTTAAAGGATTGTTTTACCTCCAAAATTTATCAAACTAGTTTTACAACTTGTGATATTTTTCAGAGGGGTCCCACATCGGTTTTAGGACCAAGGAAAATACTTTCCAATTGTTGGGCACAAGATTTAAGATAATTAGAAAAGGAATTTGACTTTTGGTCAACAAGAGCTTTGTGTTTTTGGACTACACAACTCTTGGACAAGAATTACATGAGGTTTTAGGGGTTTTCAAGTTGTGAGAAAAAGTTTTAATTTCTACACATATAATTATACTTGAATAACCCAAATTATACAGTTGGGATGTTACAATGACCTATCCCCAACTCAAATCTCTGAAAGAAACAAAGATAACCAAAATTCTTAGCAAATGCGGTACTACCGCCAAGTAACACTCGGTAGTACCGCATCACGGTAGTACCGCTCTCAGCACTGCGGTCGTACCGCTCTCAAAGAATTCCCAAAAATTCCGAAAAACAAACTCTCTGGAATTTCCATACCGCAATCAAAACGACGGTGTTACCGCGACCCGATACTACCGCCAAAACTACTGCGGTATTACTGTTTCGCAAAATCGTTCAACAGCTTCAGAACAAAAAGCCTCCAGTAGCACCGCTCTACTTAAGCCGTTTGTTCTGTCATACGGTATTACCGCGATTAACACACCGGTACTACCAATTATCCTGACACTTTGCTGAAACTTTCTGAAAAACAAGAATTCCAACAAACCTTCAACCAAATTACCAATTGTAACATCACCTAGGATCATGAGCATATCCTCATGGTGTTCACAGGTTGTGATTACACCTGTGTTGATTTGTGCGAGCTAGCTAGTGATCCTAGGACTAGCTCAGTGCGTAGAGGCAAGGACCTCCGGGAGGTCTTTAAGATCTCCTGGGTGGTCCTGGAGGACTTCCTCTCAGGGTGTTCTCGGATGGCCTCCCAGACCTGCGGGTGGTCCTGTTGGACCTCCCTAGGTGGTCCTGGGACATCTCTCCGGGTGTATCCCGAGAGGGGCCTGACAGACCTAACCCGAAAGGACTCGGAGGGGTCTTCCAGGACCACCCAGCAGGTCTAACCGAACCACCCGGAGGTCTGGGAAGGTCCTCAAAGACCTCCCAAGAGGTCCCTAGGACCTCCCTAAAGGCCTCCAAGACCACCCGGGAGGACTCGAAGGCCCACCCAGAGGTCCACCAAGACCACCCAGAGGTCCCAGTCTCTGTGCACAATGAGTTAGTCCCAAGATCAGATCGCTAACTCGCACAGACTCAACATCGGTGTCATCATATCCATACAATAAACTTAACATGAAGCAGACAAATTGATATATATAACAAAAGACCTTACGGTCAAGCTTGCTTATAGAGGTGCCACGCAGGGCAAACAACAAAAGGAACACTCGCAGCAGAACAAAACACAGCACGGAGCCACTCGGCGAGCCACAGGCTATCGAGTGGAGGACGTCCCCTAGTACACGAAGTCTTCAACGAACTCCTCTTCATAGTACTCAGAGCACCCTAGGAGATCTTCGGCTGCTGATTAACCAGAGGGCACAAGCCATGAGTACTTTGAATGTACTCAGCAAGCCATAGGGAAATGAATGCAATAACATTTATGCAAGGCTTAACAAAGAAAAGTTGTATGGTTAGTTTGCATAAAGCAGCATTGGTTGTAAATATTGTAAGTAGATTGCAAAGCACAAGTTGAAAGAGATAATACATAAGTAAACAAGTTCTTTGAAAGCAACACACGACCACCCAGCTCATGAACCAAACCACTCGGAACCAACCACAACCTTTTAGAAATATCTACCCCTTGCGTGAAAGAACCGGGCATGTCCATAACCGAGGACGCGGCTATTCGAATAGATTTTACACTCTGCAGAGGTTGTACAGCTTTACCCACAAGACACGAAGTCCTCTAGTTGGTTGGGTACCTGTCGATGTCCTTGCTCACTTCCTTTGGTAAGCAGTCTAGAGCTCATGACAAGGCATTTACACAGGTCAGTCCTGACTTGGTTTTGCCTGCTAAGGATTCGCCATTCAGGGCCCCCTCTTGCACCATTCGACAACCAAGATAGAACCGCATCAGGACCTTGCTAATTAGTTGGCCAGGACCACCCCACAATGGACTTGTGGTTGCACAGTAATAACCCAGATCAATGGCGTACAAGGTTAAGTCTTTAGTTGGCTGCTCAGGCGAGACTATCCACATCCCAGTGTGCACAAGGCACCCACTACTCACCCCCTGACTTCTCGCCCGAGCATAAAACATTTTTGGTTCACCGGGCCAAATGACCACCCTGGTTCTGGCACACAAATTTTAACAATAGTGGCATTGCCATAGTTTCATAGTTCATTAGTCAGGTTCAATATTCTTTGAGTCATGAGATCGAGAGACCAACGTTTACTAGAGCATGGCTAAGCAATAAAACGCACTCATGTTGGTATACAAAAACATATCCAACTAAAATAACCCATCCTACAAATGACAAAAGATACATGTCAACATGTTGTTTTCAACCATACCAAGGAGTCATATTTAACAAGTGGTGTTTAACTACTCCCAAAGCCATTTTTATAAAACTATCCATGCATATTCATAACAAAATAATATACTTTTTTGCAAAATGGGTTCAACATGATCAAAGGTCTATGACTTGCCTTCGCTGAAGAACTGAGCTTCTTCGGTTGAGAATGCTGGGTCCAGGAGGTCTTGAACAACGGATCCTACACGCAAGTAACAAGAACCCGAAGAATAAAACGAATCCACAAAAACTCCAACGAAAGAACCCAACTATGCCAAAAAGAAAGAGACGGGATCAAGGCAATGGTAGGAACTTGAATCACTGAGTCGGAGCTCCAATCGAAGAAGAAAAAGCTCTTTCGAGGGAGGTCCAAGGCACTGGGAAACAAAAGGAGGCAAGAGGCCTCTCTGGTAGTTTATATAAGCACGGGGAGGTCCGAAGAGGAGGACGGCGCACTTAATGCACACGATGGGAGTAGGTAATGAAGGGAAAGGAGTGGGTAAAAGAGGTGACAAAAGAGGAAAAGACAAGGTATGGTGGAGGTGACAGCATTTAATGTGACACTACAGCATTAAATGCATGAAGACTCCCGTGGTACTGAGACACGACGAGAGGAGGAAAAAGGTGAGCAGAGGACTTGAGAAAGTGGTCCTACTAGAAGGGTGGTCGTGACCAAAGGGAGGTCGTGACCGCAAGGGTGGTCTTCGCAAAAAGACCAAGGGGGAGGTTGTGACCCAAAGGGAGGTCGTAACCTAGGGGGAGGTCCTGACCACAAGGGGTGGTCTTGACCACGAGGGTGGTCTTTGTAAAAAGACCAAGAGGGTGGTCTTTGCAAAAAGACCAAAGGGGAGGTCGCGATCGAAAGGGAGGTCATGACCCAAAGGAGATGTCTGGACCTCAAGGGAGGTCGTGACCCAAAAGGGTGGTCTTTGCAAAAAGGCTAGGAGGGTGGTCTTTGCCAAAAGACCAAGGGGAGGTCACGATCCAAAGGGAGGTCGTGAGTCGTGACCCAAAGGAGAGGTCTGGATCTCAAGGGAGTTCGTGACCCAAAAGGGTGGTCTTTGCAAAAAGACCAAGAGGGTGGTCTTTACAAAAAGACCAAGGGGAGGTCGCGACCCAAAGAGAGGTCGTGACCCAAAGGAGAGGCCTGGGCCTCAAGGGAGGTCGTGACCCAAAAGGGTGGTCTTTGTAGAAAGACCACAAGGACGAGGATGTCCAACACAGTCTGAAGCGCGCGCGCCCGAACTCAACTGATCCGACCGTCCAACCACAATCGGATGGTCCAAGCTACGGGTGAAGTTCAGACTGCTCGAATGGCACAATTCAACGGACCGTCCAAGCACGATCGGACGGCTCGGACAGAGCACGCTTACACAAAGAGAGAGAAAAAGGATTGACAGGTGGGGAGGTCCAAACGAAAGGGAGGTCTGGACTTGAGGGGGAGGTCTTGACGATCAAGATGGTGCCAAAGGAGGTCCTGACGGTCAAGATAGAACCAAAAGAGGTCCTGACTGTCAAGATGGAACCAAAGGAGGTCCTGACGATCAAGATGAATGCAAAGGAGGTCCTGACGGTCAAGATGGAACCAAGGGAGGTCCTGACGGCCAAGATGAACGCAAAGGAGGTCCTGACGGTCAAGATGGAACTAAGGGAGGTCCTGACGACCAAGATGAACGCAAAGGAGGTCCTAACGGTCAAGATAGAACCAAAGGAGGTCCTGAGGGTTAAGATAAACGCAAAGGAGGTCCTAACGGTCAAGATGGAACCAAAGGAGGTCCTGAGCCCACGAAGGAAAGAGGGTTGAGCTGGAAGAGGGTCCAGAAAGGAGAAATTCAACCTGAACCTGGAATTTCAGAAATCAAGGACATTTGAAACACAAACCTGAGCTTGGAGCACCTCGGGGGTGGTCGTGACCCAAGGGGAGGTCAAAACCAAAGGATGGTCTGGACTGGGAGGGAGGTCCGAACCGCAATGGAGGTCTGCTGAGCCTAGGAGGACACAGCACAAACAGGGAAAGTATGTGGTCTTGACTGGGATGAAGTGAGCAACTTTGGTAAGACGATCCACCACTACCCAAACAGAGTCATAACCAGCTTGGGTTCTAGGCAGACCAGTGATGAAGTCCATGCCAATTTCTTCCCATTTCCATCCTGGTATGCCCAAAGGTTGCAAGAGTCCAGGAGGTCTTTGATGTTCGGCTTTAACTCGCTGACAACATCACACCGTGCCACATACTCGGCGATCTCACGCTTCATGCTAGGCCACCAATAGAGTTCCTTGAGGTCTTTATACATCTTTGTGCTTCCGAGATGGATAGAGTATAGGGTCTCATGTGCTTCCTTGAGTATCAGCTGCTTGAGCTCCCTCTAATCTGGTACACAAATGCGTTTGTCAAACCAAATAGTCCCATGCTCATCCTCTAAAAACTCCAAGCATTTACCCATCTTCATGTTGCTTTTGATCTTCTGGATGTCCACATCTTCGGTTTGAGCCTTCCTGATTTGACCTTGAAGGGTGGGTTGGACTTCTAGAGCAGCCAAGAAGCCCTCTTCCACTAACTCAAGCTTGAGCTTCTGGAACTCTTCATAAAGTGCCGGCTGACTTTCCTTAATCATCAAAGTGTTGTAGTAGACCTTCCTACTTAATACATCAGTTACCACATTGGCCTTACCTGGGTGATAATGGATTCCAACATTGTAATCCTTGATCAATTCCAACCATCTTCTTTGTCTCATATTAAGATCGGCTTGGGTGAAAATGTACTTCAAGCTCTTATGATCAATGTACACTTCACAGCGATTTCCAATAGGGTAATGACACCATATCTTCAAGGCATGCACTACGGCAGCCAATTCTAGATCATGGGTGGGATAATTGACTTCATGAGGTCTTAGCTGACAAGAAGCATAAGCCACTACCTTCCTCTCCTGCATCAGAACACATCCAAGACCTTGCCGAGATGCATCACAGTAAATCTCAAAGTTTTTTCGGACATCTAGTAAGATCAACACAGGAGCTGAGGTCAAACGCTTCTTCAATTCTTGGAAGCTCTGCTCACACTCAGGCATCCAAGCAAACTTCTTCTCCTTTTTCAACAGCTAGGTGAGAGGTCTTGCTATCTTGGAGAACTCTTCTATGAACCGACGGTAGTAACCTACCATGCCAAGAAAGCTCCTGATTTGAGGTACTGACTTCGGTGGCTTCCAATTGAGCACATCTTGGACCTTACTGGGGTTGACAGCGACTCCTTTTTCAGACACAACATGACCCAAGAAGGTAACTTCCTTCACCCAAAACTCATATTTTTTGAACTTTGCATAGAGTTAGTGATCTCTGAGCTTGCTCAAGGCTAAGCGAGGGTGCTCTTCATGCTCTTTTTCGCTCTTAGAGTACACTAGGATATCATCAATAAAGACAATGACAAACTTATCCAGATACTCCATGAACACCTTATTCATCAAATTCATAAAGTAGGCAAGGGCATTGGTCAAACCAAAAGACATGACGGTGAACTCATACAGACCATATCGGGTTGAAAAGGCTATCTTGGGTATGTCTTCTTGGCGAATTTTCAACTGGTGATAGCCTGACCTTAAGTCTATCTTGGAGAACACTCCGGCTCCTTTTAACTGGTCGAATAGATCATCTATCCTGGGTAGAGGGTACTTGTTCTTGATGGTGACCTCATTGAGTGCTCTATAGTCCACACACATCCGCAGAGTACCATCCTTCTTTGCAACAAAGATCACAGGGGCTCCCCAAGGTGAAGAACTCAGTCTGACAAAACCTTTCTCAAGCATCTCCTTAATCTGCTTCTTCAACTCCACCAAGTCGTCTACAGATAGACGGTAAGGTCTCTTGGCTATTGGAGCAATCCCTAGGACTAGGTAGATGACGAACTCGAGATCTCTATCTAGAGGCATTCCAGGTAGCTCATCTGGGAAGACATCCAGGAACTCACAAACCACTGGGACATCCTCTAAAGACACGGCTTGAACACTGCAGACCAAAACTCTCTCTGGCTTCTCAGAGGTGGCTTCAAACTTCACTTTAACTCCCACTGGACTGACCAAGGTGATGCTTCTACCACCACAATCCAAGACTGCTTGATGACTAACCAGCCAATCCATGCCTAAAATCACATCTAGAGACTGGATGTCGATGAGGATCAGGTTGGCTAGAAACTCTACCCCTTCTATGATCACCTTAACTTGTGGGCAACCCTGATTCGCACTTAACTCCGAACCGGGGGATTGGACCAACAACGAGGTCTTAAGAGGCAAAACTTTCAGCTGATGCTTTGCAACAAAAATCCGAGAAACAAATGAATGGGAAGCTCCAGAATCAAACAAAATAGTGGCTGGTGCTGAATATACAAAGAACTTACCCAGCACGACATCCAGGGCTATCTGGGCCTCCTCGATGGTGACATGATTCACACGCCCTTCCCGGGAGGTGGGGAGGTCTTAGTGAGCACAGGGACGCCTGGGAGCTCCACGACCTGCCTCCCCGCATCGAGCTCTAACCGAGTGGCGCTTGGTTGAATCGGACTCGATGGTCTTGCTTCATGAAAAGGGCTAGCATAGTGCCCTGTAACATCCCAAATGTATAATTAGGGTTAATCAAGTATAATTATATGTCTAGAAATTAAAACTTTTCTCACATCTTGAAAAACCCTAAAATCTTATGTAATTTTGTCCAAGAGTTGTGTAATCCAAAACACAAAGCTCTTGTTGACCAAAAATCAAACTCATTTTCCAATTATCTTAAATCTTGTGTCAAACATTTGGAATATATTTTCCTTGGTCCCAAAAACTGATATGGGACCCCTTAAAAAAATATCATGAGTTATAACACTTGTTGATAATTTTGGAGGCAAAACAATCCTTTAAACAACCTTCATGAATTTCCTGAGAAAAATGCATTGCATAATAACCTCTGGAAATTTTATGCAAGGTTGGTCTCATTGTCAACAAGCTCCAGTTAAAATTTCATCAAATTTGGAGTTCATTTGCTATCTCAAATAATTCTGCTAAGTTTCATTTGTTAAAACTAAATTTAAAAGCCTACACTATTCCTTGGGCTAGCTATATTCAAAGTTGGTCCAGCCCAACCATGTCTGCACCTCGCCAGACCTCATCTCCATTTGATCAAAGTCGCATGGCCGCTGGATTTACATCCAACAGCCACGACCTCCTCCATGATCAACACCGCAAGGACCTCCCACCTCATGAGGTCATTGCCGTTGGATCGCTGATCCATGGTCATGACCTCCCCTGTGTTAAACCTCAAAGACCTCCTCGAGTGTTAAACCATCGCAATGAGGTCATCCCATTTGTTGAGGTCGAGCCGCTGGATCAAATCCAACAGCCCACGACCTCCTCCTCAACATACTCAACAAAGTCTTCCCATTTACATGAGGTCATAGCCCTTGGATCCAAGATCTATGGCCCCGACCTCCTCCTCTCAACCTAAACTAAACAAACCTTCCACTCTAACCTAGGTCGAGCCATTGGATCAAATCCAACGACTCACGACCTCCCGTGTTATCAAGCACTCACAACCTCCCCATCTTTTGTTGTGAACCGTTAGATTTAAAATCTACGGTCACGACCTCTTTTTGTCTCATGCGCACAGATTCTCCCAACAAGACGTGAGATCGTGAGTCTTAGATCTAAATCTAAAGGCCATGACCTCCCTTGTGCGTGCGCAAGCTTAGGACCTCCACCTCCTTTGATCGAACCCTTAGATCTAAATCTAGCGGTCCCGACCTCCCTTTACGCTGCGCATCATATCGACCTCCCGATCATTGTGTGCCCTTGATTTAAATCCAAAGGCCATGACCTCCCTCATGTCTTTTGATCGCGTGCAGTTAAGTCCTCACCGGAGGTCCGCGACGCTGGATGGAGATCCAACGCTTTGGACCTCTGTCCCTTTCCCCACGTCGTTTTCTCGATTAAGGAAATCGGAGGGCCACGACCTCCCCATCTCTGATCGTGTGGTGGGACCTCCTCCCCACCACTTAAAACATAACGGTTCAAAATGAGATCCGATGGTTAGGACCTCCTGTGTCTTATCCAACGGTCATGAGGACCTCCCTCGTTCTTCTCCTTCCTCTGCGCATGATGCGTTTCCGGCGGTGGAGTTAATGTCGGCTTGTCCCATGTGTCCTTTCAATGACTCTTTGTCGACCAAGATTTAATGCGTGTCACTTCATTCCGCTTATCAGTCAAGACCTGCGCCCTTGTCAACCTTTATGTCTTGTCCACCCATGGACCAACTCCGTAGGCTAAGCTCACCATGGAGCTTAGCCCCGCTCAAAACCTTCACTCAAAGCTATAAAGCATCCTTTGGGAGCCTCCTTGGCTTCCTTTACACCCAATTGATCTCGGCCTTGCACTTGTGCGTGGCCGAGCTCCTCCTCACTCACTTCCTCACCGGTGGTCGCCATTGTTGAGTCCTTGAGCTCCTCGGTGGCACAAGAAGATCCAAGTGGCTTCCTTTTCAAACCCTTATTCGCTTTTGCTCCCAACACCTCTTGGAAGTTATCCCCGACTTAGTTGTTTGGGCACTTTTCGAGGAGGACAAAGTCGAGTCAAGGCCGGTGTCTTGGGCGGTGAAGCTTCACCTGTCTTCCCCAACACCGCCATCACCTCCACGACCTCCCCAAAGACCTTAGGACCTCCTGTACTCCTCCCGTAGTCCTTTAGATGCCGCACCCGCATGAATGATTTTATGAGCTTTTCTTAGCACAAGCTTGAATGTTGCGCGAGTCGCTTGCATTTTCGTGTTTGGCCGTCTTTGGTCATTTGCCTCTCTCGGCCGCCGGCTGCTCAAAGCCGCCGTCGCCGCCGAGAGGAGGTCCACCGGGTGCGCAACGTTATTGTGCACTCGGCAGTATCATTGACCTCACCGCGAGCTCTACATCGCCGGCGAGATCACTTCTTCACGCCGGATTTTGTCTGACGCCCCGAGCGTGTCATTGTCGTTTTAGGACATAAATTCACCGCTTTAAATGCCCAATCATCGCAATCATTGGTGTCTTAACCGCCATTAACCCCGCCCCTTTGCGCGCATTAAAACCCTCGCGCGCGGACCTCCTCGTGGTCCCGCAAGATTTATCTCATGTCCAAAGCTCGTGCTGGCGCTGGGTCAGGGACGCCGAGACCTCCTCCGAGGAGATCTCGAGCGCCCAAGACCTCCCTTGCGTAATCATGGCCGCCGCACCTCCCCGGAGGTCTCAGAACGTTAGACCTCCCTTAGGACCTCTCCGTAGCTATCTCGGCTGCTCATGACCTCCCCTGTAGATCTTGACCGTCAAGGTCCTCCCTGGACGATCCGAACCATCGAGGACCTCCTTGAACATCTGGACCGGCCCAGACCTCCCCCGTGAGGTCCCGACGATGTAGATTTTCCTCCGGAGATCTTGATAGTTTAGACCTTCCTTTGGAAGATCTCAACCGCTGAGGACCTCCCTTTAGATCGGGTCCGCTCCAGGACCTCCCTTCGTGTTGTGGTCCGCTGATCTCCCATCTACGGCCACGACCTCCCCTCACCTCGCGCATGTGAGTTGCTAAGAGGTCCAGACCTCTGGACTTTCACGTCGCGCGTGTGTGATGTTCTCTCGAGATCTTGAGCCGCTGGATTTAAGATCGGTGGCTCACGCCCTCCCATACCCTTGTGAGTTTTAGAAATTCCGGTGAGCTCTAGTATAAACCTAAATAAGGTATAGACTTTAGAATTTCATATCTCTTTCATTTTAATTCCAAATGAGGTCATTCAAATTGTGTTAGCTCTGTCTTGAACTTGACTTTAATCCAAAAATGATTGTAAGTTGAGTTCAGCTCCAGAGCACAGTTTGCCATTAGATTTTAAAACCAACTTTAAAATGTGCACTTAAATCAATGCTTAACTTGTAAAATACATAACTAATGCTCTATAGGTTATTTTTGGGTGAGACCAACTTTGTTGGTTTCTCTCTTAGTGAACTCACTGTGAACATTAGTTTTGAGCATGTTGCTGTTAGGAAATTGAGGACTTGTGCATTATAATTTTGTTCAAGTTCTTGTTTTTGAAAATTTGTAGAGAGTGCAATATAGCTCCAAATGAGATGAACTCAATTGTGTTATTCATCTCATGAGGTGCTGGTTTTACAGTAAAATTTCAGCTTCGCTGCTGTTCTAGAAAATGTTGCCTCATAATTAAATTAGTGAATAGTGCAGTTTGGTAATTAATAGGCTGAGCAGAATTGATTTCATCATATCTTTTGCATTGAGAATCCAAATCAATTGGTTCTTGTTGCTAAATTCATGATAAATCATTGTATTGCTGCTGTAAAATTTTCAGAGAATTTGGAGTTCGTTTGTTGTGCTATCTTTGTTGCCTTTCGTCGTTCTTATCGGTTCTTTATCGCTTTTCCGTTAGGTTTCGACATTTGTGGTGATCCCAAGAGCGACCCTCTGCCACAATTTGACCACCAGCAACAAGGCAAGCAGTTTGACCATTTCCATCATTGTCCCATTACTTTAAAGCTTAATACTTTGTTTTACTTCTATGTATGCATGCTACTTTGTGTTAAATGTCGCTAGCGAGCCTATAGTTGCATGATCTGTAGGAATTGTTTATCCTCTACTACCATGAGCCTAGGTTATTCGCTGTGGTGGGAGCTCGTTGGATGAGCTCTTATCACTTAGTAGTTTCGATATAAATTGCTTAGACATGCCTAGTTATCGGTAGAGAATGGGCGATCATCGACTTAGTCGATGGTCTTGATCACTCAAAATGATTATTACTCTTATATGTCCAGCACTTGTGCTTTGATTAATTTGTAAAATCAAAAACTGAAAATAAAAGATTGATTTAGACTTGGGCATATTGGATGGATGGTGCGGTTTTTGGATGTGGTGGTATGCCGGGTCCCTAAGGACCGAGTACTTGGGTCACTAAGCCAGCGATTTCACAGACTAACCACGCTGAGGGGCATATGGAACCCCTCTTGACTAAGTACTCTAGGAGGTGTTAATTATGAGCGAGCTCGGTTGGTGTGTTTTCAAAACAAATGTATATGTATAGTGTGGGAGGGAGCATTAGCTTAGGGAAGGTTGTGATGTCTCCTTCTCCCCGTGGGTTGTGCACTCGTAATTAGCATTCATCCTTTGGAAAGGTCTCGAGGACTTAGCTGCACAAAGACACCTTCTAAGTGTGCGAAGGAAAGGCGATCCGACGTGTGGGTACAGTGGTACACCCCGCAGGATAAAACTATTCAATAGCCTCGCCCTAGGTTATGGACATGCTTGGTAAGGTCGCTCAAGACTAGACTACAACCTTTAATTAAAACTTGACATGGTTGGTATGAACGGGAGTTCATGCTATTGTTGTGGTGACTTGGGTTAGTCACTTCCGTGATTGTTCTTGTTGTTGTTATTATGTTATTATCTCGTTGTTACTTCAACATTTAAAAATGCTTTGTGAAATTGCCTTCAATCTATTATGTTATTGCAAATAAATGTTGCTTTATGCTAAAATGAGTCCAAAGCCTCATCCACTTAAATAAAGCTTGCATGTAGCTATTTATAGTTCTCGTTATCTCACACGTAAGTCTTATGGAGTACTTTATGTACTCATCCGCGCGTGGTTGTGGCAATTTTGTGGCTTTTGTTGCAGAGGAAGAAGGAGAGCTCCAAGAGCCTCTCTTTTGTGCTACGTGTTGCGCTTTCTTCGACGACTAGCTTGGCGGTCGGTCGAGATGCCTAGGGTTAAGGCACATCGATTGGCTTTGTGTTATAGCCATCTTTATGGCACTTTTGCTTCATTGTTATCTTTTTGTATTTATCGCTTTTTTGGCCTAAGGGCCCTCTTTGTAATATCTATTCCATATTAATGTTAACTTCGGTTTGTTGCTTATGTTCTATGTGTTGTATGGAATTGATACATTCTTTTATTGTGAGGTATGTATACCGTGATTCTCGAAGTATACATCTCTCGAGACACCGGTTTATTTGGTTGATAATACTAGGGTCAATCGGATGACTAAGTATTATGAGCCTAATAAACGTCGGGGTCTCACATGCCCCAATTGTCGGCAGTTAAAACAGGTGATTCTCACAGCGGGGTTGTTGCTCCTGGAAGGTTGACTGTCAGTGCTGCTGCCGGGGCTGGGGCTGCGGACACTTGAGGTAGCCGAGTGAGATGCTGCTGGAGAGGTCCTGGAGGTGGCCTGAGGAGCAAAACAGACAGGATGTTGAGCACTGGTCCTAGCTCTCTACGGGTGACCTTGATGTGCACCGGGCTGTGTCAACTTCCTCTTGTAAGACTCTGCAAGCTCATGGTGAGATTCTTCTATGAGCAAGGTCTTATTCACCATCTGCTGGAAGTCTGCATAGTCATTGCCGATGACTTGAACCTTCAAAGTGGGGATGAGTCCTCGCTTGAACCGTTTCTGTCGAGCATCATCTGTGGCAACGTCCTCTGGGCATACCGTGAAAGTTGAGTGAACTTGTTAAGGTATTCACGCACTGTCATGCTTCCCTGCTTTAGCTCCCAGAACACATTCTTTTTCATTTCCACCTTCCTATCTGGAACATGGGAGTGGCGGAAGGCTTCAGAAAACTCTGCCCATGTGATGCTTTGGTGGTTCTCATGGGCGGCACAATAGTTCTCCCACCACTCAGCTGTTGAGCCTCCAAGCTGGTGTGTGGCATAGAGAACTTTCTCCCGGTTGTCGCACTGGGTAATGGCAAGCTTCTTTTTGGTTGAGCGTAGCCAATCATCTGCGTCCAATGGCTCGGAGGAACTGGAGAAGGTAGTGGACGAGTCCTCAAGAATTCTACCAACCTTGACTGGGGAACAACTGGTGGCGGCGCAGCCGCGGCTTGGTTGCTCTGATTTAATGCCGCGATCAAGGCCGCAGTGGTCTGGTTCTGCTGAGCTATCATTTGATTCATGTTCTGCATCATGGCGTTCATCAGTTGCGTCTGGGCTGCCAAGAACAGACTCATACTTGGGTCTGCCTGGGCTGCTGGAAGAGGCAGAGGTGGTGGCAACAAGAGGTCAGCTGGTTCATCTTGACTTGCTGAGCTGCAGGTCTGGACCATCTGCAAGACACCTTCTCAGGTTTAATAGGTGAGAGGGAAAAGCACAACAGGTAAGAGGGAACAGCACAAGGGACAAGGGAGAGCAAGGGGAAAGACTAGGGATGGAAACAGATCGAATACGAATCGAATAGTCCCAATACTGAATACTGAATCCCTATTTTCAAAACGAATACGGATCTGAATCTTAATCCCTATTTTTAAACGAATCTGAATTCAACATTCTCGAATCTGAATCTGAATCGAATGTCGAACGTAATACTGAATTTGAATCGAATATGTACTCAATTCTGATTGAATGCTAATATCCTACAACTTTTTGCGACAAATCTCGGTAGAGAAAAATAGTATTTGTATTCAGATCCGGACAAAAGCAGATAGTATTCAGATTCGCTTTTCCGGATAGTATTTGTTTTTGGATACTATCCGGTTTTTTTCCGGATCTAATAACACCGAATCTGAATACGAATATTATCCATTTTTCCCGGATACGAATAACACCGAATCCGGATATGAATACTATTCGAATGCGGATTTTACTTACCACTTTTGCGTTTTTCCGGACACGAATATCGGATAAAACGGATTATCCTTTACCAATTTCCACCCCTAGGAAAGACAGAGCATCCTAATTGGGGAAAAATAGGTCAAACCCAAAGAACAAATAGCCAAAAGGCTACTAAGAGGCAACAAAACTCCAACAAAAGGCCAAGGACATGGACTAAACGACACTAAGCTAAGGAGGACCACTCTAGGCACTTCGACTTAACTTACATGGGTGGGCGACTTAAAACAAAGCTCGATCCTACAGAGATTCCTGATGTAAAAAGGTCAATTTAAGTTTCAAAACAAAGTTTTAAAGGGGGTAAGGGGTGAGAATCTAAGAATAAGGTGAGAAGCGATTAGAATAAGATGAGAACAGAATAGAGTAAAATGAGAAAAGAATAGCTACTCATGTTACTCTGTTGGTTTGATTTAGAAAATAAATTTTTAGACTCTTGACAAAAACGACCATGCTACCTAAGGTTACGTCCTACAGTCGATATGGCTCTGATACCATCGCTGTCGGGACCTGACCCGAGAGGACCCAGAGGGGTCTCCCAGGACCACCCAGGAGGTCCAACCGAACCACCCGAAGGTCTGGGAAGGCCCTCCAAGACCTCCCAAGAGGTCCCCCAGGACCTCCCGAAGGACCTCTAGGACCACTCGTGAGGACTCGAAGGTCCACCCGGAGGTCCACCAAGACCACCTGGAGGTCCCAGTCTCTGTGCACAATGAGCTAGTCCCAAAATCAGATCGCTAGCTCGCACAGACTCAACATCATTGCCATCACATCCTTACAACAAACTTAACCAAAGGGCACAAGCCATAAGTACTTTGAATGTACTCAGCAAGCCATAGGGAAATGAATGCAATAACATTTATGCAAGGCTTGACAAAGAAAAGCTGTATGGTTAGTTTGCATAAAGCAGCATTGGTTGTAAATATTGTAAGTAGATTACAAAGCACAAGTTGAAAGAGATAATACATAAGTAAACAAGTTCTTTGAAAGCAACACACGACCACCTAGGTCAAGAGCCAAACCACTTAGAACTAGCCACAACTTTTTAGAAAGATCTATCCCTTGCATGAAAGAACCGGGCATGTCCATAACCGAGGACGCGGCTATTCGAATAGATTTTACACTCTGCAGAGGTTGTATAGCTTTACCCACAAGACACGAAGTCCTCTAGTTGGTTGGGCACCCGTCGATGTCCCTACTCACTTCCTTTGGTAAGCAGTCTAGAGCTCGTGACAAGGCATTTACAAAGGTCAGTCCTGACTTGGTTCTGCCCGCTAAGGATTCACCATTCAGGGCCCCCTCTTGCTCCATTCGACAACCAAGACAGAACCGCATCAAGACCTTGCTAATTAGTTGGCCAGGACCACCCCACAATGGACTTGTGGTTGCACAGTAATGACCCAAATCAATGGCGTACAAGGTTAAGTCTTTAGTTGGCTGCTCAGGCGAGACTATCCACATCCCAGTGTTCACAAGGCACCCACTACTCACCCCCTGACTTCTCGCCCGAGCATAAAACATTTTTGGTTCACCCGGCCAAATGACCACCCTGATCCTGGCACACAAATTTTAACAATAGTAGCATTGCCACAGTTCCATAGTTCATTAGTTAGGTTCAACATTCTTTGAGTCATGAGATCGAGAGACCAACGTCTACTAGAGCATGGCTAAGCAATAAAACACACTCATGTTGGTACACAAAAACATATCCAACTAAAATAACCCATCCTACAAATGACAAAAGATACATGTCAACATGTTGTTTTCAACCATACCAAGGAGTCATATTTAACAAGTGGTGTTTAACTACTCCCAAAGCCATTTTTATAAAACTAGACATGCATGTTCATAACAAAACAATATACTTTTTGCAAAATGGGTTCAACATGATCAAAGGTCTATGACTTGCCTTCGCTGAAGAACTGAGCTTCTTCGGTTGAGAATGTTGGGTCCCGGAGGTCTTCAGAACAGCTGGATCCTACACGTGCGAACAAGAACCTAGTAAATAAAATGAATCCACAAAAACTCCAACGAAAGAATCCAACTAAGCCAAAAAGAAAGACACGGGATCAAGGCAAAGGTAGGAACTTGAATCACTGAGTCGGAGGTCTAATCGAAGAAGAAAAAGCTCTTCCGAGGGAGGTCCAAGGCACTAGGAAACAAAAGGAGGCAAGAGGCCTCTCTGGTAGTTTATATAAGCACGGGGAGGTCCGGAGAGGAGGACGGCGCACTTAATGCACACGATGGGAGTAGGTAATGAAGGGAAAAGAGCGGGTAAAAGAGGTGACAAAAGAGGAAAACACAAGGTATGGTGGAGGTGACAGCATTTAATACGACACTACAGCATTAAATGCACGAAGAGTCCCACGGTACTGAGACACGACGAGAGGAGGAAAAAGGTGAGCAGAGGACCTGAGAAAGTGGTCCTACTGGAAGGGTGGTCGTGACCAAGGGGAGGTTGTGACCACAAGGGTGGTCTTCGCAAAAAGACCAAGGGGAGGTCGTGACCTAGGGGGAGGTCCTGACCACAAGGGGTGGTCATGACCACGAGGGTGGTCTTTGCAAAAAGACTAAGAGGGTGGTCTTTGCAAAAATACCAAAGGGGAGGTCGTGATCCAAAGGGGGGTCGTGACCCAAAGGAGAGGTTTGGACCTCAAGGGAGGTCGTGACCCAATAGGGTGGTCTTTGTAAAAAGACCAGGAGGGTGGTTTTTGCAAAAAGTCCAAGGGGAGGTTGCGACCCAAAGGGAGGTCGTGACCCAAAGGAGAGGTCTGGACCTCAAGGGAGGTCGTGACCCAAAAGGGTGGAGGCAAAAAGACCAGGGGGTGGTCTTTGCAGAAAGACCACAAGGACGAGGAGGTCCAACACAGTCCGAAGCGTGCGCACGCTCGAACTCAATTGATTTGACCGTCTAACCACAATCGGATGGTCCAAGCTGTGGGTGAAGTTCGGACTACTCAAATGGCACAATTCAACGGACCGTCCAAGCATGATCGGACAGCTCGGACTGAGCACGCTTACGCGAAGAGAGAGAGAAAGGATCGACAGGCGGGGAGGTCCAAATGAAAGGGAGGTCTGGACTTGAGGGAGAGGTCTTGAGGAGGAGGTTCTGAGGATGAGGTCCTAATGGTCAAGATGGAACCAAAGGAGGTCCTGATGATCAAGATGAACGCAAATGAGGTCCTGACGGTTTGATGAAACTAAAGGATGTCCTAATGGTCAAGATGAACGCAAAGTAGGTCTTAACGGTCAAGATGGAACCAAAGGAGGTCCTGAGCCCGCGAAGGAAAGAGGGTTGAGCGGGAAGAGGGTCCAGAAAGGAGAAATTCAACCTGAACCTAGAATTTCGGAAATCAAGGACATTTGAAATACAAACCCGAGCTTGGAGCACCTCGGGGGTGGTCGTGACACAAGAGGAGGTCAAAACCAAAGGATGGTCTGGACTGGGAGGGAGGTCTGAACCGCAATGGAGGTCTGCTGAGCCTAGGAGGACACAGCACGAACAGGAAAAGGAGGTCTAGACCAAAGAGATGGTCTAAACAGAGAAGGTTTGAACCAAAGAGGAGATCCAAATGGGGAAGAGGTCAGAAGAGGTCAAGGGAGGTCCAGAGAGGTCTGATCGAACAGAGAGATGGGAAAACAAGACCAAAACTTGAACAACTCCAAATAAACCAAACTTTCACATTAGTTGATGTTCGATTAAGTCATGTTAAATCTCCAAATTTTCCAAAATCTTCAAGTTAAGCTTGGGCAATTCAACAAAACCGAATGGCTATTTTTATTTTGAAAACTTTCAAGAACTCTAGAAAATTGGGATGTTACAGCTGCCTTAGGTGCTCGGTCGAGACTCCTCCCTTGTCTCCGCCCACAGGTGCAGCCTCTTCGTTCTAGAGAAGATCGAGAACCCCTTGTCGTCCGATCTACTCTCCTCACGATCGACACACACACACGCAATCCATTTCACCGTTAGAAACGGACGAAATGGATCCGGGGATCACGAAGGCGAATCAAACGGATGACCTTGAGGTGGATTTCGCCGAGGGGCTTGCGGGGGACATGGTGGCCGTTGGAGTAGGAGGAGGACGAGGAGGTGGAGGGGCGGGAAAGGCGGCGCATGGGATAGGTTGACGACGAGCTTGGAGGGGTGGCGCAGCGAGGGTACAGTCACCCGCCATTGTTGGGAGGGTGCGTAAAGAGGCGCGAGGGGGAAAAGAAGAGGAGGGGGTAGGGGAGCGGCGGTGAGGAAGGACGGTTGCAAGGAAGAGGGGGTGGCGCGACGAGAGCACAGCCACCTGGCGGTGGTGGAAGCAGGGGCGGGGACGGGAGGGGGCGGAAGAAGAGGAAGGCGCAGCGGCGGAGAAGTGGGGAAGGAAATAGTGAGAAACACAGGTGTGGAAAGACCAAAAGGATTGGAAGGCTCCGAGCTGGGGCCGCGGCGACGACGCGAAGGCCTCGCGGGCACGCAAAGCAAAAAAAATCGAACGGCGGGACGCAGCTCAGCACGGAATCGGATGGTGGAAAAGAATCGTGGCGACGTGACCTAGCTGAGCTCATGCGAAATCTATGCCGAATTACCCGGTAGGATGTGAGAATGAGTTAGGGGTGAATTCCCTAGAGATATATGCTGAAACGTGGCAAAAATCTTGAACACTAGTAGTAAAGATTGGGTTTGCGCTCTTTGGGACTCTTGTCATCCAGAGATAACTGATCACTTGATAATCTCCATATTGTGTGTGATTTGGGTAGAACCATTTTTGTCATCCTTGGTATTTATATGAAATATTTACTATTAGCGATGTCGTTCCTTGAAGAACAAGCTAAACAATGTATTATCATCAAAAGCACATGATTTCCAATTTTGAACTTACTATTATTACAACACCCTTTGGCCAATTCATGTTTTTTTTCTAGCACGTTTGTGTTTAAACTAATGTCTTTTTAACTTCATGGGATATCAGGTGAAAATACAATTGTGGCGGAAAATCCATAAGTCAGACATGGAAGTTTCCATTATTTCACAAAAGAATACCAGATTTAGGGGAAAACATGTTGTATCCCTCTCCAATATTTAAAGATCAAATTTAGACGCATTTTTTTAGAATGAAAAAGACACATACTTGATGAAATAGTGCGACTGTTTGTCTTTTCGGTTTTGCTAATTCTTAGTTGCCTTAATTTTTCTCATCTTTCCGTCCTAAAATTGCACATGACTAAGCCTAAAATTGCCGTGCTAAGTAATATGATATTCTAGCAATGATATACTGCAATTTTTAGTTTCTTAAGGGTTCACCTGTTTACTTTATTTTTATCTAGGTGAGAATTTTTTATCCTTATATTTTTTGTATTTGTATTTTTGTTGGGACCACCAAACTTAAACTTTTTTTTGTCCTTGTTAGAATAATTCTTTGTTTAAGTGTTTGTCTTAGGTCATGTATAATGGGCTTACATCAGCTATCTATAACCTCTGCCACGTAGGATTTAAGAGGATGTGGATGAAAGAGAATAAAGAGAGAGAAATGTGTTATCTACAATCCTGTAGCCAACTGTAGCACCAGAACCAAGAAAAGCATTAAAAGATTGTGTGTTGTCTACAATTCTGTAGCCGACTGTATCATTACAACCCATTGTATTGTCTTTAGTGCACGACGACGAACCCCTTGGGCACGAGCAGACGCAGGATCCGGCGGCGCGCGCACGATGACCGAGAGCGAGTCACCCTCGGATCAAAATGCGACAATCTCGCCGGTGCCGTCGACGTGGCCCTACACGAAGTGTCCACCCACGCGGACGCCGCATGCGCCGCCGAGGTTGACGGCGGTCGGCCGAGAACGCCCGCCGGAGGATCTCCGTAGACGCCGAAGGTGAGTGGTGGATGGCCGGTCGATGGGCGCCACGGTGAGGTAGGTCCCATCAACGACGACGCTGTCACCCAACTGCGTCCCGGCGAGGAGGTTCTTGGTCTCGACCTCAAGGTCAACCCCAGGGGTGTCTCCGCCCCTGCCCTCGGAAGGCGTGGACGACGCGCTTATGTGATGCACGCGGCCGACGTCCTCGACGATGCCAGTGAAGAGGGAACGAACCGGGACGTGGGACGGGGAGGAGGGGGAGAGGTTCTTGGCCTCTTGGGGACGAGGGAGAGGGAGAAGCGGAGCGGTGGGAGACGGAGCGACGTGGAGCCCACCCGGGATGCGAAGGGGAGAGGCGAGGAATCCTCCAGGTGCGGGCGGTGCCAGATGGCAGCCACGGCGGTGGCGGGCGGCGGCGCCATGGCCAGATTCTTCTTGCCAAGAGGCCCAGAACTGGACTGGACTGGGTGGGAATGGGATGCAGGATGAGGATGAGATTAGTTCATTTCTACTTTCTTTCTAGTGTATTACCTCAG
Source organism: Phyllostachys edulis (assembly GCA_036346405.1). NCBI lineage: Eukaryota > Viridiplantae > Streptophyta > Magnoliopsida > Poales > Poaceae > Phyllostachys > Phyllostachys edulis. Next base: position 15,738,278 of record CM070559.1, on the reverse strand, counting down.
TTGGGTTGGTCTTGTCTCGAACGAGCTCGCGAGCCGTCTCGAGCTTCAATTCGAGCCGAGCCTGGGTTTCAGCTCGTTTCCAGCCCTATAGGGATTACTCTCGAAGGTGTATGTGATTCATGCTCGCCTGACTACATCATAGGAACCAGCACACCGATAGCATAAGAAGACCAGATTGGTGCCTAATTGGAGTTACTTGTAGTTAGAGCATACATAGATGGTGTTACGAGCTACACACCAAAGGTCAGTGCCTAAGCGGTGCCTAATGGGGGCATGTAGTGCATCTTTGGTGCAGACAACGTTAGTCCAATGGATCCTCTATGGCACATTATTTTGTGCAGGCAAATAAAACTAAGCTACTAAATTACTCACGTAAACACATATACTCATCCTCAAAGAGGAAAAGCAAAAGAGAAGGAAAGATGGCTACTTGGAGAAGGGCAACCTATCCAATGGAAGCACAATGTGGAGGCAAGCCAATCAGTGAAGCAAGCGCAAGAACACGAAACAAAGAAAGAAAGAATCGAAATAGGGAGAGAAGCCACCTTGAGTGTGGGGACCCCCGAATTATCTCCTTAAGACCGATACTAAGCATGGTCTTAAGGACATAACTCTGGTCCTCCGGTAAATGGATTCCAACTTAACTTGATCAAAGTGAGAGGCTTAACTAAAACTAGAGCCCCGACGATCATGCGCGCTGCTCCCTTGCAAGCACCACATGATTGTCGGTTCTCCAACAAGTCAAGCACTACACTTAGTGAGTTAAATAGGAAGCCACTAACAGCGAGTATGCACTCATATTGGCTCCCAAGATCAGCGACCAATATGCTCATACTCTCATACGACGTGGATCACATCCATGCAACAACATACATAGATAGTTCAAAAGACATACAACATAATAGTTAAAGTCTACAACTATTACAACCGGCCGACTGGCCAAATTCAAATGAGAGTAATAAGTAGCAGTGGAAACGAGTAAATAAACCAAAAGACCAACAGCGGTGTGCCCATATCCCATCGGCAACCGACTGGGAGTTAAGAGATAGCACTACTCGTCAGTGTCGCCTAAATCGACACTAACAAGATCAACGGGCTCACAAACTTCCTCACCTGAAATTACAGCAACCGGGTTGAGTATAATCGTACTTGCAAGTCTTACACAAATAAAAATTAGTTATGCATAGAGGTTGTTCCAAAGGAAGGTTCATATTGGCTTGTTTTTGCGAAAAGACGCAACAATTTTAACAACCTATACATACTAGTTTTTCAATTGCCATTTTGTAAACAGATTTGAAGTAGAAGTAAGGCATGTGAATAATTGACAAATTGAATAACAAATGAATCATACAAAAATCAAAGTGGCTGTCCACTTTGATACAACAACAAGCATGAATACCCCATTCGTGACAATTACCAAGTTATAACCACAATTTTAATTCCAAGTCTAACAATAAGCAGCCACAAACTCAAGCGGTCGTTCGTAACCGTGGACACGGCTATTCGAATAGATTTATACCCTGCAGGGGTGTACTACTTTACCCACACGACTTGATTAGCCCGTAAGCCTCCAGATGCCTCCGAATATAGCATACTTCCTATGGTATGCCTTGGTAAGATAAACCAAGACTTAGTATTCTTGACAAGTTGATGCCATTGAGTTGACTCACCCAAACGCGACGTAATCCCATTTAAGTGTAGGCTACCCACCTCTGACTAAGCAGACGCAAGTTGTCTTGGAAATACCGACCCAATTAATAAAGCTTAAAGAGGGCTCACCTCACAATAAAGAATTGCAATCGGTAGACTTATGGAACATATATGCGATGGAACACATATCGCCCTCACACCACTAGTCATCAACTCAACAATACCAACCCCTTACTTAACCAAGCAAAGGCCCATACACCGCGTGTGTTAGCATGAGTTTTGCTTGAACTGTAGGTACCCAAAGTTCGGTCCTTAACTGTCCAGACAAGTCTACCACTTTCCCAAGTCTCGTGCACAAAGTCACCATCACTAACCATCACTTGTCCAGACCAATAATTCATTTAAGTTGACAAAATTTAACTCATAAAACAAATACGAAGATCTGAAACAAAAGTATGGAAAGAAAGTTGTGTGTATCCCATAATTGTCGGGTTATTCCCGACAATCAAACTACCGTTCTAGACTTGCATGGCTAAGCAATTCCAAACCATAATTAATTTACACAACCTATCTTAAGCATGTGGTACTAAAATTATTCATGATTCAAGATAAACCTCAAAGAGTGGGATATAACTATTCTACACATCACAAAAATAGCGACATTAACCAAAGTAGCATGCAAGCAATTATCATTGCACTAACTTAACAAAACTGGGATCAAATATGATGCAAAAGAAAGTTCAAATGATGCTTGCCTTGCTGGTAGCTAAGCTGCTCTCCCTCAATAGCGTAAAGATCGATATCAATAGGCTCGGTATCTATACAATTACAATACCAAATAAACATCGAGAAATACCCAAAAATTCAAAGTACTAAAAAATGCATGATTTTTCTACAGTAGGTAAATCATGATTTTAGATGAATTTAGGGGAAAGAATCATTCCATTTGGATTTAGTATGTGAGAGTTACAAACGTTTGCATTTCAGCTTTCAATACGTCTTCTTTAAGTAATTTAATTATGAGGTCAAAATTTGTAGAACAATAGTGGAATAGAGGGTTATATGGATAAATAGGGAATATTATCACAAGACCAGAATAGTTGAGTTTGCCTCAATTGGAGTTTTCATGATTTAGTTATGAATTTCTAAAGTTATCAGCATTTTTCTATTGTAAAAATAATAAGTTTATGGATCATTTTCCATAATAATACTCTCTGCTATAGAGACAGGTTTGAAACCAATTTTAATATAAATTCCATTAAAAATGAAAATCACCAGAAGTGGTTTCACCTATTTTGGAGTTAAGATGTATTTGTTATGTATTTTTAAAGTTAATAGCATTTACTAGTATACAAATAATTTAGGTTTTGGATCATCTTCCACCAAATACATTTTCTGCGACAGTGATATGTGTGGCACCAATTTTATAATAAAGTTCAGTTAAAATTAAAATTAACAACATTAGTTTCACTGTTTTCGGAGTTAATATGAATTAGTTATGTATTTTTGGAGTTATACATATTTTTTAGTGTGCAAATAATTCCCTTTCGGATTTTCTAATTCATTTACTACTTTTCTTACCGGGCGTTGGGCTAGCCACGGTCACTGACCAGTGGGCCCGGTAAACAGTGCGCTTTCTATTTAAACTTAGATTTTAAATATCGCTCTGACAGGTGGGCCCCACTGTCAGCGACCTGGTCCACGGGACCTGGTCCACGCACACGCGCGCATGGCACATGGCATTAAGGGCCACGGGCCCACTCGTCAGTCTCTCTGTCGCTCTCGCTTATCTCCCCCGTTTTCTGTGCACGGCCCTACATGACAGTGATACATTAAAGCGTTAAGACAGCGATTAACTGATAATGATCACCATTAACCCGACAATGATCTTGCTACAGTGCCTGTCCGAGTACGACAACGGCTCCGCCTCCTTGCTCGGCGTCTCGCCGGCGATTCCGGCCATGGCGGCGCCGACCAAGGGCATGCACAGGTGCATAATAGCACTGCGCTCATGAGGAGGGTAGTCTCGATGGCTGAGCCGGCCTGTACCGGCGGCTAGCAGGAGTTGAGCAGAGCTAGAGCTCGGCCGAAACATGCATGCATAAGTAGAGCTCCGCAGCGTTCATACAAGCGGGTGCCTGGGGTCCTAGGGGCTAATAGAGAGCTACCTGAGCGGAGGAGGGTACTCGAGGAAGCTTGGAGGAGCTGGAGCTGCGTCGGCGCCAGAGACGAAGGTAACCACGGCGAGTTCCACGAAGAGAGGGGTCCTTGAGCAAAACAATGAAGAGTGAGCGGTCGGAAAGGATTAAAGACTTGAAGAGGATGCTAGAATACGAAGGAATCGACAAATGCCTTACCGGGGCAAGGTAGGAGATGAAAGGTTGGTCCTATGGCCGAAATGGGTAAAACTTCAATTCACCTTAATCCTGTCGTGCATTGTTGATATAAAGTGAGGGGTTTTGATCAGTGAGCAAGAAGGCACAAATTGACGCGCAAGAGGGAGCATAATACTCACCGGAGACAAAAAGGCACGAAGAGGCTGCTCGAGAGCGCGCTCTAGGGTCTCCAATGGCACCACCGTGGTCCGGGAGCTACAAGCAACCGGAGGAGCTAGGGTTAGGCAAAATGGAGAAGGTGTTGAATGAGGAAACGAAAGGAACCACGCGGAGGAGACTCACCCGAGAGACACGTACGGGAGAGCTTCCTCCCCCTCAGCCGAAAAGAGGAGAAGTGAGGGAAAATGATGGCTAGGAGAGGTATTAAGCTCGGGCGATGACGGCAACGAAGGCGGCGTCAAGTGGAGAACGCTCGGAGCGGCCGGTGGACGCGGTGGCGGTGTTGACGAGTCTGTAGCGCCAGCGGCATGCGTGGCGTCGAAGCTCTGCGTGAGCTGACGGGAGGTTGAAGACAAAGTCGACAGTGGGCGGCGTGGCGACTCATCGCAAGGTGGCGGGGTTAAGTGACTCGGTGCTGGCCATTGGATTTTAGATGGACGGCGCAGATTGAACTAGGGGCGCTCAGTTCATCCCGAAGGGTTACGTGATCTAGGCCGTTGGTTTCCAATCGGACGATTCCTATTTGGTGCATTAAGTTGGTTGAAATTTGAGCGTTTCTTTGAGTCGACTCGGATTCGAGGAACAAGATCGACCGGTTGGGTTTAGGGTTTGACCAGGATTTAAAATATTTCTCCCACTTTGACCAAGGTGTTAAAAATAGAAATAAATTTCCTAAAATTGTGAAATAAATCACAGGGGTTCCTGGGTAGGCCTAGTTTCCATAAAAATTACTAACTCCCACTGTTCATGATATAATATGTACAATTTAAATTCAAACTTAAGGTAGTACATTAAATTGTGTTTGAATTTTCTTAGGGCTTAACCCAGTCCCAAAAATTTAGGAAAAATTATGTTAATTCATTATACTAGTTCTAGTATTTGAATAAATTATTCCTAAGTGATTATCATGATGTTTGGTTTTGGGTCTTGGTTTGAGATTTCGTTTTAATGTGTATGTTTTATCTTGTTTCAGATTTTCCAAGTGCAACATATAATGCAAATGCTTGAAAACAATGATGCATGCTCATGAGATGCACAGTAATTCTCTTTATTAATTTGGGGATGTGACATTGAGGGTTATCAAATTGGAGCTTGCTGGGAAGGAGCAAATGCAACACCTTGAATGGGGACCTCAACGATGATAATGTACAAGCGGTTTGGGCTCCTTCACCCTTTACAATTTCATGTGTTGACGTTAGGTCAACCTGTTGTGAACCGGCCGATGCTTGATGTTGGGCCTGCATCATGGGCCAAGGGCCCAAGTGTGCAATGGGCTGACCCGTTTGTCGACAGCAGCTGCAAGGGGCATCGAAGAACATTGAACCAGAAGGCTCATGCCTTATCCCCTCTTCCTCCCTGCTACTTTTCTTCCCCAAAAATTCCTTCCTCTAATTCTCGATCTATTTGATCTACCCAGTTCTTGCTTCAGATCCTCCCCAGATTGTATCTCCCAGTGCTTGTACTTGGTTGTGAGCACCCGGATTTATTAGGCTCATAATACTTAGTCATCCAATTGACCCTAGTATTATCAACCGAATAAACCAGTCTCGAGAGATGTATACTTCCTGAATGCAAGATACATACCTCACAACAAAAGAATGTATCAATTCCATACAACACATAGTACATAAGCAACAAACCGAAGTTAATATTAATATGGAATAGCTATTACAAAGAGGGCCCTTAGGCCAAATAGCAACAATTCTAAAGAGATAACAATGAAGCAAAAGTGCCATAAAGATGGCTATAACACAAAGCCAATCGGTGTGCCTTAACCCTAGGCATCTCGACCGACCGCCAAGCTAGCCGTCAAGAAGTCGCAACACGTGGGACAAAAGTGAGGCTCTAGGATCTCACCTCTCCTCTGCAACAAAAGCCACAAAAATGCCACAACCACAGGCGATGAGTACATAAAGTACTCCGCAAGACTTGCGTGTAAGATAACAGACCTATAACATATGCTACATGCAAGCTTTATGTAAGTGGAGGTTGTATGTCTCATTTAGCATAAAGCAACATTTATTTGCAATAACATAATAGATTGAAGGCAATTTGGCAAAGCATTTTTAATTGTTGAAATAACAACGAGATAATACATAATAACAACAACATGAACAACCTAGAAGTGACTAACCCATTAGTCACCACAACAATAGCATGAACTCCCGCTCATACCAACCAAGTCAAGTTTTAATTAAATGTTGTAGTCTAGTTCTCACGGGCGTATCGAGCGTGTCCATAACCTAGGACGAGGCTATTGAATAGTTTTATCCTCGCAGGTGTACCACTGCACCCACACGCCGACCGCCTTTCCTTTAAGCACACTTCAAGGTATCTTCAAGACGGCTAAGTCCTACGAGACATTTCCAATGGACAATGCTAATTCGAGTCGCACAACCCACGGGAGAAGGAGACATTAGACGACCTACCGGAAGCTAATGCTCCCTCCCACACCACACACACACATTTTATCTTTAAAACCACCAACCGAAAGCGACCCCAATTAACACCCTCCAAAGTACTTAGTCAAGAGGGTCCCATTTCCCCTCGTGTGGTTAGTACATAATATGCTCAAGACGGAGGCGCAAGTAACTCGGTCCTTAGGGACTTAGGCATACTTCCACAATCCAAAAACCACACCATTCATCCGGTATGCCCAAGTCTAAACAATCTTTTATTTTCAGATTTTTACTTTACAAATTAACAAAGCACAAGTTTGGACATAAAGGAGTAATATTTAGATTTGTGTGATCAAGACCATCGACTAAGCCGATGATCGCCCATTTCTACCGTTATCTAAGCATTGCTAAGCATTTGAAATCACAACTACTAGCGATAGGAGTTCATCCACGAACTCCAACCACAGCAAATAACCTAGGCTCATGGTAGTAAAGACATGGTATTCCTACAGATTATGCAACTATAGGACCCACTAACCATAATTAAACAAAGTAGCAATGCATACATAGAGTTTAAACAACATAATAGACTTGCAAATATAGGATGAATCATGGTCAAACTGCTTGCCTGGCTGTTGAGGGTCACTTTGTTGCGGAGGATCGTTCTCGGGATTACCACAAATGTCGAATCCTAACGAAAAGGCGATAAAGAGTCGATAAGAGTAAAGAAAAAGCAACAAGACCCAACAGCAAAAGTTCTCCGAATGATTTGAAATTTTTATAGCAGCAAGGTATTGATTTAACATGAATATAGAAACAAGAATCAACTGATTTGGATCTTTAATGCAAAAGATATGATCAAAACAATTCAATTCGGCCAGAAAAATCCAATTTAAATTAAAAAGGGCTACTGTTCATAAAATATTTTCTAGGGGTCTTCTGGACATGAAATTTTTACGGTAGATAGGTAATGACATTCTAAGACTAATGGAAGTGGTTTCAACTCTTTTGGAGTTACATTGCAACTTCTACAATTTTTAAAGACAAGAACTTGAACAAAATTATAATGCATAATTATTTCTCCTAGACACAGTAACATGTTCAAAATTATTTTTCCTAGCAATTTCATTAATGGAGGAATCCAACAAACTTGGATTCACTCCAAAATCAGTTACAAAGAATTAGTTATGTATTTTACAAGTTACAATGATTTTTAGAGAAACAATTAAAGCCTATGCAAAGTCAAAGTTAATTCTGGACATTATTGCAACTAAAACATAATTATAACTATTTTTAGATTGAAGTGTAGGTAATAACAGAATTAACAAAGTTGGGTTTAGCTAAAAGGATTTATATTGAATTTGTTATGCATTTTTCAATTTAATGAAATTTTATTGCAATTAATAAAGCTGAGAATGATTAAAATCTAATTTCATGCTTTTCTGGAGTCATATTAATCTCCTAAACATTTTTAGATTAAAGTTGAGGTTATCACAGGATTAACACAATTGGAATCATCTAAAATGAATTAACATGAAAAAGATATGCATTTCTAAAGATTAATACCTTTTTAGGTTCATAAATAAATCCATCGGAAATTCTAAATCTTGAAATCTACGTGGGCGATTGTGGGCGTCGATCCTGGATCGGACGGTCCAACGACCACGGAACAGCAAGCAAGCGGCGCGTGGAAACGATGAACGGGGCCGTTGATCTTGGATCCAACGGTCCTCGTTGAATCCACCGCGACGCGTTTGGATTCCGTGTGCCAAGACGAGGTGGTCGTGGGCGTTGATCTTGAGATGGACGGCTCACGACCACGCCCACACAAATGAACTAAGAATGCCCGGCGAACCTCGACCGCAGATCGCGAGATGGACGGTTCACGCCGACGAAAGAACAAAACTCGCGCGATCTAGACCGCAGATTCACTTAAATGGAAAGCTCAGATTGAGCCACGCCGCAGACCGAAAATGACGACGGAGCGTCCGCAAAGCTACCGAGGCGCCACCGCGGCTAGCCGCCGATGCACGCCGTCTCGGTAGCAGGCTAAGGGCACCTCTGGTGCACATTAGCCATGATCACGCCAAAGACCACTCACACCTCGGTGAGGGTCCACAACGGCGCAGCGGCGGCGAGGCGGCGGCGATGCTACGGAAACGATGACAAGAATATTCAGCTCATGATGGCAAAACCGGCGGGTGCCCGAAGCTTCGATGAGCCATAGGGACTTACCCGAGTGACGCGGCGGCTGAGTGCTGAGCTGCCCCAACAACGAAGTCCAATGGCGGCGGCAATGGCGATCCCGAGGAGATGTATACTGAGCCACCGAGCAAAGGCGCAACATCAAAATGGGACATAAGGGACCCTCGATTTCTTTGGAGCAAGGAATCGAAGGAGGTCCACTCACGTACCATGAGAAGACAAACAGTAGAAGCAAATTAAAATGGGGATCTTCCAATTGAGCTCACACTGACCGGTGAATCCAAATTGGATGAGGGCTTAGCTCAGAGAGAGGTGAGGATCCGAGAGAGCAAGAAAATGCGAGAAAGAGCCACGGGGTTACCGCTTTCACCAAAGCTCGAAGTGCTGCAATGGCGCAATCGGTGGAGGTAGTGGGGCTCGAACAAGGGCTACTGGTGCTTGCTAGAGCTCTTGGGTGAGCAAAGGAAGCTAAGGGAGCAGCACGGTGCTTAAGTAGCAACGGAGGGAGAGAGCAACAGCAGGGAGCCTCGGGTGCTCTCACCGGTCTAGAGAACAACGAAGGCGACAGGAGCGCTTGAGCGGAGACTTCGGCGGCCAAGACGAGTGCATTAAATGCGACGCAGAGGCTCCGTTGAACGCCGCCCGACGCGACGCGAGCAGCGCCCTACCCACTCCTGCCATGGCGGCCGTCGCGCGAGAGAGAGAGGGTGCGGAGGAGGACGACGACGCGAGCCGTCCGATCTTAATCCGAGGGTGAGAATAGATCGCGGGTGAAGGGTTCTGCGATCGTGGGCACACGATGAGAATCCAACGGTCCCTCGAGTTGGTGGCCGAGCGCGCCGAGCCGAGTACCGCTAGTGGACTCGACCGAGTCGCTTGGCTCAAGTCGGACTCGGGTGCGAGCCAGTGGAACAAGATTAACCCAAATGAGTTTGAATTTGGAACTGAGATTTTGTGGATTTAATTGAGGTATCAAAACAACTCCAAAATTTATGAAATTTTTACAGGAGCTCTATGACTAACATATTAACCTCCCATAAAATTTTCAGAGATGTTTGTGCAACACAAAATTCTCACGAAATTCCAGAAGGATGGATAGTGAGGTTTGACCAGGTTTGACTAGGTTTGACCGCCCTAAAAATATTCAAACAATTTCTAAAAATTGTGAGAAAATTCAGAGGGCTTCAAGTCACCCAAGGAACTTAGGAAAAATATTTACAGAGGTTTGGCACAAGATTTCCCAAGGAGGTTTTTGATAGGAGTGAATTGGAGAATTTGATTTTTGAGTTTTGATTTTCTATAATTCCTTTGCAAGAATTACAGATTTGGGCAAGTATTCTCATTTGAAGAAAAAGTTTTAATTTCTCCTCATTTTCATTACATTTGAGACACACACTTAAGTTTGGGATGTTACATTGGTGTTTGGATTGGCAATCAGACCCTTGTTTTGGTGTCGATTTATGTTCAAACAAGTGGGATTGTTTCGGGATCAGGAGGGTGATAGTTGAGCAAGTCATATATATGATGGAGAACAATTCTCGTTATGCAAACTGTTTCAACGCAGATCCTCCACAGTTGTACTATCAGAAAGGGGTTGATGCTACTAATGCAATGGTTCAATCAAAGGTGAACATATTCTCTGATGAAGTGAAGAACTGCATGACTTACATTTCCTTCTTACAAGCGCAGTTCATGGGCCTCGAGGGTGATGGGCGCCTACGGCTTTATGGATGGGATGGTATCTCATGGAAGCCTTTGGACGATGTTCTGAATGGGTATCCTGGTGACTATGCATATCCTACGGTGTGTGGTGATTGTGTTCAAGACAGGTTGGGTATGGAACTACAGGTACCATGGGATCCCGGGGGCACTGAGTTCTTCTGCAAGGCATTTCTTACCGCGGCTTGGGAGCAAGCCGAATCTCAAGGAGGGGAGAATGTCGTGAACCGACCGATGCTTGATGTTGGGCCTGCATCATGGGCCAAGGGCCTAAGTGTAATACCCCGTTCAATCTTTAGTACTATATTTGAATTTGAACCATTTATTTGGGAATTAAAAAGGGATTTCAGAATTTCTCTTGAAAGGGGATTAAATTTTGGGCTAAAGGTCCATAGCCATGGCCCATTAGGGGTAGCCAAAACCTTAGGTGCTATAGTACCACGCCGACGCTACAATGCCGCCACCTCTGTTGCTGCTGTCTAAGAAGAAGGAGGGAGGGAGAAGAACCCTTCGGGTGCCGCCGGCCAAGGAGAAAAGAAGAGGGAGAGAGGAGAAGAAGAGGAGAGGAGAGGCTCGCGGGGGAATTCAGCAGACACGCGTGTCTTCAAGGGTAACAAATGATTCCTCGTTGGTTGGATCGAATTAGATTCGTAAATTGCCATGATTAGGGGATAGTCGTTCTGCTGTGATCAGTTCCAGTATTCTGTATCTTGTTGCTCGTTAGTTTTTGTGTAGATCGAATCTGAATTGGAGGATTTCGTCTCCTAAAGATTGGTAGGGTTTATTTTCAGCTTTCCATAGGTTCAAAGATCACCCAATCCGGAGTTGTGGTCTAGAAGTTACGTTGATTTCATTATCGCTGCCCGCACTCGACGAATAGTAGCAGTTGATTTGTTTATTAAATTAAGATTGTGTTAATGGCTGATTCAAGGAGTTCACCCAACACGATTGTCGTAGGAGATTTCTTAAGCTTTCTAGAGTGTTAAAAATCTTAAGATTTGGTTCATCCATTCGAAAGTTATGAATTTTCTTATCTTCTTTAGATAGTGCTGGTCTGCGTCGATTATAGTTCTAGATGTTTATCTGATTATTAGACTCAGAGGTTGGCCGAATTGGAGATTCTCGCCAACTAGTTTATTGTAGAGGATTTCATTACCTTTCCAGAGAATCTGAGTTTGCTCTTTTACGAGTTTCAGAGCGAAAGTTATGTAACTTTTAATACTGTTGTCTAGTGTAGTTTCCTGTTAGAATGTTGTCTAGCTTGAGTAGAACAAATAGATAAACCTTGGGTTTGGGAGAACGAGTTAGAGCGTTGCGAGTAGAGTCTCGTTTCCACGTCATTCTTATTTGAGTAAGTTGATTATGTAGGAGGAGAGGCTTCGGGATCAGTGGCATCATCCTTGCCTCCTAACGCGTCGCAACGCGAAAGGTAAGTACAATTGAATTGTCTTGATTACTATTTGTTCCACTTGATTGATGAATGTGCAATGGATAATTTCGGTATTACTTGTTTCCCTTCATAATTGATATACCATGATTCTTCGATAATACGTTTACGTTCAATATATTCATTCGTCCATTCATTCATATTTCACCCATGGAGTGGGTAGTGAAGTCCTATCATTCCAAGATGGGCAAGTACATTGTGAAATGTATTGACTGATATCTGTTTGAAATGCTTGATGCTCATGCTATAATTAAGTTCTATGGATTTCGAGTAATTCCAATAATTCTTGTTTCTTCTCATGGATGTTAATCCATGCTTCTTAAGATTATGTCATTCATATCCATGAATTCATTCATTCATTTATTCGTTCATGTTTCACCCACGGGAGTGAGAAGTAAAAACCCATCATTCCAATATGGGCACGTAAGACCCACCATTTCAATGTGGGCAAATTGGATCCCCGGTATGAAACATTCTTCATATGGACCTTGGATCCCCGCATTTTGGATAATGCGGGCCTGAGTGAACACCGACGGGTGTTCATTGGTTATACCGGTATAAACAGAAGTGAAGAGCATGCATTCCATTCTCGCATAATATTTCTACCATTCTGTTTCATATTCAGACATTATGAATGTTATGTTCTTGATTCGGTATTTTTCTATATTATTCTGTTGTACTTGCTGAGTCGTGGACCTATTCTTGCCATTATTTGTGTGTTTTAGGTAAACACTGATGACGGCATGCTTGGGAGGGATTAGTCATGGATCACTTCATTCACTTCACATTTCACTATTAATTAATGGACTTATTATTATCTTTCATTTGATAATACTGGATTGTAATAATGGAGTTCTGATGGTTGAGGTTATCATTCATTATGACTTGGTTGAACTAGTGAATGCTTAATATTCTTCGTATAGACTCTTGATAGCTTTATCTTGAATACTTCAATATGATTGGATATTTACAAGTTTGTTATGTTGTTGAAATCTAATTCAATTCTTATGATCAATCTATTGTTTGTTGATTTTTACCTGTTATTAGCTGATAGGTTGCTGAAATTATTTCGTATTGTTGCTTTGTGTTAGACTTTAGGTAATATCTTGACTTCCGCATAGTCAGGGTGTTACACTAAGTGTGCAATGGGTTGACCCGTTTGTGGAGTACAAAAGGGCAGGCGACAGCAGTTGCAAGGGGCATCGAAGAACATTGAACCAGAAGGCTCATACCTTATCCCCTCTTTCTCCCTATTACTTCTCTTCACCCAAAATTCCTTCCTCTAATTCTCAATGTATTTGATCTACCCAGATTGTATCTCCCAGTGCTTGTACTTGATGTTTGGATTGGCAATTAGACTCTTGTTTTGGTGTCGAATTTATGTTCAACCAAGTGGGATTGTAACACAACCTCGTGTCCACTGTACCGAGGCCAAGAGTGATGTCCCACTCTACCAAAGTGGAAGTACACGACAAGGGACGCCGATTAAAACTATTGTTGGAATCTATCCCATAGATTGAAGGTCCAAGCGTGGAACGCCAAACCCAACCAACGACTCATCCAACCATAAGAATGTACATACACTAATAAACTATAATAGCCGATTCAAACACAGCGGCCAATCGGGACGCTGTAAAATAACACCATACTAGGCACTAACGCAATCCCAACATACATGCTGTCAACACCAATACAACCAGTTTGTTGCCCCTCCAAATCGCTGATTGTGCTTCCGTTGGCAGCAGACCGAGAACAATGCTTAATTTAGTAGCAAAAGGGGAATTTTTGTTTACAAAACCGTTTGGACATTTCTTTCCTTTTTATATTTTCCCCTGTGGCACAGGAAAAAGTATTTTATGGAGCGGTTTTAAAAAAAGCGAGGTGGCAAAATCAGTGTGCCCACGAGTCTTACGGCGCTCTCTCCATCGGGCGGTCGAAGCCACTAATCTTCAGTTGTGATCTGACCGCACCGCACCACCTCTCCGTGTCTTCCTCCCCCCGCGTTCCCAGATCCTCTCTCCCAACCCAACCTCCAAACCCCCCAACCACTCCAGATCTCGCGCCTGCCCAGCTCCCTCCCCCGCACGGCCTCACCTCGCCGTCGGCACGATGAGCCGCAGCAGCGCCCGCCGCGGCATCTTCGACGGCCTCCCCATTCCGGCCGACAAATCCGTAAGCTCCCTTTTCCTTTCCTCGCGCCGGATTCTTGACCCAAATTGTCATCGGAATCTGAAATTTTGGGCCTGGGTGTGCAGTACCTGAAGGAAGGGCTGTCGCGGATCGACGAGGGATGGGCGGCGGCGCGGTTCGACTCGCTGCCGCACGTCGTGCACATCCTGACCTCCAAGGACCGCGAGGGCGAGATCCAGTTCCTCAAGGAGCAGAGCGACCTCATCGAGGACGTCGTCGACGAGGTCGTCCATGCCTACCACCACGGCTTCAACAAGGCCATCCAGAACTACTCCCAGGTCCGGTCGGCTCACCAGGGCATTTGTTTTCCGTGGCGGGTGCTTCATTCTTGTCCATTTGTGGAGTGGAGCTGTTAACTTTAATGTTATCTTTGTGCGGTGTGGTGGCAGATCTTGCGACTGTTCAGCGAGTCCGCGGAGAGCATCACCGGACTCAAGGGGGAGATGGCGGAGGCAAAGAAGCTGCTTGGCAGGAAGAACAAGCACCTCGGACAGCTGTGGTACCGGACCCTCACGCTGCGTCACGTGCTCTCCCTTCTGGATCAGGTCGAGGATGTTGCCAAGGTCAGTGTGTACGCTTCACCAGTTACAGTTGTGTGCCTCTTGCTAACAATGTTATGTCAAACATAAAATGGAATTTGGACATTAACTGCCAGAAAAAAAATCTTGTTCGGTTGCTACAGATAGAACCAATATAACAAACTATGAATTAGCTACTTAGCTTTTAAGCTTTAAAGCGAGTCTTGTCAAAAACATCTTTTACATGTTTTTCGCAAAATGTAAAAAAAAACTTGTTTCAGTCAAACAGTGTACACCCTGATGCTAAGGTCAGCACGTACGCTTTGTTAGTCGCTGGACTCTTGCTCTTGGTGATAGCAAGATCCTTACTCTCATCGAGAGGATAACACTTGGAGATGGGGCAATTTTCTTTGTTTATTTCTCACACAATGCTATGCCAACTTCGAGGGTTGGGGATACAAATTATAGGCACCACCAAAGATATGCTAAGATGCTAGTCTAAGATGCCGCCCTAAAGCGATCAAGATGTTTGCCCTAAAGCGATCAAGATCTTTGTCCTAAAGATCTTGTCTAAAGCGATCAAGATGTTGTCCTAAAGATCTTTGTCCTTGGAGGACGGCACACAAGCCAACACAAGACTTATCCATCATTCTCCCCTAAGTCTTGTGCGTCGTCTTGTGGGAGAGTTGAACCATCCCGATCCTAGAAGCGAGCTCGAGGAATTTGACCTCCCAAGAGGCTTGGGCGAAAGGTGTCCGCAAGTCGATCCGTGGTGTTGATGTAGCTCGCCTTGATCTCGCCTTCATCCAATGACCTCGGATGAAGTGGTATTTCACCCGGATGTGCTTGCTCTCGTTCACTTAAAGCAGGGTTCTTTGCGAGCAGGCGGACTTCTTTGTCACCCCGAGCGCCACCGCTTCAGAGTGTCTCTGCCGAGAGATCCTGCGGTCGAGCGAGCAGGCGCTGAGTTGAAGCGGTGGAGGCCGCTATGTACTCGGCCTCACACCGACAGGCGGAGACCACCGCCGCTTGATCGACCGCTAACTAACGAGGCACTTGCCGAGGAAGAAGAGAATCCGCTTGTGCTCTTCTTTGGTGTCGATGTCGCTGCGTGGTCGCTGTGTCGTATGCGATGAAGTCGCGCCGTGGCCGGACACCTCGGGTAGTGCAAGCCGTAGTCGGAGGTGCCCGCAGCGTGGCGGAGGATCCTCTTCACGACCGCTTGATGCTCCGTCGTCGGTCATTGCGATGAACCGACCGACGAGCCGACGGCGAACGCCAAGTCCGGTCGCGTGTGGACAAGGTAGCGAAGGTCGCCCCGTCTGCGCCGTCTTGCGTTAAATCCGCCTCCTCCGCCGTCTTTGTCGCGGCTCGGCCAAACCTCTCTCCATAGGAGTGTGAAATTTGGGTTGCGATCGGCGAGCCCGCCACTCAACGATGCGCTTGGCGTGGCGGTCTGGCGAAGGAGATCTGGGAGTCTGTCTGGTGGACCTCGATCCCTGTAGAAGGAGAGCCCCAAGTCGCTCATCCGAAGGCGGTCTTCATCTCCGCCTTGAACGCCGACCTCGGCCTCATGGGCCGGTGATCCCAAGTCGTCGGCGTAGACGCCACCGCCAGGCGTTGCCGCCTTGCCCGCCCGGTGAACCGCTTGACCTCGTGTGCGCTCTGCTGGAACCCCGTTGCATAAGGGTGGAGTCGACTTAGCGTTCGGGCTCGTGGTGCTCGCCGCAAGCCGTAGAAGGGCCTTGCGTGGCGGAGGACCTTGCCTCCTTGCTGGGGATGACGAATCCGTGGTGACGGACGTGACCTCCTCCTTCAAGTCGCCGTTGAGGAGGCGGACTTGGCGTCCATGTGATGGGCGTGCCAACCCTCTGGCCGCAAGTGCGAGGAGAAGACGAACGGACTCCATGCGCGCGACGGCGCGAAGCGTCGTCGGTCGATCCTCTCGCCGCATGAAGCCTCGTGCCACCAAGCGAGCCTTGTGTGCAGCGATGGCGCCGGCTTCATCCGCTTCGCTTTGAACACCCACTTAAGGGTGATCGCGTGGTGGCCGGCAGAAGATCCGCCCGGCCCACGCCCGGTTCCGCTCGACGGCGTCCATCTCTTGCTTCATCGCGACACGCCACGCCCGCGTCTCCTCCGCCTCGGCAAAGGCGGGGCTCGCCGTCGTCGCCGCGACGCTAAGCGACCCGCCGAAGTCGTCTTTGCGCCAGCCCGAGGACGGCGATTCACGAGGATGTTATCCATGGTACGCAGTAGCAGAGGCTCGCCGTCGTGGTAGCGTCGACGCGATCCTCGTCGTGGGGCGGAGAAGCGAACTCCACCGTCTTGTTGCTGCCGTGGACCGGTTGTTGGGGCCGATCCGGTGGTGTGGCTGGTGCGAGAGAGCGGTGGCCGGGTGCGAGAGTGGCCGTGGTGAAGAAGTGGGGCGTGGTGGTGCCGAAGGTGGTGGAGCACTCATGGGGAGAGCGGCGGCGAGATGTCGAGCTTCGGTGAAGACAGCCGCTAGCTCCGCTCTCTCGAAATGGGCGTAGTCGACAACGAAGTCCACAGGAATCGAAGTCGAATCGCCGCCCACCGCCTTGTCCTATGTCCACCGTGCCGTCGAACACAACATCACGCGAGATCTGCGACGCTTGTGTGTCGGTCGAGGATCGGTAGGCCTTGAGCCCTCCGTGAAGCCGATGAACACTCCGAGTGCTCGCTGTCGTCGAGCTTGCCGAAGTGGCCAAGCTCTGGCGAACGCGAGGAGCCAAGACCCGCAAGCGAAATCGCTAAACTGCGCTTATGCCAAACCTCGTCTGGCGCCCTGCTGCCGAGTGCCAGTAGGCGGCGGTTGAGGATGTAGAGGCAGTTACCACCGCCTCTCCCAGGAAGGCAAAGCATCCTCTCGCTGAGGAGAGGCCGAGCCATCCCCAGCAACGTCGTTCTTGTGCGCTCGGCGACGACGCCGTTCTTGCTGTGCGGTTTGTCTGTGTGAGAGTATGTGTGAATGCCCTCATCGACCTGAGACGACTGTGTGGTTCACCGCCGTGAATTCATGCTGTTGTCTGTCTTGAAGACGCTGTATGACTCTGGCCGCGCTCTGCCTCCGCGGCGACTGCGTGCGCTTGATGGCGTCCATGACCTCTCGCTTTGCCGCCGGACCATCACCCGCATGTAGCGGGAGAGGTCGTCGACGGCGGCGCAGGAAGTAGCGTCGTCTCCGGTGTGGCCGGTGTCACCGAACCACACAAGTCCGTGCTGAAGCTCGAGCTTCTCCTTGGCTCTAAACTACTTTCTTTGGGGAAAGGAGTCGCCGCTGCCGTCAACACGCAGACGTCATGAAGCGCTCCACATGGTCAAGGGGCGGCAGCCTCGCACCATCTCCGTGGCATCGAGCCGCCGGGGCCTCGAAGTGAAAGGTGCCCAGCGCTCGATGCGGTTATGCCACGCCTCGTCGCCCGACGAGCGGCGAGACAGAGGGTTGTGCCACTGTGACGTGAAGGATGTAGAGTCTATTTGCGCCTCTGGTTACCTTGGCAAGAAGGCGTGGCGAAGATCCCAAATCCGCGGCACCGTGCTCGATCTCGACATCGCGAGCCGTTCTCGTCGGTCCCCAAGCCGATGATGGAGTTCTGGTCGGGGATGTAGTAGACGCGGTGGCGTACTGTGCTTTCGCCAGACACGGCGGTGAAGATGAGGCGAGCGCCCTCGATTTTCACGCCGGGCGCCCCCAAACAGACGGAGCCTCGAGCGTTTGAGTCGAGCTCGAGAATACTCCGCCGCCCGGTCATGTGGTGGGTGGCGCGGTGTCGAGCACCGCTTGCGTCGGTCTTGTCGTTCTTGGAGCTGTCGCCGGAGGGCATGTGCTTTTGGCTCGTCAAGGTGGAGAAGGCGCTGCGGCCGGTGCGGTGGAGGTAGTTCGATGCTCGCATGAGCAATGAAACGAGCCATTGCTCCTCCTCCGCGCTGACGTGGGCTGGCGCGTCGTGGTATCGACAATCCTTGGCCCAATGACCAAGCTTGCCGCAGATTGTGGCAAGAGTCGTCTCGCACACGCTTTTGCTTGCAGCATTGTATACTGGCGCCTCACGGTCATCGCCTCGTGGTGTCGACAATCCTTGGCCCAATGACCGAGCTTGCCGCAGATTGTAGCAAGAGTTGTCTCGTCTTGAAGCTTTGCTTGCCACGCTTGCGCCGCTTTGTCGTGGAAGAAGGCTCCTTCTTCTGTCACCTTGGCCGGCACCATCTGCTCCCGAGCGAGAGGAGCTTCCGCCAATGGTGACGGGTCCCGAGAGACGCCATTGTGGCTCATCGCATCCAACGACCTTGAGGCGACCCGCCTCCTCGATCGTCATCGTGGAGAGGTCTAGCAGAGACTCGTCGAGCGAGCCATCTGCTTGTACTTCTCGAGGACGCACGGAAGAGCTTCTCCTGACTCTCTCCTCGCCGTAGGTGTCATCGCCGAATCGCACTAACTCACGCTTGAGTGTTGAGGCGGAGAGCAAAGTCATCAACATCCTCACTTTGGCTTGAAGGCGGGTTCTCCCACTCCTTGCGTAGTGCCCGCAATGTAGACTTGCGGGCGCGGCGGCCGCCGTCGCGTCTTTGCGGCGATGGCGTCCCAAGCCTCTTTAGCGATCGCTTGTTGGTAAGCGAAGCGCATCTCGGCGGGGCTGCGGCGATGAAGCATCCAATACCCGTCGATCTGGTCGTGGTCGGCGTCTTCGTCGCACCGGACCGCATCCCACATATGCCGCGCTGGAGCTTTACCCTCATCACCGCATGACCCGCTCGGCGTAGTTGGTCTTGGTGAGGTAGGCCACCCCGCCGCCGGGGACAACGTCCTCGACGACACCGGTACTCGTGGTGACCACGATGCATCAACCGGAGAGAAACGCGTCGCTGTGAAGGCCGCGCTCTCCGTCGACCGTATGCCGCCGTGCTGCGTCTCCTCGAGCGCCGCCGCGCGTCCGTAACCGATCTGCCTGGCTGCCGCGCTCATGGGCGTCTGTGATTGCCTGCTCTTCTTCGCCGCTCTCGCCGCCTCCCTCTCCGGTGCTCAAGGTCGCGTCGGTATTTATCATCACCGAGATGGAGCTTTATTCTTGCCGCGTAGAACCTCGACCTCGCTGCTGCCTTGACTTTGCGATGCCGCCGCCGCCGCTTCCGCCTCACTCCGCTGCTGCCGCTGCCTTCTTGCCGACCTCGGCGCTTTTTCGCCCGCGGCTGCTTTGTCCGCCGCTTCGCTCGCGTTCCTCGCCCGAAGTTCGGCTTCCGCTTGCCAGGTGCTCGTAATGCATCGAAGGCCGAGATCGCCTCTGCGGACATGGCGCGCCTCGGGAAGCTAACTGCGTGGAGAGGAGCTGCGCTCTTGGTTGGGCTGCTGCATGGCCGAAGCGAGGCCGAGAAGGGATTGAGCAGAGATGCTCAAAGTTGCGAGGATACTCTGACTCGATACCACTTGTTAGTCATTTGGACTCTTGCTCTTGGTGATAGCAAGATCCTTACTCTCATCGAGAGGATAACACTTGGAGATGGGGCAATTTTCTTTGTTTATTTCTCACACAATGCTATGCCAACTTTGAGGGTTGGGGATACAAATTATAGGCACCAGCCCAAAGATATGCTAAGATGCTAGTCTAAGATGCCGTCCTAAAGCGATCAAGATGCTGTCCTAAAGATCAAGATGCTGTCCTAAAGATGCTGTCCTTGGAGGACAGCACAAGCCAACACAAGACTTATCCATCACGCTTCACCAGTTACAGTTGTGTGCCTCTTGGCAACAATGTTATGTTAAACGGAAAATGGAATTTGGACATCAATTGCCAGAGAAAAAATCTTGTTTGGTTGCTACAGATAGAACCTATATAACAAATTATGAATTAGCTACTAGCTTTAAAATTTAAAAGCAAGTCTTATAAAAAAACAGCTTTTCCATGTTTTTCATAAAACACACACAAAAAGAACTTGTTTCAGCTAAACAGTCTACTCCCTGATGCTAACTTAGTTGACTAAGAAAATAAAACCATTTTTTTTCTCAAAACACCCACCATAACATGTTTTGGAAGTATAATTTGGCAAACACACCATACAAAAAGCCATTTAGTGTTCTTGATGTTGTTAGGTGTGCTGTTGGATGTTTGCATGTAATTGTAAGTTGGGTGGAGAAATAACTCCTATATAAATACAAGATTGTGCTCCTAAATTGTTGTGTTGAACATGCACCTCTGTATTGCCCCTACATATCCGTTGTGTATGTAGTATATGATTATGTGCTACAAGTAGATTCTGTCTATATTATGTATTCAGACGTCGACGGTAAGAACTTATAAAAGACTATTTTTAACATTTATGGGAAGAAAAAAGATTTCCTATTTTACTATGTGGTGCCATTTTATGCATGGTTCAAAATCAGTAATTCAGTATGCGAGTTTATCTCAAGCTAAACAGATGAGCCCCAATTTGTTGCATACTCTAATTAGGCAAAGTTTAATAATCATACTGGGACCATTTGTCTGATCTATATTCTACAAAGTTGTAGTCTTTATAGGCTGCTACATTTTGTGGATTACGATATTCTGAGAAAAATCTTTGACCAATCGCAAAAGAAAAAGATTGATTCTAAGTAGTTTTTTTAATTGTAAACTGCTTATTTTGTTGAGAACACTGCCGAATCTTCTTGAATACTATGTGTATGTCTTGAAGAGACATCCCAAGGAACTATAATATTGAAACCACATGAACAGTGACACATTTGGATGTGTTTGAAGTCAAGTCAGAAGTGTGTGCAATTGAAGTCTTTTGATGAGCGCTCATATAATTTTGATGATTTTTTTAATCAACCGGAACACAAAATCCAGGGGAAAAATGGATATGTAAAGAAGCTTGTATCTTTGTGGTGGTTTGTAACTTTGTGTCTCCTTATATGATATCCTAGGCCTCAGATGTTATCAGTATGACTGCATGAGGCATGCACTTCTTCATGTGTAGTTTCTACTGAAGCTTAAAGCTTGCTAAAGTGGACTGGAGATTCAAGTGAATATGAATTCTCCGATACAACATTCTACACAATTGATTCACGTGAAAACTGTGATTCTTTGCAGTTTTAATGAAATCCAAGGTTCTAAAAATTGGATCTAGGCGGCCTAGGCGCCAGCCGGCCGCCGCAATTTCGGCAAAGTCGGCGAGCTAGGCGGCCTCCCTGCCTAGGCGGTCCAAGCCGGTCCAAGGCGGGTTCAGGTGGAGCTCGGGCGGTCTGGGTGGCGCCATGCCTCACAGGCGAGCAACTAGCTAGCTGGGCGAGAGAGAAGGGCGTGTGGGCGGAGGAGGAACTGGCTGGTCGTGGACGTGGAAGGTGGCGGCGTGCAGTAAGAGAGGAGGCGCAGGGAGTCGGAGTCGCTGCTAGAGCCGTTGCTGTCACCATCACTGCCGTCGTTGAGGAAGGTGGCGGTGCAGTGGGAGCCGGAGTTGCAGTGGGAGAGGAGAAGGAGGTGGTGGTGCATTGGAGAGGAGGAGCAAGGAGGCAGCGCCGCAATGGGAGAGGGGGAGCAGGGAGGCGGCGACGCAGCGCGAGAGCAGTTGGGAGGCGGCGGCGACGCAATGGGAGGAGACTGGAGGAGGCTGCTGGGTAGGAGGGTTAGGTTAGAGCCAACAATGATTGGCCCATGGTCTCATCTTCTCTTTTCTTATTTCTTTTCGAGCTAGGATCTTCTGTGGCTGTTTGATTTTGCAAGACCATGGCTGCTGCCTTATGCTTCTAACCTGCTGTCGGCTGCTTTGCACTGTAGCCTAGTTATATATCACTGCAAAAGAGAGTACATAAAATGCCACTCCAAAGCATGAAATATTCTTTGTCACTTCAAAATTGATATAACTCCCTCAATGCCACTATAATAAATTATCTCTCAATTATTAATCTATAATATTTGTTAATTTTAATAACTAGTCAGACATCCCATGTTGCTGCGATCTACCATAAAATCCCAGGTTTTAGTGACGTGATCATATAAAGATATGATGTAGACTTGTAGAGATAAGGATGTAAGTTTATTGAGATTTTTATCTCAAGGAGGATTTTGTTTGGGGATGGGTTCCTTTCTGTTTATTTTAATCTCCCTGTTAACTTAGTGAATTCTGCAGGTTCCTGCTCGAATTGAAAACTTGATGGCAGAGAAGCAGCTATACGCTGCAGTGCAGTTGCATGTGCAGTCAATGCTGATGCTAGAGCGAGAAGGCCTTCAAGCGGTTAGTCTTAACATACAAATCTTTTGAAAATAGGCTAGCATTATTACTTGCTATATGCCTGTCTCAATCTATAATGTCTACACTATGTCACTATATGCTAGTGTTTAGCAGAATATGCAGTTCTGGTTGGTAACTGGTTAAAAACAATACTTTTTGTGGTGGTGGGAGTTACCTTCTTTTGTTTCAAAGTGACGATGGAATTTATTCCAGAGGTTGATGATTTAATCATTCTTATATGCCATTTGGGTCTGGTTGCCCTCCTAAATACATTCTGTAACTTAAGATGGCTCTTTAGCCTATCATGAGCTAGCGTGCATTCTTTCTTTCACCCTAGCAATATCACATATTAACAAAATTTTAAAGGTAGGTGCTCTTCAAGATGTTCGCTCTGATCTAACAAAGCTGCGAGGTGTACTGTTTTACAAAATTTTGGAAGAGCTGCATAGCCATCTATACAACAATGGAGAATATAGGTAAGATCTCATGCCATTGATTCCTTTTGGTTTGTTTTGATGATTCTCTCTTTTTCTGTAGCCATCTTATTTCTTATATTTATAATCACATGCTTTCTGTTACATATGTACTTGATTATAATGGTGTGAACACCAATGACTTTGTGTTGTTAACTCGTTTGGTAATGGTCACCATATGCGTCAAGTGATTATCTCTTTTTAATGTTGGCTTCTTGTTAACTCTTTTGCAATGGTCACCATATGCGTCAAGTGATTATTGCTTTTAATCTTGGCTTCTTGTTCAACTCTTTTAGTAATGGTTAGCATACGCTTCAAGTGATTATTTCTTAAAATTCTGTCGTTGATCAACAGCTGTTTATTTCTAAGATTTTTCTGTTGCAGCTCGGTGACTTTAAGCATGAATGATAGTGAGGAAGTACCAACTTCTACAGCCACTGGCCGCTTAGTAAACAGCATGCAACCTCTGTCCAGGAGAACTAGGTCAATTAAAGGCGATAATCACTTTGGCGGACCAGCTACTGCAGATGGGATTCCTAAAACTAGTTCTGTTGATGGAGGGTAGGTTCAACTCCCTATCCTTCTTCTTAGAGTAATTGGGGCTAATGATATTTTCCCGTCACATAACAAAAAGACAGCTTTGGTGACTTCATCCTGTGCTTAAAGGTTTTGGTGCATTATATGATAACTGATAAGTTGATGTTACCTGCCAGATGTGAATAATATTATGCTTCAAAGTAATGCTTGTTAAACTCATGTATTATTACCTTGAATCACTTCCATTCACGTTTAGTGAATCTATCAGAACAGCTGTATGCATATAAACAGGTGCACGAAGTTGTTAGTGTTAGATTTTGGGAGAGATAATTTTGTTATTCACAACTATGCATCTCATTCATTATTGAGAGAGTATATATAGACATGAGTTACATGAGTCTCACGGGCCACATGGGCCGAGAGAGAGAGATAGAGAGAGAGTACAACTCTTAACACCCCCTTCAAACTCAAGGTGGATCAGGAGGGTATGATGCACTGAGTTTGAGTAGATGAAGCTGATGCTGTTCTCAAGTATGAGTTTTAGTGAAGAAATCTGCAACTTGAAGCTCTGAGGGTACATAGTTCTCGAGTCTGAGCTTTAGTGAAGAAATCTGCAACTTGAAGATCTAGGTACATACTTGAGGTCGATGGTCGAGTGCTGATAATGAGACCGTGTGAAGGATGCATCAACACCAATATACTTTGTCAACTCATGCTTGATTGGATCACTAGCAATCTGGATGACACTTGTATTGTCACAAAACAGAAGTGTAGGATCATCACAATGAACATCGAGATTAGCTAAGAGCCATCAAAGCCAAATGATCTCTGAGATGGTAGCGGCAAGGGCTCGAAGTTCAGCCTCTGCACTAGATCGTGACACTGCAGTCTGCTTCTTGGACTTCTAGTCAGTGAGTGAAATACCAAGAGAGATGCAGTAGCCAGTGATAGATCGATGATCAGCAGGATCACTCACCCAAGTGGAGTCAGTGTAAGCTGAGTAAGCGTGGAGCTGGAGCTGGCTTGAACTGGCATAGAACAAACGTCTGGACACAGTCCCCCTCAAGTATCTTAGCACACGAAGAACATGGTCATAATGGACTGATGTGGGGGCACTGACAAGCTGACTGAGCATATGAACAACATGAGTAATGTCTGGCTGGTGACTGTGAGATAAACAAGGCTCTCAACGAGCTGGTGATAGCAGGAAGGATCTGTCAGTGGTACACTATCTGTAGGTCGAAGCTGCTAGTGAAACTCCATGGGTGTGGCAGCATTGCGAGTATCAGTCATCCCAGAGCGAGCAAGCAGATCCTGAACGTAGCGATGCTGAGAGGTAATAGTCATTACCATTAGAATGAACCTCGATCCCCAGAAAATAGCTCAATGACCTAAGTCTGACATCATAAACTGTTCACTCAATTTCTTTTTCACAATAGCCATAGTCCATGTCATCCCCTGTGATCAGCATATCATCTATATATAGCAGAAGCAAAGTACGACATCGCTGAGAAGTGTGAATAAATAAGGCAGAGTGATGCTCACTTGGAGTGAAATCAGTAGCTCGAATCACAGAACTGAGAAGCTCAAACTAAGCACGAGGAGCCTGCTTGAGACCATATAGAGCACGCCTAAGACGAAAAACATAGCCTATAGGAGCCTCAACACTGAGGGATGGCTGCATATAGACCTCATGTAGATCACTATGAAGAAAAACATTCTTGACATCCATTCGAGTTATAGTCCATGAGCGTACCGCTGCAACAACAATAAGAGTACGAACTGTAGTCATATGAGCATCTGAGCATCTGGAGCAAAAGTCTCATCATAATCTCGACCATAAGCCTACTGAAAACCTCTTGCAACAAGACGAGCCTTGTATCGCTCTACTGAACCATCTAACTTGGTCTTTACTTTGTACACCATTTGCAAGTTATAGGAAGAGCTCCATCCCAAGTGTTTATAGACTCTAATGCTGTAAGCTCCCCAGTCATAGCCAACTGCCACTCAGGTGCACTGATTGCTTCCTGATAGGTACTTGACTTAGATACTGCACAAGCACAAGGAAAACCCTGTTTCTTTGGTGCCTGGAGAGAGGAACGATCAAGTAGGGCATATCATGATGTAGTAGAACGATTGTCAGAGTCTGTGGTACTAGCTGAAGGGTAAGTGGAGGGGAGGAGGACTGAGGATCAGAAGGTTTAAGAGGAATGGACATATGAGGATAAGAAGGAACTCTCTGTCGACGACCATAGTGAAAGGGAAAAGTGGAAGTGTCAGAAACTGGTAGAGCTACGGGAGGAGATACACTAAAAGGTGAAACTGGTGGAGAAAGTGTATCTGGAGAAGGCAGGTCCGATGAAAGAATGGGAGGTAGACACAAAAAAGAGGTGGAACCTGTGGAAGGAGTGGAATGTATAGAAGGATGATAAAAGAAGGGCCGACCCTCATTAAAGGTCACATCACGAGAAATGCGTATGCGACGTGCTGAGGGACCATAGCAACGATAGCCCTTATGCTCAGGACTATAACACAGAAAGACACACTCAACTGACTGAGAGCTCAACTTTGTGCGCTCACGAGGTGCTAGGACATAGCAGACACAACCAAAGACACGAAGATGAGCATAATGAGCAAGTGCTCCGTACAGGACCTCACTAGGACACTTGCCCTGAAGTTTGGAAGAGGACTGATGGTTGATGAGATAGACTGCCGTAGAGACCGCTTCCCCCTAGAAGTGAGTGAACAAATTAGGAAATGAGAAGAGTACGAGTAGTCTCAATGATGTGACGGTGCTTACGTTTAGCAACACCATTCTGAGCATGAGCACCAGGACATGAGAGTTGAGGAAGAGAACCCTCAGAAGAAAGGAACTCACGAAAGGTTGATGAAAGATACTCTCCTCCAGAGTTAGAACGAAAAACATGAATGGCAGAAGCGAACTGAGTATGAACCATCTGAGCAAAAGACTGATAGATAGAAATCAACTGCGAACGGTGTTTTATGAAGTAGTTCCAAGTGTATCGAGTGTCGTCATCAATGAAGATGACATAGTAATCGTGACCACCCTTCGAAGCAAATGGAGGACCCTAAAGATCCGAATGGACCAAATTAAAAGAACAATCAGATCTAGAAAAGTCGGAAGGATATGAGAGTTGTACTTGCTGCCAAGTCTACAACCCTTGCACTAAAAATTGGTGTCAACAGAAACAGAACCAAGAACACCTTCATGAATCAAAATAGAAAGGCATGAGACATGCAAGTGCCCCAAACGATGATGCCATTGAGGAAAATACTTGCAAACAAAAGTAGATGCAGAAGAATATAGAGTAGCTGGATCACCAGATGAATCACCAGCAAAAGATGAAATGGCAGGAGCAATACCAGAAGTGGAGGAGAAAGGGAGACTCAGACGATCAAGAACATAGAGCCATGGCCTATACCAATGACAACTCTTGTTTGACGATCTTGCACAAAAGTGGAAGCTATCATCAAACCCAACAAAACAATTCATATCTGTGAGTTGGCCGACGAAGATGAGATTCATGGAGAGCGTAGGGACAAGTGAGACATCTGAAACTGTAAAGTGAGGAGAAAAGGGTCCCCTGATGAGTGACCGTGCAAGGTGTGCCATCAGCTGTTTGAATCTTGATACCTTTTGCAGCATGACGACATGATGCGAGCTGAGATGCGTCAGATGTCACATGGAAAGAGGCCCCTGAGTCCAACACCCAAGGGAGAGTAGTACTCGGCATAGGACATAACATTGGACCAGAATGGCTAGTGGATCCACTAGAAGATGAATGCAGCTGAGCCTAAGAGTTGCTCATCGGAGCCTGAATCTGACCAAACTGAGTTGCACAAGACTCCAAAGCAATGTCATTCATTATTGAGAGGGTATATATAGACATGGGTTACAGAAGGAACAATACCAGCAGCATGTCGATGAGATGAAACACACAATGGCAACCTTAGGATGTAACCGATCTTCTAGATGGCCATATCTCTTGCAAGGAGAACAAATAGGCTGATGCCGGATAGGACAAGGACCAAGAATACCTTCAAACGCCATGACAAAGCAAAGCACTGAACACCAACAGTAGCAGAGCACTAGCAAGAGTAGCACTAACATCCCCAGCAAGCACTAGTAGAGCAATAGCAGAGTAGTACTAAGCACGGGCTTCGAGGAGGTCGTCGTTGACGGTGGTGTCGACGTTGGAGCTGGCGCGGGAGGTGCTCAAGGAGCACGACCAGCAGCTCGCCGACCGGTCGCGAGAGCAGAGGATGCCAAATCCGAGCCGCTCGGTGAGAGGACTGGCGACGAAGGCAACCGGCGCCGGATCCAGAGGTTCCCGCTGATGGTGGTGGTGTCGACATCGGAGCTGGCGCGGGAGGTGCTCAAGGAGCACGACCATTAGCTGCCGACTGGCTGCGGGAGTAGAGGACCGGCGACGAAGGCGATCGGTGCCAGATCCAGAGGAGGTCCCCGCTAGAACCAGGCGACGGCGGGCGATGCGGCGGCGAGGAGGTCGTCGGATCTAGGCGCGCAGGCTGGTGTTGCTGGGGAGATCTGGCCACACGCGAGCTGGGGAAGTTTGGTCACGACGTCGCTGGATCCGGAGGAAGTCGGGGTCGCGTGCGAGCTAGGGTCGTCGGGGAGGTCGTCGTTTGCCGAATCCGGAGGTCGGGGTCCTCGCTTGCTGGGGAAGTCGGGGAGGTCATCGCTTCGCCGGATTCGGAAGTCAGGAAAGTGAGGAGGTTGGGGATGGTCTCGCTACAGGCAAGAGGGAGAGGGCGGCTAAACGATGGCAGGGGCGGAGCTAATATTGATGCATGGGGGTACAACTGCACCCCCAAAATTTTTGCATAAAAAGCTAATATACACCCTCCTAATATATAAAGTATATGCACTACACATACTAACATACATACCCTTCAACTCCTAGTAGCTCATTTAGCATTAGACCCAACAGAATCTAAGAATCAAGTCTAAGTCAAGTAGTCAACTAGTTAAGGAGGCGTCAGGCCTAAGTGTCATCTGCCCATCCGGGTATCTTTGCTTTCTACTAATACATTTGCTTCTTATGACAGGTTTGATGAAGTTAATACAGAGCTACTTCTTTGCATAACATCTTTGCGCTACTTCTTTGCATGACATCTTTGTATCCTGCTGATTCATTTGCTTTATATGACAAAAATAAAGTTCTTAAACTTGCTAAATTTTATCCTAAAGATTTCTGGAACACAGATTTGATCCAACTTTCTTTGCAACTTAATATGTTTATCACTGGCATGCATCAAGATACAAGGTTTCGAGAAGTGGAGAATCTTAGCGAGCTCTCTATTAAACTTATTGAGACAAAAAAGGATGATTGCTATAAACTTGTTTATTTGCTGCTCAAATTGGTATTGATCCTTCCTGTGGCTACTGCAAGGGTAGAGAGGGTATTTTCGGCAATGAATCATGTGAGGAACAAGCTAAGAAATAGGATGGATGAACAATACTTGAATGATTGCTTAGTTATGTACATTGAGCGTGATTTTTTTCAACAAGTTAGTGATGATGCTGTCATCAATCGCTTTCAAAACATGAAGAAACGCCGTATCAAGTTGTAATTTTCTAAAATATTTTGTGATATTGGTTATAGTGCGAACATGTAATTTGACATGTTTGAACTTGTGTTGGAACGGATGTGTCTTAAGTTCGCACCCCCATCGTCAAAATCCTGGCTCCGCCACTGAACGATGGTAGGGTTAGGGTTTAGGTGGAGTGGCTCTCATACCATGTTAGATTTTGGGAGAGATAATTTTGCTATTCACAACTATGCATCTTATTCATTATTGAGAGGGTATATATAGACATGTGTTACATGGGCCTCACGGGCTACATGGGCAATGTACAACTCTTAACAGTAAGCTAATGAGTTTTTTCGACGAATTATGTTAGTCATTTATTGCGTTTGTGTCAGAATCAAGTAATCATAAGCTCATTCTGAAATGAATGGAATGCACTGACAACCGGTGTTTGTTTCCATATTTTGGATTTTCTGATTTTGTTTTTGTATTTTCAGTTCTTCATTTGATGGCCCAGATGATGATAGTAGCTTAGACATGCGTGAAAGTGATGGTGGACGTAGTCGGAAGGATTCCAAAAGCATTTCTCGTGAAATCCCAATTTTTCTTTCTTGCGCTACACCAGATGAGTTCCTTGTATGGCTTATTCTGTTTCTCAGTACATCATGGTATACCATTTTTTTAGGTCAAATTTCCTGATCTTTACATTTATTTATTTAATTTCAATGCTACTTAAGGAATCAATGACAAAGGCAGACGCTCCCCTTAATGTGAAATACCTGAGAACATTGGCGCAGTGCTTATCCATGCTTGGAAAGGTTGCAGCTGCTGGAGCTGTGATATGGTATTCTGATTCTATTTTGTTTTATATTTCTCATACTGAATAACTGCACTTAGTAGGCATCGGTTTTCGTGCAAGTACCCTGGATAGATGTCTGTCTTCCAAAGAATAAGGTCATCCTTATTTGTGACTGAATTCACGGAAATATCATAGAATTGAAAGTTCAGTATAGTATTCCTCGAAATTTGAGATCCACTTTTTATATTGTTACAAAAAGGAGATCTTAGGGTAAATAAGGCTGGTACCAGAACAACCCCCCTTTCCCCTCCTGAAAATAGCACTTTGAACTATAGATATACCAAGACAATAATATCGAAGACCATCTTGTTTGCTAGTGTCATAAATATTGCTTTAGAACTCCAGTTGGTGGTTCAGAGCAAGAGAATATTGCCAGTGCTATTCCAGTTTACCTTTTGGTGATTTGAACTATTTCCATTTTCATAACAGCCAGCGAGTTCGCCCTACAATCCACGATGTTATCACCTCAAAGATAAAAGCATATTCCGAAGAGGCTTCAAAGTCCAATATAGATCAAGCTGCAAAAAGAACAACTTCTGATGTGTCACATTCAAATGGATCTGTCACCCGTTACCAATTGCTCAAACAGAAAACAAAGAATGGCGCATCACTAATGGCAACACAACTAGTTGTCAGTCCCATCTCTCCAGCTATGGCACCCACAGGAGATGCTCAGCGTGCAGCTAGTCAACTTCTTGGCTCAATATTTGAATGTCTAGTAGACATACTTGGTAGGTACTCTGTCTGTTCTCAGTTTCTTGGGTTGTACTTACAAAGCTAAATCTTGTGGATTATGCAAACATAAAAACATTCTTGCACTTGTCAGAGAACCATATTACTGTTGGAGATCTTCTTGAGCAAAAATCATCAGCTGAAGTTGACAATGTAAACACACCTCACATAGCAAATGGGGACGCAAGCTGGAATCCAGATTCTGAATCCTCCCAAGCAACTGGTGGTTTTAATGTTGCATTCTCTCTATCAGTCGTGCAGGTAGCCTTAGGCCCTTAACTTTTCTGTTGTTTTAATTATGATCTTTTTTTGTTTATATATCATCCACATTTATTTCCTTTTCAAATTTAATGGAACATCATGTGTCCCCTTCCTGCTGTGAAATTCAATACAACAACATTGCTTTTCCTTTGAAAATGTTTTGTAAAGTATGCTAATCAGCAGTGGGCAATATGCTACCAGCATGGTTTGTCCTTATGCCATGAATTGTGTTGTTCCGTCACTGCAATATTATCTTATTGTTCTAATGCCTTTTATTTTTCTGTCTGTAATTTTTTTTTGTTAGAGCGAGTGTCAGCAACTTCTGTGTGAAATCTTGCGGGCAACTCCCGAAGCTGCTACTGCTGATGCAGCTGTTCAGACAGCTAGGCTTGCAAATAAGGACCCAGTGAAGGAAAAGAGGCAAGTTTCCACCTATCAATGTCCTATATAATGATTTACTATTTTTTATTAAATGTTTAAAAATTACAATATTATAAGCCAACAATTTGTTAATGTCTTGAACAATAAAGGAAATTTTGTTAATGTGATCCTTTTTTTACCTTACGTAATGTTTCACATCTGTAGTTGTTCTCTGTTTTCACATACAAGCGAATTTTGATAACCATAAGCATTTCTGATGAACAAGCTTCAATTTTTACAGTTTTTGTAGGCTACTAATGGAAATAGGTTCACTGACTACAAATAGATGTGTTTTTCCTGGCCACTCGAAAGGGAAAGAATAATCAGTATGGATTTGACCTTTTAGCAATGTAACTTAAAACTGATACAAAATATGAATGCCCGTTCTTAATATTACAAGAAATTAGGGTACGGTTCACATTGTTGTTGGCCTTTTCAATGCATTTCTATTTCACAATTTTTGTGTATATAACTAATTTTGAACCTCTTTGTGAGAGTTATTGCTAAATTGTCTGTAGGGTTGATTACTAGGCCTCTCTATTGCTTTTTGCATAATTAGTAAACGCAAACATGTAATAAAAGTCACTCCGACGGCTAAAACAGCTAAAAGAATCCTCATACTTACCTTTTGGTTTTGGGAGCTCTGGAAAGAGCGCAACAGGCACAGTTTTCAGCGCAAAGAGCCGCCACCTCAAGGAGTCCTTCGTGATGAAAGACGAGTTCTCAGCTTGGACCCTAGCCGATGTGACACAACCTTAGCCTCTCTGTGCTTGTGACCGTAGTGTGTAGTTGGGGTTCTGCTTAGTAACCCCTTGTAGATCCTCGGGCTGTAGCCCTGCTTGGGCATCAGCCCTGTCGGGCCGCTTTTCACTTGTAATTCTTGTTTTTTGTTCCCTTCTATTTAGTGAATAAGCAAATCTCCTGCTTGTTCGTAAAAAAAAGTCGCTCCGAAAAGGAAAAAGTCCACTTTTCAACCCTCAACTATCGTCCGAGTTCATTTTTCAACCTTGAACGGTAAAACCGTTTGATTTGGGACCACCAACTATTAAACCCAGCGAAATTGACCCCCCGACCCATCCAACCTGGTTTTGGCATGACGTGGCTTATTCGTGGCATTTGTTTTGACACGTGGCAATGGGGCCACTCGTCAGCCCACACTCAGGTGCGGTGCGCCGGGCGCACTCGGTTTGGGCGGTGTGGCTCGGTTTGACCGCATATGCATAGTGGTGCCTTCTCTAGCTAGCAGCGGAAACAGAGGAGGAATAAATCGGGCAGCGACGAGCTTGGGTGGGGATATGACGAGATGGATGGGAGCACCACGTATTCCCGGACATGGCGAACCCATTTGAGGCGGTTCGCCGTCATGGGGAGGACGAAGGTGGCCGGAATAGGTGTGTCAAGGGTGGTGGCTGTAGAGGGGAAGAGCTAACCAGTGACGAACTCCGGTGGCTTTTCTGCTTGGGTAGTTAGCGCACAGGCACGTCGTGGGCACAAAAAACCTTCTGGTGGTAGTGGCTTGGCGGCGAGGCGCGAAGCGCAGCGAGGCTTGTCGGCGACGGCGAGGGCGAAGCCAGAATGATCTCGCAGAGTGTTATCAAGAGGGGTCAGCGGTCATGATGACGCGGTCGGCGTGGCTAGGAAAGGCTCGAAGCTCTAGGCCGGCAGGAACGACTGTGAGGACATGGCCAAGGCGGAGGAGCTTGGCGGCGGCGAGCTCTGATGGTGGTTCAACTAGGGTGTGGGTATAGGGAGATTTCGGAGCTTGAGGCGGCGCTAGCGATGCGGTTGGCGCGGCTCGAAGCGATGGGGACGTGGGTGAAACGGTGCGGTCAGAGCACGATTAAGGCGCGGTGGCGGATTTCGATGGAGGCGGGCCTCCTGGTGATGGAGACGATGAAGAAGGGGCTTGACAGGATCGCAAGGGAGTGGGTAAAACAAAATGAAGCTTGATTTGGGGAGAGGGGCAACATGGACAACAAATTGCAGCGGATTGTGGTGGTGGCTCAAGAGAAAGGGGCAGAGCTCACTGGTGCTGGAGAAGACGATGGTGTTAGTCGCTGGATTCTTGCACTTGGTGATAGCAAGATCCTTACTCTCATTGGGAGGATGACACTTGGAGATGGGGCAATTTTCTTTGTTTATTTCTCACACAATGCCATGCCAACCTCGAGGGTTGGGGATACAAATTTATAGGTCGCTAACCGACCAAGCATATGCTAAGATGCTAGTCTAAGATGTTGTCCTAAAAGCGGTCTAAGATGTTGTCCTAAAAGCGATCTAAGATGTTTGTCTCTAAGATCTTTGTCCTTGAAGGGCAAAGAAAAGCAAACACACAAGACTTATCCAACAAGTACAGAGACTTATTCATCATTCTCCCCTAAGTCTTGTGCGTCGTCTTGTGGGAGAGTTGAACCATCCGATCTGGAGCAGAGCTCGAGGAATTTGACCTCCCAAGAGGCTTGGCGAAAGGTGTCCGCAAGGTCGATCCGTGGTGTTGATGTAGCTCGCCTTGATCTTGCCTTCATCCAAGCGACCTCGGATGAAGTGGTACTTCACCCGGATGTGCTTGCTCCGTTCATGGAAAGCGGGGTTCTTTGCGAGCAGAGCGGACTTCTTTGTCACCCCGAAGCGCCACCGCTTCATTGTCTCGCCGAGAGATCACCAAGCAATCGAACGAGCAGGCGCTGAGTCGAAGCGGTGGAGGCCGCTATGTACTCGGCCTCACACCGACAGGCTACCACCGCCGCTTGATCGATCGCCACTAACGAGGCACTTGCCGAGGAAGAAGAGAATCCGCTTGTGCTCTTCTTTGGTGTCGATGTCGCTCGCGTGGTCATTGTCGCGCATGCAGATGAAGTCTTGCCACGACACCTCGGGTAGTGCAAGCCGTGGTCGGAGGTGCCCGCAACGTAGCGGAGGATCCTCTTCACGACCGCCGATGCTCGTCGTCGATCGCCGCATGAACCGACCGACGAGCCGACGGCGAACGCTAAGTCCGGCCGCGTGTGGACAAGGTAGCGAAGGTTGCCCATCTTGCGCGTCTTGCGTTCGCAGGCCCACCTCTCCGCCAGGTTGTCGCGGCTCGGCTTCTCTCCATAGGAGTGTGAAATTTGGGTTGCGATCGGCGAGCCCGCCAACTCAACGATGCGCTTGGCGAGGCGGTCTGGCGAAGGAGATATCTGGGAGCTGTCTGGTGGACCTCGATCCCGTGTAGAAGGAGAGCCCCAAGTCGCTCATCCGAAGGCGATCTTCATCTCCGCTTTGAACAACCGACCTCGGCCTCCTTGGGCCGGTGATCACTAAGTCGTCGGCGAGCGCCACCGCCGAGGCGTTGCTGCGCTTTGCGCCGCAGACCGCTTGACCTCGTGTGCGCTTCTGCCGAACCCCATTTGCATAAGGGTGGAGTCGACTTAGCGTTCGGGCTCGTGGTGCTACGCCAAGCCGTAGAGGCCTTGCGTGGCGGAGGACCTTGCCTCCTTGCTTGGGGATGACGAATCCCGCGGTGACGGACGTAGACCTCCTCCTTCAAGTCGCCGTTGAGGAAGGCGGACTTGACGTCCATGTGATGGAACGTGCTAACGCCTCTGGCCGCAAGCGCGAGGAGAAGACGAACGGACTCCATGCGCGCGCGACGGGCGCGAAGCGTCGTCGAAGTCGATCCTCCTCGCCGCATGAAGCCTCGTGCTACCAAGCGAGCCTTGTGCTTGACGATGGCGCCGGCTTATCCCGCTTCACTTGAACACCCACTTAAGGGTGATCGCGTGGTGGCCGGCGGAAGATCCGCCCGGCCCACGCCCGGTTCCGCCGACGGCGTCCATCTCTTGCTTATCGCGACACGCCACGCCGCGTCTCCTCCGCCAAAAAGGCGGGGCTCGCTCGCCGTCGCCGCGACGCCAAGTCGCGACTCCGCTCGAAGTCGTCTTTGCGCCATCGAGGACGGCGGCTTCGCCGAGGATGTTATCCATGGTATGCGGTAGCGCAGAGGCTCGCCGTCGTGGTAGCGTCGACGCGATCTCGTCGTGGGACAATGAATAGCGAACTCAACGTCTTGTTGCCGTCGTGGACCGGTTGCCGGGGCCGATCTCGGTGGTGTGGCTGCGGCAGAGAGAGTGGTGGCCGGTCGCGGAGTGGCCGTGGTGAAGAGTGGGCGTGGCTGGTGCGAAAGTGGTGGAGCACTTCGCCGGAAGTGGCGGCGAGATGTCGAGCTTCGGTGACGCAGCCGCTAGCTTTCGGCTCTCTCGAAATGGGCGAGTCGACAACGAAGTCCACAGGAATCGAAGTCGAATCGTCGCCCACCGCCTTGTCCCATGTCCACCTCATGCCGTCGAACACAACGCCACGCGAGATCTTGGACGCCTTGTGTGTGTCGTGGTCGAGGATGCGGTAGGCCTTCGAGCCTCCGCGAGCCGATGAACACTCCGAGTGCTCTCGTCGTCGAGCTTGCCGGTGGCCAAGCTCCTTGGCGAACGCGAGGGCCGAAGACCCGCAAGTGAAACCGCCGGCTGCGCCCATGCCAAACCTCAGACGGCGTCCTGCCGCCGAGTGCCTTAATAGGCGGCGGTTGAGGATGTAGGCACCGTCACCACCGCCTCTCCAGAAAGACGGCAAGCATCCCTCGCTGAGGAGGGCCCGAGCCATCCCCACAACCGCTCGTTCGCTGCCGACGACGCCGCTTTTCTGCTTGGGTCAGTCTGGCTGGAGTAGCGGCGCTGAATGCCCTCATCGGCATAAGTACGACGCGAATTCACCGCCGTGAATTCGCCGCCATGAATTCAGGCGTTAAAGACGCTGCAGCTTTCGGCCGCGCTCTGCCTCGCGCAGCTGACTGCGGCGCTTGATGGCGCCCGACCTCTCGCTTCTCGCCGAGGACCATCACCCACATGTAGCGGGAGAGGTCGCCGACGAGCGGCAGGAAGTGGCGTCGTCTCCGGTGTGGCCGGTGTCACCGCCACACAAGTCCGTGCACGAAGCTCGAGCCTCTCCTTGGCTCGGAAACTACGCTTTGGGGAAGTCGCCTCTGCCGTCAACATGCGACGCCGCAGAATCGCTCCACATGGTCAAGGGGCGGCGGGCCTCGCACCATCTCCGTGGCACCGAGCCGCCGAGGGCCTCGAAGTGAAGGTGCCCAAAGCGCTCGTGCCATCGCCACGCCACGTCGCCCCGACGAGCAATGAGACAAAGGGTTGTGCCACTGCGCGTGAAGGATGTAGAGTCTATTTGCGCCTCTGGTTACCTTGGCAAGAAGGCGGCGAAGATCCCAAATCCAAGACACCGTGCTCGATCTCGACACGCTGAGCCGTTCTCATCGGTATCCCCAAGCCGATGATGGAGTTCTGCAGATCGGGGATGTAGTAGACGCGGTGGCAATTGTGCTTTCGCCAGAACACTACGGCGGTGAAGATGACTTGAGCCGACGCCTTGATTTTCACGCCGGAGGCGCCCCCAAACTTGACGGACCTCGAGCGTTTGAGTCGAGCTCGAGAAGAACTCCCATCGCCGGTCATGTGGTGGGTGGCGCGGTGTCGAGGCACCACTGCGTCGGTCTTGTCGTTCTTGGGAACTGTCGCCGGCGAGGGCATGTGCTTTTGGCTCGTCAAGGTGGAGGAAAGGCGGCTGCGGCGGTCTGGTGGAGGTAGTTCGATGCTCGCATGAGCAATGAACAGAGCGAGCCATTGCTCCCCTCCTTCTGCGCGACGTGGGCTGGCTGCGTCGTGGTATCGACAATCCTTGGCCCAATGACCAAGCTTGCCGCAGATTGTGGCAAGAGTCGTCTCGTCTTGGCTTTTGCTTGCCGCGGCAGCGCATACTAAGCGCCCACGGTCATCGCCTCGTGGTATCGACAATCCTTGGCCCAATGACCGAGCTTGCCGATTGTGGCAAGAGTTGTCTCGTCGCTTTTGCTTGCCACGCTTGCGGCGCTTTGTCGTGGAAGAAGGCTCCTTCTTCCTGTCACCTTGGCCGGTGACCCACCGCTCCCGAGCGAGGAGGAGCTTCCGCCAATGGCGACGGGTCCCGAGAGACGCCGTGGCTCATCGCCATCCGCGACCTTGAGGCGACCCAACGCCTCCTCGATCGTCATCGTGAGAGGTCTAGCAGAGACTCGATCGGCGAGCCATCTGCTTGTACTTCTCGGGGGCCACGGAAGAGCTTCTCCACGCCTCTCCTCGCCAGAGGTGTCGTCGCCGAATCGCACCAACCAACAGAGTGTTGAGGCGGAGAGCAAAGTCATCAACGTCCTCACTGGCTTGAAGGCGTGTTCTCCCACTCCTGCGTAGTGCTCGCAATGTAGACTTGCGGGCGCGGTGCCGCCGCCGCGTCCGCGGCGATGGCGTCCCAAGCCTCTTTGGCGATCGCTTGTTGGTAAGCGAAGCGCATCTCGGCGGGGATGCGGCGATGAGAGCATCCAATACCCGTCGATCTGGTCGAGTCGGCGTCTCCGCGACCGGATCGCATCCCACATATGCCGCGCTGGAGCTTTACCTCATCACCGCGGCCCGCTCGGCGTAGTTGGTCTTGGTGAGGTAGGCCACCACGCCGGGCCGACGTCCTCGACGACAAACTGGTACTCGTGGTGACCACGATGCATCAACCGGGAGAGAGCGCGTCGCTGTGAAGGCCTGCTCTCCGTCGACCAGTCTGCCGCCGCCGTCGCGTCTCCTCCAGAGCGCCAGCGCGCCGCCCGCGCTTATCTGCCGCCGCTTCGTGGCGTGTCGCGGTTGCCCATCGCTCCCACTTCGCTCATGCCGCCTCCTCTCCGGTGGCTCGAGGTCGCGTCGGTATTGTCATCGGCAGAGATGGAGCTGCTTGCTTCGCCTGCCAGAACCTCGACCTCTGCGGTTGCAGACACGCTGCATCTGATGCCGTCGGCGCTTCCGCTTCATTCCGCTTGCTTTGCCATTTTGACGCTTTCGCGCCGCGCTGCTTCGGTCGCCGCTTCGCTCGCTCTCTGCCAGAGCGAAGTTCTTCTTGCCGCCATGGCGTGCTCGAGGCGCATCGAAGGCCGAGATCATCTGCGGACATGGCGTGCCGAGGAACTGCGTGGAGAGAGAGTCGCTTCTTGGTTGGGGGCTGCCATGGCCGAAGCGAGGTCGAGAAGGGATTGAGCAGAGATGCTCGGAGTTGCGAGATAGGCCGGCTCGATACCACTTGTTAGTCATTGGATTCTTGCACTTGGTGATAGCAAGATCCTTACTCTCATCGGGAGGATGACACTTGGAGATGGGGCAATTTTCTTTGTTTATTTCTCACACAATGCCATGCCAACTTTGAGGGTTGGGGATACAAATTTATGGGTCGCTAACCACCAAGCATATGCTAAGATGCTAGTCTAAGATGTTGTCCTAAAAGCGCCTAAGATGTTGTCCTAAAAGCGCCTAAGAT
The DNA here is from genome assembly GCA_036346405.1 of Phyllostachys edulis. Lineage (NCBI taxonomy): Eukaryota > Viridiplantae > Streptophyta > Magnoliopsida > Poales > Poaceae > Phyllostachys > Phyllostachys edulis. The sequence goes on along the minus strand of CM070559.1, from coordinate 15,699,133 downwards.
GTTTGTCCTAAAAGCGATCTAAGATCTTGTCCTCTAAGATGTTGTTCTCTAAGATGTTTGTCCTTGAAGGGCAAAGAAAAGCAAACACACAAGACTTATCCAACAAGTCAGAGACTTATTCATCGATGGAGCCCAAGTGCAGTGCGGCGTGGTCTAAGGGGTGCAGAGGAGAGGAAAAAGAGAGAAGCTATGTCGGATTGGGCTTTATAGCTGCAGAGGCGGCAGCGTAGCCACGGCGTTATGGGCATACATCCAGGTACGCACTGTAGCGGCGTCTGACTGTACCGACGCGGATATTAGGCATGATTTATTACTTAGGAATCTATCTATTAGGTGTTTGGTATTATCTATTAGTTAGAAATTTATTATTAGATTGGATTGTTAGAGATAAGTTTCTTTATAGATTCTTTCTTAGGGGTCAAGTCGGGTCGTTCCAATAAAATGGATCAAAAGCAAAGAAATAAGCAAAGTTAGTCCCTGGCCGGTTTGCTAAAGATCAGAGCCTCCTTGTTCGTCGGGAAGAGTCCCGGCCGAGCTTGGAGGGTGATCCCTCGCCTCCCTGGCTAATCAGGCCTCAAGAGCCTCGCTACCTCGATAGGGAAGAACCCTGCTGGCGGTTAGATGAGGGCGAGTGCTTTGCCCTCGGTCCTCGGACCTGTCCCAACCAACGACCACAACATTTGGTATCAAAGCCGCTCACCATGGCTTCCGGTGCCATAATATCTCTCTTGGAGAAGTTGAAGGCTAACAGCGAAGAGGAGGTCTTACTCGACAACATGATTGTTGTCCATTGGAGCTTCGTTGATCCTCATCTACGTGACGTCATCATACCCTCTCATCAACATAGGGCCACCAAGGACTTCAACTGTGGCCACCACCGCAGCTCGAGGACGAGCTGCCTCGTCGCGAGGGGTGTAATGTTATGGGCAAATATCCAGGTGCGCACCATAGCATCGTGTTACTGTAGCAGCGCGAATATTAGGCATGATTTGTTATTTAGGAATATATCTATTAGGTGTTTGATATTATCTATTAGTTAGACAAGTTGTTATTAGATTGGATTGTTAGAGTAAATTTCCTTATAGATTCTTTCTTAGGGGTCAAGTCGGGTCGTCCCTATAAAAGGAATATCCTGTATCCATTATCAAAAGCAAAGAAATAAACAAAGTTAGTTCCTAGCCGATTGGCTAAAGATTAGAGCCTCCTTGTTCGTCGGGAAGAGTCCCTGCTGAGCTTGAAGGACGATCCCTCGCCTCCCTGGCTAATCAGGCCTCAGAGCCTCGCTACCTCGACAGGAAGAGCCCTACTGGCTGTTAGATGATGGCGAGTGCTCTACCCTCGGTCCTCGGACCTATACCCAATCAAAGACCACAACACACGGTGATGGCCGTTGGATCGAGTGGAGGCCTGGGCGCCTTGTGGAACCGCCTCGCCGCACATGCCTTCCGTCGCTGGCCCACCTCAAAGCTTCATGCACACCACCTTTTCCCCTCCAGTGCATCTGTCCCCTCCATTCCCCTCCAGTGCATCCGCCTCTTTTCTTCCTAGGACCCAGCTGCCAGCTGCCGCCGTGAGTGCCCCATGGAGCCCCGTGAGCCACACCATCATCTCCCCTAGACACCTCCTAACTCCAGCAACCCCGTAAAGTGGACAGTTTCGAGAGTTCGAGGGTGCATTTTAGGCGGTTTTGGAGTTCAGGGTTGAAAATCGGACTCGAGCGATTGTTGAGGGTTGAAAAATGGACTTTTTCCCTCCGAAAACATCTTCATCCACAAATCTAACTGGATGTGATCATTCTTCGTGTTCGAAGTACAATTTCTTTTATATAGCTTATTCTTCATTTTGGAAATGAAATCAAGTTTAATTAACCTCACATTATTTCCCCCAAGATTATATTACAAACAAAATGATAATAAACTAACAGAGAAAACAGCCTTTTCTTTCCCTTATTTTATAATAAAACAGTCTATTCTCATTGTAGTTAATTTGAAAAATGAATGTCTGCACTTTTCATGAAGGAAGTTACTAAGTTGGAAGAGGATTAAGACACTAAAATTGTGGAGAGAGGCAGTTGAGGGTATACATATGCTTCTCTGCAGCACCAGGGGTGCTTACTGAATCAATTCACTGTTGTCCATGTGAGATGTGTGGAGAGAAAAGGGGAGGAGATAATCTCACTGCTGGTGTTCACTTTAATTAACTTGCATCTGATTATTTCGAACCACATTGTGACCAAGAGTCCAGCACGCATTACCTGCCAGCATGTTGCTGGTTATAACTCTGTTACCGAATGCAGGGAAGCTTATGTGTCTGTTTGTTGACTTAAGTGACTGGTGCACTGGTGCTTAATTTGGGACACGGAACCAACTTTGAATTACATCCGTAGGATCTTCTGGATGGGTGGCTTGGATTGTTTGGATCTGCCTGTTATATAAGAATAAAATTTTTAATCATAAAATTGATATTTTATTAGTAGAGAATAGAGATATATCTTTAGTTTCTTGCTTTTGCTTTTTTTTTTACCATCTCTGAGTTACTAAACTTTCTGACTGCGCAGGGATGGATCAGAAGGCCTTTCTTTTGCTTTTCGCATTACAGATGCAGCAATCTCAGTGCCAAATGAAGGTATATACTAACCAGCTTAGTACATGTTATATGGACTCAATCTTGTTTCCTTCGTGCTACGTGTCCTCTTCCGTGATTATTATAGATACCACTCTGCTTGCTTTTGCTTTTTGTTTATACATTGGCCATTCATGTCAGGTCCTCGGTTAATTATTGCTTTTACATGGTTTTGCATTCTCTTTGCTATTAAATTTATATATTTATATGTGTGCCATATATGTTCAATTCTGATCTTTTGTGATCAAAGTCGCAGGTCAAGGATGGCGAAGAAGCTCAACCGTACCACAGGAAGGGTATGGAACAGCCAGCATCATACCTGACCAAGGGATTTTCCTAGCCGCATCAGTTTATCGTCCTGTCTTTGAGGTGACCTGTCTCATGGTTGTCTGTTAACTGTTATACATGCATATCACAGTATGATTACTCAGTTGTTCATGGAGATATTTTGTTTTGCAGTTTATGAATAAAATAGGATTGATGCTGCCTCAAAAGTACTCGCAACTTGGGTAATGTGTTAAATCTTGCAATCTCAATTCTGATTCATATGTGAAATTGTGAATCTTCTAAAATAGGATTGATGCTGCCTCAAAAGTACTCGCAACTTGGGTAATGTGTTAAAATCTTGCAATCTCAATTCTGATTCATATGTGAAATTGTGAATCTTCTAATAACCTGCAGAATCATATAGATTTGTTGATGATATGCAGTGTAAAGTGTGTGCTTCTCTCACCATGTTTCTTCTGCTAGCCTTCTTTTCCCCCCGAAAATAATAACAGATCCATGCTGCATTGTATAGAAACCAAGTGTCACTTTATTACTAGTTTAGAGAACCCCATGCAATTTTCTCAAGATACACAATAGAGTTAGTCTGCATAAGTAGAGATTTAGAGACTTAAGGGTGTTGTTTTTGGAGGATCTTGAGCTTGGACCTAAAGCAGTCACAAGCTCCACCTTGTCAAATGAGTTGTTTTCTGAAGTTTTTCTTAGATAATCTTAACATCCATTTGTACCACTAATTTTAAGCCAGTTTCCCCTAGCTTATTGGGCTTCCTTATGCAAAGCAAAATCCCCTAAAAGGAGGCCCTTGATTGGATTTCTAGAGCAAATTTTCCTTTCTATAACTTTCTATGGCCAATCTATAGCAATTGAAACATGCAAAATGGCCTTCAAACAGGATATTTGTTTACAAGTACCAACTTATAGCAATTCATACCATTACCTAGAACTTCTCCAAAGACATCATTTTAGATGTGCATTGGAATTGTCAGGAGCTTGCATTTCCTTAGAAGCTAATTTCTTGATCAATATAATTTCTCTTCACCTAGCAATAAATGTGGTCATAAGAAATGTTGTTTGACATATTTATTGTTGACCTTGCTCTTCGATTACTCATGTGTTTGCTACTTATAATATGTGTAGATTGCCCTGTGTAGTATTGTAATACCTTGGTCTGTTCGTAGTGCGGTCCATGTGGAATTGTGATGGTGGGATTGGTCCCACATTCATTGTCTAAAGTGAGTTGTAGTAGCATATAATGCCTATTGGGTCCGAACGTAGCACCTTCAGGTTAACCTTTTTACACGAAGCAAGGATGAAAGTGTAACCGGGGTGCTATGCACGCGCGGGTCTGCCCCATGGGTGGGATGGGCATCGAGCAAATTTTGGGTCATGGTGTTACAGATGGTATCAGAGCATCAACCTCTATTGCACAGGTACGTGTGCGTGTGGGTTCACTAGCGGGTACCCACAGCACGGAGATTGCACCAAGGGGTGGTTCTGGGAATTTGCTGTGTATACGGTGTGTTGTCGAGGGCGTCAGCCCTTAAGGAGGGTGAATGTAATAAGCCGGCCCATTCGTAGTGCGGTTCATGTGGCCCATGTGAAGTTGTGATAGTGGGATTAGTCCCACATTGCTTGTCTAAATTTAGTTGTAGTAGCATATAATGCCTGTTGGGTCCGAACATAGTACCTTCGGATTAACCCTTTTACACGAAGCGAAGACGAAAGTGTAAGTGGGGTGCTATGCATGCGCAGGTCCGCCTCATGGGTGGGCTAGGCATTGAGCGGATTTTAGGCTAGGGTGTTACAAGTATTTTCATGCTTTCACAGTAAAAAACCAACTAGCCATCCTGCCATAAATAATTTATTAACATTTTAAGCTGTACAATAAATTTCCTTGACTATGCAAGAAATCATTTCCAGAGATAAGAGCAGCTCCTTAGAAACCAGTAGTTATCTAAGTGACAGTATACTCAGGTACTGTTTTACCTGAACTTTATGGTGACAAAGTAATTTAGATTCACATTCAGCATAAAGAACTAGTGATTTCAGTGTAAGGATTGACTTTATTTAAAAACAATCCTTAGACAAATGATAGCCCCTAGTAGGCAATCTGGATGATTCAGAACAGTGAGGCATGGCACGCCCTACAGCTTTTCTCAAAATCCTGGGATGGTTGTCTTTGGTCCCCTGTACTCCCTCAGTTCTCAAATAGATGTCTGAAATGACAGGTAAAAGAGAATGGATGGAGCAGCTTGATTCCTTTTTCTAACTCATGTTTGTTAAAATCAAGGATCTAACTGAAATGTTCACAATTTTTAACATTTCAAATATGGAAATTTTAGAAATTAGAATTAGACCATTGGTAAATTTTGATTCATTATTGCTCTTAAACTTGTGCAGGAGTGATGGGTTGCTGGCTTTTGTGAATAACTTTTTGAAGGAGCACTTCTTGCCAGCAATATTTGTAGATTACCGAAAATGTGTTCAGCAGGCTATATCTAGTAAGTCAACTACTGTCTACCAACATATAGTGAAGGGTAATTAACCCTTTGTCTATTGTTATGTTACATTAAATGACAAAAAAAACTTCTTGTTCTATGCTGGAGAAAAGTTTGTGTATTAGTATTTAGTTATTAAAAAGAGTAAATTTCAGAAAACACTAGGTTTTGGGGTATTAGTAACACAAAACCCCATGTTTTGATATTTTTTTTCAGAAAACCATAGGTTCTGAGGCATTAGTAACACAAAACCGTACGTTTTGAGATTTTTTCCCCACAAAACCCCAGGTTTTGAGGCATTAGTAACACAAAACCCCACATCGTGGGGTTTTCTAAAACCTGAGGTTTTTTGAAAAAATCTCAAAACCTGGGGGTTTGTATTACTAATGCCTCAAAACCTGGGGTTTTCTGAAAAAAATCTCAAAACATGGGGTTTTGTGTTACTAATGCCTAAAAACCTGGGGTTTTCTGAAATTTACTCTATTAAAAATTCATGTATAGTTTTGTAAGAATGTTGGCGACTCTGATCAGGCATGGAGCAACTACTACATGCAAAAAGGCAGATTTCCTTTGATTTTGAGCTTATAAACTTAAATGCATGTAGCATCATTAGAATAATAGCTTTATTAATTTGGTCATTTTACACCATGAGGCATATTGCTTATCATTGATGGGAATCCATGTGCCTGGGAGGCTCTGCTACCAAGGATTCAAAAACCGGAAACAGGAAAACTATCGGACCCCCTCCAGTACCTGGTTACCGGTTTTAAACCGACCAAAATTCATCAAATAAAATTTAAGGTCCTTTTTGACCGGTTATCACTCGGAACTACTGTTCATAAATTTAAAATCAAAATTTAAATTTAGAACTTTTTCGGACCGGTATTTTTTTACTGGTCTGGGCCGCTACGGACGGTAACCGCTGGTAATCGGTCGGTTACCGATGGTCAGTGTTCCCCTGGGCGCTAGGCGCTAGGCGCTAGTCGCGCGGCAGACCAGCGCCTAGCGCCTAATTGCCACCTAGGCGGGATAAATCGGCTAGGCGGGCTAGGCGGGAGGGCTACGCCTAGCGCGTAGGCGGCCTATGCGGCCGCCTACGCGACACTGCCGATAGTTTTTTTATCCTAGGGGTGCCATGACAACATTGAATAATTGAATGCACATATATAAAGCATGATACAATCATGGCTTGATCATTAAACGCTGAATCATCCTTTACAGGATATTGTGACCCTATTATGCATCTTTGAAGGAGTGCACTTAAACACTGGAATTTTGAATCCCAAAATTGTGTTTACATATATTAGAGGCTGCAATAGCCTTATTCTTTTATTTTTTTCCATCCATACATATTTGAACACCTTTATTATACCCGTTGGCAGGTCCAGCAGCATTTAGACCACGTGTACATGCAACCTCAGTATATAGTTCATTAGTGGAGAATGGGCGTCCTGTACTACAAGGGCTTCTAGCTGTTGATATAATAGCCAAAGAGGTATAGTGCTCCAACAGTTGAAATGTTGCCTTTCTTGCAAGCTTCAATTATATTTATCATATTTTGATATTTTATCATTTTCTCCTCAGGTTCTTGGGTGGGTCCAATTGATGCCGAACTATGCCACTGAGCTTGTTGAGTATGTTCGCACATTTCTAGAACGTACGCATGAAAGATGCCGTGCATCATATATGGAGGTATTTTAATGCATTTATCTATATTTTGCGGTTTTCGTGCACATGCAATTTGTTCCATCTAGGATGACCGAATTAAATTTATTATTTTTTATATTCGAATTATGGTAATTACGTTTCCATTTTGTGTCTAATTTTGTTGCTGTGAAATGCTAGCTAATAGTGTACTTCTGAAAAGCCAGCTGTCGACTTGCTGTATTTCCCATATTTTTCTGTTCATAGTGTTCATTGGCTGTTTATTTTCTTCATTCTCCTGTGCTCAAGCAATTGCGCTCCCTAGACCACTACCATTTAGTTGGGTAGGGGTAATCAATCCATAGTTACGGAACGGGAATAATGGAATGCTTGGGATCCAAAAAAAATATAAAATGAAGATTTTCTATGAAATCCTTTCTTTCCATAGATGGTGCAGTACTCTACGAGAGGAATGCAATGGGATGGATGGTAAAGGGCTGCCTGCGCCCAAAAGTGATGATTCACTTGCCCTCCTTGTCTATAGGGACCTTGTGGCATACAACCATCACGACTCCTGCATTATAGCCACCCCTTTCTCTCTTTCTTTTGACTGCCTCGTGGACGGACAAAACAAGGTAAGTTACAGAAGGGGGCAGTGAAGGCACGCCATATCTGCTAGTACAAACTATATGAAAAATTGATTGTATTTTATTGAACAATTGCAGCTTGCAGAAAGTGCCTCTATGTACATTTGTATATTGGCTTCTCTCTTAGATAATGCGTGTCGTACCTACATAGTTTAAACAAGAAGTAAACCAAAGTGAACATTTTCAATTGGAGATAGCACATGCAATAACTATTCCAACATTGATGATCATACTTTTAGAAAAGACAACTTTTATTATATTTATGCCTTACTAACAGCCTAGAGATGTTCAAGCTAAAGTTTCTGTCCAGAGACATTTCGACTCAACTACTCCTGTTCAATTATTTTATAATACTAAACAAAGCATTCTTTACCTTAAAAATGCTAGACCTAATACACAAATAGTTCTCTAAATGAGTAAATGTATTTGAAAGAATTTGGGAAAACTTGGTGAACGCACCTAGGGATACAAACAGGGAAAAAAACCCGGCCGGTAACCGCCGGGGGTCCGGGATCCAAAATCCCGACCGGTTTTCCCGGGTTTTGCAAGTTCAAATTTCAAATTTCGAATTTATTTGGTTTTAAGCAAATTCAAGCAAAATTCAACCGGATTTTTCCCGGGAAAACCGTAATCGGCCGGATTACCGCGACAGATTTTCGCATCGCTTTTGGATCCTGGATACAAAACCCGATTGGGGAATTCTACGGCCGAGGCGACTGATAGAATCGGTCGGTTACCGAAATCCGGATGGAATTCGCTTAATTTGCTTAAAAATCGACCAAAATTCGAAATTTGAATTTGCTAAACCGGAATAAAACCGGCCGGGTTTGTGTTTCCCGGACCCCACCGGTAAGCCCGGTTACCGCTGGTAACCAGCCGGTTTTTTTCCCTGCCTCTACGTTTAGAAGTACTGGGATCCCACAAATGAATGTTTTCTGCATTAACTATTGATACAATAGATCAAATTATATTGCAGTGTGTGGTACATGTAGCACTTAATCAACATTCCTTCCCTATCTGATATTTTTCTGCACAAATTTTCCTAGATATTATTACTTTATTGTTGTAGTATTTTCATTTTTCAACTCCAGCAGCTTTTCATTGTTTCTGGCACGGAGATTGGCTACGTAAAATGAGGAATGTACTATTTCATGTGAGAATTAATTTAGTGAGATTGACTCTTCCAGCCCATTACCATGCAAGTTCAAGATGATTTACAATTGGCTAATAAGTTCTACTTCGTAATATTCAAGATAGAATGGTACATATTATTAGAGAAACACTAGTTAAACACCTGCTCTTTGCAGTTGGTATTTGTTCCAAATCATAATGAAAATCAATGATATTTTGCTGTAGAAAGGAATCATTAGAGTATTGGAGTAAGGGTTTACATAACCGCTCGGTAAGTTTTCGCTCCTGGCGGTGATCGTAACCACGGTTATCGGTCCGCCATCGTCAAACCGGGTTTTATTCAGACGAAATTCACTCAAATTTGATTAAAAACCATCCAAAATTCAAAATTTGAATTTGCAAACCCGGCCGGGATTTGGGATCCCGCCACCCCACCGGGAACCGGTTACCGGCCGGGTTTTCAATCCCTGATTGGGGTACTTCCGTATGATCCAACTGAGATCCGATAGACTAGCTGGGTATTGATGTTTTGGATGAGTTTAGCCCTTTACTGCCTTTCTGCTCTAAAAAAAGTACGGAATTAATGCACATATGGCTACCATAGTTTGATGTAAATCAATGGCTCAACTCATTATTTGCTTTGATATCTGTACAATTTCTGCTTACCATAGACTATTTTTCCTAGATTTACATGTGGTACAAGTGTGAGATACATAATTAGAACTGAGCTAGCAGAATTAAGTGAAAACCAGTAAAACTTGATGTAAAAATACAGAGGTGGTTAGCAATACAATGAATAAGGTGTCTCAACAGTACTTGATACTTTCAGGGAAGTAAGTCCCAAGATGACTAACTAAGCACCCAAATTCTTAATGTTGAACATGCTTTCTCAATGAGGTTCTGGTTGCAGCGATGCATTGTTCTCCCATCTTCTAGGCAGAACCTCCTTGATGGTGTTGTTTGTTTTGTAGCCTTCTTGTTCTCTTCTGAGAGGTTCCCAATGCAACACATTGTCTAATTTTGTTACAGCAGGCTAACATTTGTGAAATGTGATAATGTTTGTTTGTTAGTGTTATCACTTGTCATCATCAAAGTAGATCTGCTTATCTGCTTAGTTGATGAGGATTTAGCTCTAGGATTCAGTGCTCTGATACCACTTGATCCATGTCTGCTTTTATGCAAGCAAAGGTAGCGGAAGCAGCTAGGAACAGAATACCTCCAGACATGTGAATATCTGAAAAGGGAACAGCCTCCTTTTGTTCGCTGTGTGACTGAAGAAAATGGACAAGCAGAAATATAAAATAGTTTGATAGTCCCAGTTGGAGAAAATTGGTGGACTCAACGTTTGACCCACTCCCATTAAAGTATACATTTATGGAACAACCCTCTATGCTATGTTATGTTATGTAGTAAATGATCACACCATTTGGACCCCAAAGTCATTTTAATTAACTTTGAGGTTACCGCGGTTTAACTAACTTGGAATTTATTGTCGATATAATTATCTTGCTGTGGAATTAAGTGCCTTTCGGTGACCTTGTTTTCTCCGTCCAATGGGTTTCTAGTCTGGTCAAATTTGGCCGTGCTTGAAATGGCAGCTCAATCTATTAGAATGGTGCCAATGATTTGTGTGTCAGAATCAGACATGGTTCATGCCTGTGAACCACATTAAATCATCCCTGATCACTGCATTGCAATTAATGTGACTCATAAACATAACTAATGCACACCATAATTGTATATTCTAGATGTTATAGCACTCTCTCCATTCATTTTTATTTGATGTTTTAGAATACGTGCGGTCAAACATTCTAAAATTTAATCATCAATATGTTATTAACTATATATATTAGCCAATATGAAAGCTATCACTAGATCTGTCGTTAAAATTACTTTCATAATATTATAATTTTATTAATTTATACTAAAATATAGTTATAAAAAGTAATAGTCAAGGTCACATCTTAGAGACCGTGAAAAGTCAATAATATCAAATAAAAAAAGAATGGAGGGAGTAGTTTTCCTGAGCTTTGCAAATAGCTATCAATAATTTAGTGGTCAAAGTGTACTGTTGTTACACGCTGTAGTGTTAGCATATTGCTGAGTTTCCTTATCAGTCAGAAGTAGATACAACTAATGATTTATGCACAACAAAACTACGTCACAAAAAAATTGTATATGTTGGGATAGCTAAATTTAACATCAGCACAATTAAGTTTTGGCTAAGAGGTAATCTTAAAGGGACAGTTTTGCTAGCCATTTTTTTGCAATCACAACTTACATTGATGCAGTTGCAGCTCAACTATACTGGTACTAAATTAATAAAAAAGAAATTATTGTTGTTGTTGTTGCACTCCAGACAGCGTTGTTTTCTTCCTAGTGTACGGAGCTTCATGATTCTTTTATATTCTGTCAAAAATGCAGGCTGTTCTTGAAAAGCAAAGTTATATGCTCCTTTCAAGGAGTGATGTTGAAAGTTTAATGCGCCTGGACCCAGCAAATGTTTCATTGCAAAATTCTTCTGGTCAACTTGATAACAATGTTCCAGGTGCAGAAGCAGTCGAAGTAGAGATTGAACTAAGTGATCTTCTATTGGATATGTGCCCAATAAAACAGGTATCTTTTACCATATTTAAGCTTTGCTGGATGTTTTTTTGCATTTTCTATTATTAAGGCTGATCAAAGCTATCTTTATTTTTTATTTAGAATTTGCACGAACATGGATGAATCATGATATCCACGAGTAATCCTGTCCTTTCGTTCTTGATGTTATACCTTGCATGGTTTTCTTCTATGGAGGTGTAGATGATAATAGGTTCCGGTTGTCGATGTGAGAGATGAAGAGAATCGAAATTTTCTACGTCACAATTCTAGTTTGATCGTGTCCAGGGAAAAAAAACCGTCCGGTTACCGCCGGTAACCGGATTTACTGGTTGGTCCTGAGCAGGGATTAAAATCCCGGCCGGTTACCGCTTACCGGAGGGGGGCCGGGATACGGGATCCCGGCCGGTAATCCCGGGTTTTTCCGGGAAAAAACCAGTTTGACCGGTAATCGGCCGGTTACCGGTCCCGGCCAGCGAGCGGGAAATAACCCGGGAGCGGTTATGTGATCCCTGGTCCCGAGACAAAAAAAAACCAGCCGAAAACTTTTAAACTTGAATTTGATTTTTTTTTACTGCATAATGACATTCCTAGGTTGGTTTAGGCCTTTTTGTGCTAGAATACATATTGCATGAGCTAAATGTGCTTGCAAAGTAAAAGAACTACTAATCCTGCCCTCGATCGCCTCCCTCCAGAACACAAACAAGCAGGACAACAAAATGAAAAGAGACTACTTCAATTCAGACACCATAAGACTCAACATCCGGTTGCCCCTGCATATTAAGGTTCTTAAACTGCTAAGGATGACACTATAGAGGTTACTTTTGAACATACAGTGTGATCCTCTGTAGTTAATGTAGGATTCATGGTCTCTAAGGACTATGCATGTGCCATTGTGCACTCAACTACGCGCAAGACCCACTTGCCTGGAGTAGATGGTGTGGACTCCAGTTAGCACAGCACCTGTTGTCCCATAGGAACATTGGCAGCCATGTGCTGAACTCACTTTGACACACTCAATGCCAAATTAGCAATTAATGGATCTACCATTAATTGACTTGAGAGGATCAGTGCCTTTGTCATGGCTGTAGATATCTTCAGTTAATGGAGGATTCATGGTCTCTAAGGACTATGCATATGCCATTGTGCACTCAACTAAAATTCTATGGTTTCCGGTTTTACCGGTTACCGGTCTCCAGAAATTTGAATTCAAATTTTGGCTTACGAATTTCATCCGGTTTTCCACCGGTATCTCCAGTTACCGGCCGGGAACCGTTACCGGGCTCCGAACGGGATTTTGCCCGGTAACGGTTCTTTGATCCTTGATCGTGTCTACAAAGCTGATAATCATATGCACATGCTGTAGACCAAATAACATGAGATACATACACACATATCATATACCATGAAAAGAAAGAAATCCATGTTTCGTGCTAGTTTGGCTCAAGTGGCATGGGAAGAGTTCTAATATTGAATTTTATAGGACTTTTGACAACATTTAGGGTCTATTTGGAAAGGGGGGATTTTGATCTAAATCCTTAGGATTTAGTTCAAATCCTAAAAATTCCTACAGCAACCCCCCTCTTCCAAACAGGCCCTTAACTGTGAATATTTTTGTGTGCTTGTTGAGTGTTATCCTTGGGTATGCAGGAAAACTTGATCCATGATGACCAGAAATTAATATTGTTGGCATCTCTTAGCGATTCATTGGAATATTTAGCAGATTCAGTTGAAAGGTAATCCTATTGTTTAACTCATTTATTTGAGATATCTATTTTGTTGAACTACAGTATTGTTACTTATATAATATTGAGAAGGGGTAAATTGCTTAGTAACTCTACAAATATTGTGCAAATTTGAAAATAACAACGGATTCCAAATTTAGTATCCATCTAATTCCAATTTTACCCTATGCAAGAACAGTTGGGTGACATAATACATAATATCTACTGATTTACATCCATTTTTGTAGTGATTTGTCTTTTGGCCTCAGCATCCCTTATGATCTATGTGATTGCCAGATTCTTTGGCTGCATGCTTATGTTTTTGTCTCTTGGAATTTCAGGCTTGGAGAGTCATTCATAAGTCCACCCACCACCTCAGAGAAAAAAAATCACATCCACCAAGGTCGCCATACTCGCTCAACTAGTGCAATTCCGAAAAGCCTTGCATCTCTTGCTAATGAGTATAGACGGCTAGCAATTGATTGTGTGAGAGTCTTAAGATTGGAAATGCAATTAGAAACAATATATCACATGCAGGTAATACCGTAATAGCACTGAGGTTTCTTATTGTATCACTCCTTCATTGATGGATTTATGACATGACCATAATTTTCTACTAACATAAATTTGAACAGGAAATGACCAAAAGAGAGTATGTAGAAGATCAAGATGCTGAAGATCCTGATGACTTTATCATCTCACTTACAACTCAGGTATGCCGGTTCACCTTGGTATAACACAACTTTGGTGCTCTTATATTCTTGTTGAATTAGCTCCCCTGATGCAAGTTGCATATAATGTCATCCAGACTCCAGAGTATCCCGTGGGTAGAATGTATATTTCCGACACCCTTATTAACTACTCCCTATGCTGTATCACAATAATAAGAGGTTTATCGCAATGGAAACTATATACATGGAGTATACATATATGGGAGCAGGGATTGAAAACCCGGCCGGTAACCGGTTCCCGATGGGGTGGCGGGATCCCAAATCCCGACCGGGTTTGCAAATTCAAATTTCGAATTTCGAATTTTGGATGGTTTTTAATCATATTTGAGTGAATTTTGTTCGAATAAAACCCGGTTTGACCGGTAACCGGCCGGTTACCGGTACCGGCCAGGGAGCGGGAAACTTTCCGGGAACAGTTATGTGAACCCTGTATGGGAGTTTGTTGTATATGTACTTTCAGAATAGTGGTATATGAAAGTTTTTAGGTATACTTCCTTTTATGCATGAATAACATGGTATACAGAAAATGACGAGGAAACGAGTTGACTAACTTGCAATTATTGAACTCAATTCTCATTGAAGTATCTTAGATTAGTATATTAGTATGCTAAAAGTGAAAAAGGAGAATTGATTTGGGTGCATAGGCATCCATGTAAAAATTCAAGTTAATTATAAGCTTGTTCTATACAGTATTCACACATGTGACACCTTTTCAACTTATTGATGTTAGTGGGGCCCTAAAACATGTTCTGAGCTTTCCAATATGAACAGATTGTGCGTAGGGACGAAGAAATGGCTCCTTATATTGCAGAATCGAAAAGGAATTATGTATTTGGTGGGATTTCTAGTGTTGCTGCTAATGCGTCAATAAAGGTTTGTTTTATATTAACTGCACTGCTTATGCTTCTTGCTATAAGCCAGTACTGTGAAATCTAGATTCCAGATATCCTACTTACGTTCCTTGAATTGTGAAATATTTATTCAGGCACTCGCTCAGATGAAGTCCATCAACTTGCTAGGAGTCCAACAAATATGCAGAAATTCTATAGCACTAGAACAGGTAGAATTTTCATATGCGGTGTGATATAAACGTTACCTCATTTGTACTTTGATATAGCTGTTTACACTGTATTTGCAGTTTGGTATAGTTTTGACACACTGAATGGAAGGCCAATTTCATAGTCACTTGTGCAAATAAAATATTTCTCTCTATGCAGGCTCTTGCAGCCATACCCTCCATAGATAGCGAAGCAGTCCAACAGAGATTAGATCGTGTTCGTACATTCTATGAGCTGTTAAATTTGCCTTTTGAGGTATACCACTGAGATCATGCTATCCATAATCCTATCCTTTTAATATTTATTTACCCCATTTCTCCATGTGCAGTCGTTGCTTGCATTCATTGCCGAACATGAATATGTGTTTTCTGCAAAAGAGTAAGCCCTGTCGAAGATTTTCACATAACTACATTATCGTTTATTGTTGAACTATATTTAATTTGAATTACTTTGATTGTGTAGATACTTGAGCGTATTAAAGGTCAATGTGCCTGGTAGAGAGATACCAATGGATGCCGAAAGACGCATCTCACAGATTTTGGGTCATTAAATTGAATTGGGACACATTGGTTTTAGCTATATTCGGTTGTGGATGCCTCAACCTGTCTTCTTGGCTATCTTTTGTAGCTGTAGTTAATTTTTGCTATTTTCTATTTGCTATTTTATTTGTATTTGTCTATCTCAAGTGTAGGCGGTATATTCTTTTGTATGTGCCATCATTGATTGTAAATTTGTAGCATTTTGAACCAAACTTTCATTCTTGATTCTTGTAAATGTGTAATCTATCTGGATGCAATCTTAATAAAACCCTGAGTTCACACTCACTCTCCTTGTATCGCGTGCTGTACGGACCAGTTCCGAGGCATCATGTTTTACATTATAAACATCGCAACATTTGGAAGTTGTATTGTCTTATTCTTTTTGTACGTGTGGTGCTAATGTTGTTAAGAATTCGTTGATTCCCCCATCAACAATGCTCTTCAACAGCAAAGCAAGGCAGGGCCTGTTTCGTCGGTGAGTGCCTGATAAAAAGGTGTGCTTGCAAGCTGACAGAGATTTTAGTTACTTTTGTTTGATTAAGCATGCCAATATTTGTTTGGTTGTGGACCAGTGCCTGAAAAACAAGGAAAACAAAAAAGATACGCTTTGCAAATGAGGTGTAAAATAATGGAGGCATAGGGCGTCGCTGGAGTTTTTGGCTAAAATAGCGTCGTTGGTGTGCGCAATAGCAAAACTAGCATTCGAGTGCATCAAAGGTGAAAATGACATCTTGTCTGTGCTAGAGGACCGGATTCGTTGAGGACGCAACATATGGTGAATTCGGCCTCTCAAGGCGTGGAAATGCCTCGTTCGGCTCTAGAGGTAGATATTGAGCTATATAGCCGTCTTACTGAGCTTTTATCGAAATAGACAGTTTGATTTAATATTATTTTATTTATAGTTTGAAAGAATTTTTAGAATCGAGCTAACGAGCAGAGCCTAGCCCAACCAGAGTGAAATCTAATTTCATTCGAAATTGACTTATTTCATTGTTTAACCAAATAACGAGTATAATTGGAGCAAATTTGAACCGAGCTAGCAAGCCCCCACTAAAGAGCTTTTTTCCACCCCTATTCGGCTTCCAGGGGTGTGAAAATACCATGTACGACCCTCAGGGGCAAGGAAATACCCTCGTCCGCCCCTAGGGGCACGGAAATACCCTCGTCCGGCTCTAAGGGCGTTGATTCTCTCTTATCCAGAAAAGTACTGTTTGTAAAAATTCTAAATATAGCAAAGAGCTTTAAAAGTTATGAAATTTTTTGTGAAGGCTCTTGATATAGTTTGCTTGTTTGTGTAATTTTTCAAGAATTTTATATGTTATGTATTTTTCTCAAAAATTTCTTTAAGGCTAATGATTGTAAAAATTTCTATATATAGAAAACGAGCTCCAAAAATTATGATTTTTTTTGTGAAGGCTCCGGACACAGTGTACTTGCTTGTGTAAGTTTGCTAGAATTTTATAGGTTCTGTATTGTAATCTAAAATTCCTTTAATGCTACTGTTTGTAGGAATCTCTAAATATAGCAAATTAGCTTCAAAAATTATGATTTTTTTTTGTGTGAAGGCTCCTGATGCAGGTAATTTCTTTTGTAACTTTTCCCGAATTTTATATGTTCTACATTTTCTCAAAAATTTCTTTAAAGCTACTATTTGTATGCAAATGAAATAATCGATTTGAGGAAAATTTCAAAAACATGCTCAAAATACTTTCCACATTTATTCTCAGTATAATTATCCCATGTTTACAATTCTATGAAATTTTCTAACCCCTGGGGGCGGATTTGCCTTGTCCTAGCCCCTTGGGGGGTAGCCCCCCACCTTTTATTTTTTTTAAAAAAAAAAACTAAAATCTTGCTTTCGACGTCCCCAGACCCTCGCTAAAATCTGAAAAATATTGTTTGATATGATTGTCACATGTGATAAATACCCCCTCCCCCGACAACAAAAGTTTGATCTGATCAATAGGGGCGGACCAGGAGGCCAACCACATGAAAAACAATGTGGAATAAAATTTTTGGTAGATGTAATAATATTTTCTTCTTTTTTTACCTTCACCTTTACCCTAATACGGATCAATGCGTGGTTGATGTGTAATGTGGTCTAATCTTTCACGGTACTTGAATTTCAATATTGATCGAAGCAAAACCGTAGTTTTCCTCATTCTTGGTTTGACAAAAGGGAAGAATAAGTGTATCTCCAAAGAAAGCAATGATACTTGGTTGATATTAAATCAACCCAAAGAGAGAAATAAAATCAAACCCAAAGAACAACACCAAATTGTGAGAAATTGAGGATGCCACGAATTGGTGAGATGATCCACAAGGAATCATGGATCTTGGAAAAAAAGCCACCCTCCAATATTCACGCAATCACAAACCTAAGATGGGAATTTCCGAAACACATATACTCATTATACGCCACATAAACATGTGACTTTTCTGTATTTTCTTAAACTCAAACTTGCTTACAATGGGGGTCTACCCCTGAATATATAGGTTTGGTGAATAGTATCGTGTGAACAGTAATCCGAAATTAACTCCTATTGCAAACTCCTACTTTAATTTAAAATTTAAACTACTCTAATTGCTGAAAATAAATTAAACTATCCTATTACAAGAAATTTTGAAATTAATTTCTCTTTTAAAGAAACATCTGAATTGGAATGGCTCCAATCCAAATCCATTTTGAATTCTTAGGCTGAAAATGCATTGATTTCGGAATTGAGTTTGAATTTGGCTCCTTTGTCTTTTCTTAGCCGAATTCTCTTGCAAACTTTCCAACATGCAAAGTCTTCGGTCCTTGTGTCTTCCCATGTGCCGCATGCTTTTCATGTACATGCACTTGCCTATGGTTTTCTCCTCCTCGACTAGCTTCTTTTAGACTAGGGCTTCCCTCATGCACCGCATGCCTTTCACCATAACTAGTGTTTGGCTCATGCACCACAAGCTTCCCATGCACGCTCAAGCTCCCCCTTCGGCCTACCTCCCTCTCCTCCTTCTTGGCCAAACCTAGTTCTTGTTTCTTTCCCCTTTGATGCAAAATAGGCTTAACTTGAGGTTTAACACAAACTTGCAACTTAGAGATATTTACCACCGTAGTAGATGCACCTAGGGCCTCATCATACCAAATTCTCAACGTAGTCTCCATAAAGAAGATAAAAACAATATCAAAATGTTTTCGTGAAGTCAGAGTACGATTTCCTCTACGTCCCGGTTGACTTCAGGTACCAATACTATTTTTCTTCGTGCTCCGAGTAGTATTAATCGTACTACTACTTTTACTATCTACAATTTTTGGTTTTGTCTAACCTGATCACTCCCTGGGGATGTGACGGTGTCGTCACTGAGTGAAACGATGGCGACGACGGGATTCGGCAAGGAAAGTATTTTGAGCATGTTTTTGAAATTTTCCTCAAATCGATTATTTCATTTGCTTACAAACAGTAGCCTTAAAGTAATTTTAGAGAAAAATATAGAAAATGTAAAATTCTAGAAACATTTCATAGGCAAGTACACAGTGTCAAGAACCTTAAAAAATTCATAATTTTTGGATCTCATTTTCTATATTTAGAAATTCCTCCAAAAAGTAGCTTTAAAGGAATTTTTAAGAAAAGTGTAGAACATATAAAATTCTGGAAATATTACACAAGCAAGTACACTATATCATAATTTTTGGAGCCTCCACAAAGAAATTCATAATTTTTAGAGCTCATTTGCTATATCTAGAAATTCCTACAAACAATACTTTTATGGAGAGATAATCCGCTCCCCTAGGCACCGGACGATGGTATTTCCGTACCCCTGGGGGCCGGACGTGGTATTTCCACGCCCTTGGGGGCCATACGAGACATTTCTGCGCCCCTGGGGGCTGGATTCGCCATATGTCGCGTCCTCGGCAGATCCATCATCTGGGGCCCGGACAAGGTGTCATTTTTGCCTTTGATACTGGGGGGCTAGTTTTGCTATTGCGTACGCCAACATCGCTATTTTAGCCATAAACCCGTCGTGCTGCTCCGTACAATGGTTGGAAAAGCGTGATGACAGGCAGCTGAGGTGGCTCGATTGTGGTCAGGAAAGAGCGGGTGCAGTGGAGTCAAAGTGGCTACCACCCGATTTTCAGTAAGCCAAATGGGGAATGACAACGACGGCACAATTGAGACGAGGATGGAGCTGGCGGCGAGGCGACGGGTTTGCCGATGAGTCTCATGAGAAGGCAACGAGCAGTAGCATTATATGTAGCTACAACTGCGAGCGTTGTGCGTGCGTTCCAGAGAGGAAGCCGGGTTTAGACACCACTGTAAGTTTTTGGATCATCTAGCTTCTTTTGAAACGAAATAGCAAAACTAGTCTTCGTACGAACAAAATGACAAAAATAGCACCCTTATCGTGCAAAACCACCACGGAAGGCGACCTGTTGCAAACTGGGACCACGGCAGGCGACCTGCCGCGAACTGAGACCGTATGGCTCATTTAGCTTCTTTTGAAACGAAATAGCAAAACTAGTCTCCGTGCGAACGAAATAGCAAAAATAATACCCTTACTACGCAAAACCACCACAGAAAGCAACCTGCCGCAAACTAGGACCGTGGCAGGTCGGCTACCACGAGCCTGCCACGCTACCACCTGAAGTGCTCCGAGAGCACAGCAGGTGACACACGTCACCTTCCTATCCATCCGCGGTGTTATTTTTACCATTTAGTCGAGGAGGAGCCTAAATTTGCTATTTCATCACCAAAACATGTCAAATGCGCTAAAAACTCACCATTGTCGTAGCCCGTGCGGCCTAGCCTGGAGAGGAACTCAGCACACCAACCAAATACAACTCTGACACATCCCAACAAAACTGCCAGGACGCAAACCAAACAGTTCCAAAGAGCCATGGAAGTACATCCCTTCCGTTTCAGGTTGTTTGTCACATCCAAAAACCACCAGGAACCAACCGGTCTGGTTCCACTTTTTGGAACCTGGCAGTTCACTCCCCTCAAACCCACTTTTGACAAAAACTTATATATGTACAACTTTTGCTTACCGTGATTCTGAGCATCAATCTACATGACATATTCTCTTTTCCATTATCTACACTCAAATTCCAAGACATGTGGTTGATTTAGTGAAACTACCGCTGAAGGGAGAATTCAAGGTTAGCATAACTATTGAGTTTGAGTGTGATACGAATTGAATTTGAGTGTGATACAAATTTCGTTTCCTACTCCAACTCATAGTTCTACTCCTACACAGAGTCTTTCATATACCACTACAACTATACCGTAATCCATAGGGAAGAGCAAGAATTTCATCGTAAACATCTCCTCATATAGTGATATTGCGTTAGTGCGTCCGTGGTTTTTCCTACAAGAGTTTTCCACGTAAAATTTGCGTCTCACGTTTCTATTTTTACATGCATTATTTTGAACAAGTGGTATCAGAGCACAGGAGATTCGAGGAACGATTCTTCTTGCGTCTCGCAAGTCGCAATCTGGATCGGCATTGAATTCAAGGACATCTCCACGTCGAAGACAAGGAGTAGCTGTTTCCTACGCGGAATAAAGCAGGAAGCGCAACAGACAGATCTCGAGGCGAGCTAAGCAACATCAGCATTGATTGCTAGAAAGAGAAAAGGCAACACCACAACATTGATTGCAAAGAAAGAGCATTCAGTAGAGCACCATTGATTGCAAACAAAAAACATTAAACCCGAAAAGCAGCAGGTAGAGATTCCGCCAGCTGGCTTCGATTCTTGAATCCATCCTGATGAAAATTGCTATGTACACACACCAAGCGATTTGCTAAGCGCAAACAAGCAAACATACCAGCAACTCCGGTCTTCATTGCTTCGTGTACACAAAAGTGTACCCAAGATTCTGAGAATTATTTGCTAGGTACACGCATATTTGCACCAGTAAAGTTGGGATTTCTTCAGCATGGCAACTTTGGCGACTTTGAAGTATGATCTTCCAAGGTGCGAGCTGTGCAGCTGTTCTTTCACAGCTCGATTTGGATGACACTTTATTGGGGATCGACAAGATGCCCGCTGCATGGTCTCTTGAGGAGAATCAAAGAAAAGATCGTAAAGCCTCATCTGAGATTCATCTTCATCTATCAAATAATATTATGTAGGAGGTTTTGCAGAAGAAGACTGCCGCCGCATTATAGTTGAAACTGGAGTAAATTTGCTTGACCAAAGATCTGACCAGTAAGATGTATTTGAAGTAGAAGCTTTATTCGCACAAAATGGCAGGAGGCGAGTCATTATTGAACTACCTGGCAGCGTTCAAAGAATTAGTCTCGGATCTCGAGTCCATGTATGTAAAATATGTTAACAAAGATTTGGGTCTTATTCTTTTATGCTTTCTGCCTAGTTCATACTCTACGTTCAGAGATACTATTCTATATTGCCGATAAATATTCTTACACTGGCTTTCTCTTGGATTTTTTTTCCAAGTTCATTTTGTTATTTCTTTTGAGTTCTGTTTATCTTATTTATTTTCTGTTTTCCCAAAAATTTCTTTTCTTGCTTGTAAAAATGTAATTTAAATTAGTTATTTCAAAGTGTTGGCTCTGAATTTGGAGTTCTTCTTTACATAATTACTATTCAAATCAAATCCCAAATCTCAATTCAACTCCAAATCAAAATCCAAATTTTGAGTCTCAATTCAAATCTTTGTTCCAATATCAATTCTTTTCTCGGTCAATTTTGAATTCATCTCTCCTTAAATTCAAACCTCAGCCGAAATTCAAATTCAAATTTTTGTTTGAATTTTCTCCGAAATATAAATCCCAGAATTTCATTTCATTTATATTCTTGGATCAAAAATCTTTTTCTTTCTTTTCCCTTTTCTTTCTTTTGTTTTGTTTTGTTTTCTTTCTTCTTCTTTCTCCAGCCTCCTCTGCCCTGTTCTCGTTTCTCTATCCTTGCACGGCCGCCGCTCTCGCCTACCGATCAGGTTCTCCTGGTCTCAAGGCCAAGGCCACCAAGCACTGTGGCGCCCTTAGATCAGGCGCCACCCCACCCCTTGCCACCACCGCTACTTAGAGTCTGCCGTCGCGTTCTGTCGCCTTCGCAAGGCCACGCACGATACGTCTTTTCCACTCTCGTCTGTGGACCCCCAACCCACTACCATTGCCCACGACATGCTATCTTCAATTGCACGCCATCATCACCCTCACATTCATATTTTACCGTTTCCCATCTCCTTTCAATGTCAACCGAAACTGTCGCCCATTTCCCGCGGGCGTTCCCTGTCGATTCGATCACCGCCTTCGCCCTATAAAGTGAGCACCACGTGTCCCTGGCTCCCCTCTTCGATTCGCCTCAAGCACTAGCCTCGTGCGCCCGTGCGCTGCCGCCCATGCGCACACCGCCACCTCCTACCGCCTTCCGAGATGCCGTCGACCCATTTTGTCGGTCGCCTGGTACCGGCGTGCCGCCACCTATTCTTTTAATCCTTTAATCCTGAAAAAGAATATTCTCTGAAATACTTCCTCCTCTTTTTCTAGGAATTTCCTTTTTGGCAAATCTTGCGGGTGTTCGTTCTCCTTCATACGAACTCCGATTCCGTCGATTCTTGTTTCTAAATTCAATGAAATTCAATATCCCTGTCCCAGACCCTAAATTTTTTAATTTGGAGTTTATTTGAATTTTTCTTGAATTTGGCTAATTTTCGCGAATAGATTTCGACGGCTTCGGAGAGCCAGATTTCGACGCCGTTTCAAAATAACAATTATTTGAGTAAGATAAGTTACATCCTTTGATCATATTTGATCCTAGTATTTCAAATTATTTAAATTCTATTTTAAATTATTACTACATGCATCTTTGTTTCGATTTAATTTAAATTCTGATTTAAAATTATAGTTATTCCTATCACCATTGTATAGCCAACTTTGATATTGAATTAAACATACCTTAACCCTTAGTTGAAAATCTAGTTTATGCAATAATATAAACTAGAACACTTTGGGAAAAACATATGGCTAGTCATGCTTAGATAAAAAAAAAATTCAATTTGGAGAATTTCCAAAGATTCAACTATGGATATAAAATGAGTCTATGTCATTATTATGCCATAGAAATTTTCAAATGATTTGAAAAGCAAAATGAAAACTAGTTTGGACTTAGGCAAAATGGATTGTTGGTGGGTGCAAGTTTATGCACAGGCTCATCTCAGTGAATGGTCGAGGCCCAGGGGTTACTTTTGGAAGTCGCCTAGTCAGTTAAGGATCGGTTTGCGAGCTTCAGATTGTAAAGCCCTTCCGTATTACCACAAGTCTGAAATGAGACAGACCTGGCTAATTAATTTGCAATGTTTCACTGTGGTTGTGCCATCTGGTTGTGTGGGTGTCAGAATGACCTACGTTTTATTATCCCACATGGCGCAAGAGGGGGATTCCATTTGACGTGAAACCTTACGGCAGCGAAATCTTAGCAGACATGACTACTTTGGGATGACGTATTGTAAAGACCTTTTGATAATCACTTAGTCGCACACCTACAGAAGTGTGTCAGACGGACATTATAAGTTGATTATCTCTTGTGGGTAAAGTTGTACAACCTCTGCAGAGAGTAAAACTATTCGAACAGCCGTGTTCATGGTCATAGACATACTAAGCAAAGCCTTTCGCGGATTAGACTATGGTTTTATTTTAAAAATGGCATGACAAAAATGATTTGATGAATGTTTATTCTATATGAGAAATTGGACAGAAAGCCTTGGTGTAAGGGGGTTAGTCCTTCACCAAAAGCTCATCTTGCACTAACTTGGCAGTTTAAAATCAAAGAATTTTAGATATAGTATAACTACTTTGGAACTTAGTAAATGTATTTAAAAATGCAAAACATTGCTTTTGCACAAATAACCATATAAGCATTCCTTTGATATATCCCTGCATGCATTAACTCTGTTATGGGTGTAACTTGCGGAGTATATTTTTACACTCACCCTTGCTTAATAAAATGTTGTTCAGGGGAGAAGGACTTCGCTACCAGTGTGGATCTCGATGACTAGGCTGCTACCCCAATCGATTGCCTGTAGCAGATTAGCTGGGCTCTACTACTTCTTCTTCGTCTTCCACTGTGTTATTTATTGTTGGCTTGTAAGCCTTTCTTATAATAAACTTTGATATTTAATAATAAAGTTGTGCGAATTTTGGATGTTACCATATTTGCTCCAGGGATTAGTGTAGGATACACAGATGATTTGAGGGTGTTAATCCTGGGTCTAACACTGAGTGCTGGTGGTTATGGGAAAATGAGAAAATGAATTACAATTTCAAGAAGGATTAACAAGAGGATGATGCTAAAGCCACCATTGTTACTAAGCAAGATTCTGATGGAGATGATCTTATTGCCTTTGACGATAATTCTAAAACCAGTGATGAGTGGATTGTTGATACAACCTGCACTTTCAACATGAATTCGATAATTTTGAAGCTACACCAAGTGATTCTATGTTGATGGATGATAATTTACCATGCAAGATTGTAGGAATTGGTTCTATCTAGATCAAGATCATTGATGACACCATCAGAATTTTGTCAGATGTTTGACACATTCTAGGTGTAAAGAGAAATTTTATCTTGATAATTACTCTTGATACTAATGGGTGCAAGTATTTAGGTGGAGGTGCAATTATGAAGATCTCCAAATACTCTCTTGTTGTGATGAAAGGTGATATGAAAGCTGCTAACTTATATCATCTGCATGGTACTACAATTTCAGGTAATGTTGCTGTTGTCTCAAATAAATAATTCGATTATGACGCTACTAATCTTTGGCTTATGCGTTTGGAGCATATGAGTGAAATTGACATTATGGAGTTATGCAAAAGAAGACTCCTTGATGGTCAAAGCATTGACAAGTTGAAGTTTTGTGAGTACTATGTCCTTGGCTCTGGTCAGTGACCGCAGCTAAGCGAGCCCTCGGTAAGAAAAGTGTTAAACGCATATTGAAATCCGAAATAGGTTATTTGCACACTGAAAAATATGTTTAACTTCAAAAATACTTAACTAATTCATATTAAGTCCAAAAACAGTGAAACTAATTTTGTTAATTTTAATTTTAACTAAACTTTATTATAAAATTGGTTTCACACATATCACTGTCCCAGAGAATGTATTTGGTGGAGGATAATCCAAAACCCCAAATTAATTGTATACTAGTAAATGTTGTTAACTTTAAAAATGCATAACAAATGCATCTTAACTCCAAAATGGATGAAACCACTTCTGGTAATTTTCATTTTTGATGAAATTTATATTAAAATTTGGTTTCAAACTTGTCTCTGTAGCAGAGAGTATTATTGTGGAAATTGATCCATTAAAACTATTATTTTTATAAAAGGAAATGCTGATAGCTTTAGAAATTCATAACTAAATCATGAAAACTCCAAATGAGGCAAACTCAACTGATTTAGTCTTGTATTAATATTCTAAATTTATCCATATAATCCTTAATCCCACTACTGTTTACAAATTTTGACCTCATAAGTAAATTACTTAAAGAGGACGATTGAAAGCTGAAATTCAAATCGTTATAACTCTCACATGCTAAATCCAAATGAAATAATTCTTTCACCTAAATTCATATAAAATCATGATTTACCTACTGTAGAAAAATCATGCATTTTTGAGTACTTTGGATTTTGGAGTATTTCTAGATTTATTCTTGTTGTATTTATTTAGATACCGAGCCTATTGATATCGACCTTTACGCTACTGAGGGAGATCAGCTTAGCTACCAGCAAGGCAAGCATCATTTGAACTTTCTTTTGCATCATATTTGATCCCAGTTTTGTTAATTTAGTGCAATGATAATTGCTTGCATGCTATTTTGATAATGTCACTATTTTTGTGATGTGTAGATTAGTTATCTCCTACTCATTGAGGTTTATCTTGAATCATGAGTAACACCAGTACCACATGCTTAAGATAGGATTGTGTGAATTATATTGTTCGGGTTTGCTTAGCCATGCAAGTCTAGAATCGGTAGATGATTGTCGGGAATAACCCGACAATTATGGGATACACACAACTTTCATCATATACTTTTGTTTCAGATCTTCGAATCTGTTTTATGAGTTAAATCTTTGTCATTTTAAATGAACTTTTGGTCTGGACAAGTGTTGGTTAGTGATGGTGTCTTTGTACACGAGATTGGGAAAGTGTTGGACTTGTCTGGACAGTTAAGGACCGAACTTTGGGTACCTACGGTTCAAGCAAAACTCGTGCTATCACACGCCGGTATATGGGTGCTGTATGGTTAAGTAAGGGAGGATTTTGTTGTGTTAGGTCCCACGGTGGTGGAGGCATGGGACCGTGAAATCCTATGTTTTCCTTATGGGCCGATAGGGCATTTAGACCGTGACGCCTTATGTTGCCTAGAGCCTGTGGTTTTGCGGACTTAGCCCAATGGGATCTTCTTGCTAAAATGACCATATCTTGATTTATCCGCCGCATACCATAGGAAGTATGCTATATTCGGAGGCATCCGGAGGCTTACGGGCTAATCAAGTCGTGGGTAAAGTAGTACACCGCAGGTACAAATCCATTCGAATAGCCGTGTCCACTTACAGACGACCGCTTGAGTTTGTGGTCGCTTATTGTTAGACTTGGAATTAAAATTGTGGTTATAACTTGGTAATTGTCATGAATCGGATATTCATGTATTTTGTAGTATCAAAGTGGACAGCCACTTTGTTATTTGGATGATTCATTTGTTATTCAATTTACTACTTATTCACATGCTTTACTTCTACTTCAAATCTGATTTTAAAATGGCACTTGAAAGACTAGTATGTGTAGGTTGTAAATTGTTGCGCCTCTTTTGCAAAACTAAGCCAATATGAGCTATCCTTTGAATAACCTCTAGCATACATAATTTTATTTGTGTAAGACTTATAGTACCTTTGTACTCAGCCGGTTGTGTTCATCGGCTTGCAGTGAAGACTTCGAGATCGTTGATCTCGTTAAGCGCCGATTTAGGCGACACGACGAGTAGTGCTATTTTTAATCCCAATCGGTTGCCGATGGGTTAAGGGCATACCATGCTGGACTTTTGGTTTATTTACTTTGCTTCCGCTGTTACTTTATGATATTATTTCAATTTGGCCGGTCGGCCACTTGTAATCGTCATATATTTGAACTATTATGTTGTACGTCTTTTGAATTATGAATGTATGATTGTTGTATGGATGTGATCAACGTGAATGAGAGTATGAGCATATTGGTCGCTGATCTTGGGAGCCGATATGTTTGCATACTCGCTGGTTGTGGCTTCCCATTTAACTCACTAAGTGTAGGGTTTGACTTGTTAGAGAACCGACAATCATGTAGTGCTTGCAAGGGAGCAGCGCGCATGACCGTCGGGGCTCTAGTCTTAGTTAAGCCTCTCATTTGGATTGAGTTAAGTTGGAATCCATTTACTTGGGACCCAAGGGTTATGTCCTTAAGACCATGCTTAGTCTCGGTCTTACGGAGATAATCCGGGGGCTCCCACAGGCGTTGGTATCAGAGCCATACTGACTGTAGGTTAGAAATAGCACTGGCGTTAAGTTTACCAAACCTCCTGGTCTAAATATTTTCAAGTTATCAAAACTATTTTGAAAAGTTTAAGTTAGGAGAATCTTTTATTCCTTATCCATCTTATCATTCTTGCCTTATTCTAGTTTGGAATTTCAAACACTAACTTACCTTGGCTTTTCTGTCCTTTAGATGAATCCTCAGTACCTCGTCCGTGAGACCCAAGCCGAAGATGTTGAAGGATACCCAGTGCTGCTGAGAGACATGATGTGGAAGGCGAACTTCACATACCAGCCGACATACTCCATCTATCGTCGAGACCGCGGGCCAGGAATGGAGGAATACATGGCAGTAGCAGACATCATTGCAAGACGTGTTGCAGGAAGCATCCCCTACCGATTTCAGGCATATGGCACTTCAGAGGCCGTGGCACTGCAGGAAGTGGCTAGAGCGGCCATGAGTCGCCTCCATTATGATTTGACGGAGCTGTCTCAGCCACCCTATGACCATTTTCCCATGCAAGCACATGCAGGGGAAGTGAGCAGATTTGCCTGGATTCAATTCGGGGAGGATCCCCAAGTCCGGCAATTGGAGAGACTGGTGCATATCATGGACCAGATGCATCGCTGCACCATGAATGAGTTAGAGGAGATGCGGCGCCGTCTCATTGATGCTCAGGAGCACTTGAGGCTCATGTGTGACATGAGGCTCATTCATCCTGATGTGCTTTATGGAACTAATATGATCTCCCCCTACCTTTCTGCGCCGCCTGAGTATCGTCTTCCCACTTTGACAGGCCGTATGAATGGCATAGGCGTAGGATCACCCTTGCGTCTTCCTAATTTAGGGGACCCCGACGATACAGGATCCCCTGGATGCCACCTACTTGATGAGTTTCCGGTGAACTTTGACCGGAACAATATTTAGGATATTAGGGTAGCGAGCTAGGGCGTCAGATACGCTCAAGGCGACGCCATAGCAGGGGGAGGAGCGTGCAAATCAGAGGAGCGCGCGCAGGAATAAGAGGAAGCGAAGCACTGCGGGCTGCAGTTCTAGAGTATTCGGTCCAATTGATGTTTTTAAGGACTTAAATGCGAATTATTAGTGGGTTTTCCTTATGAGGAGACCTCACCAAATTGCAGAAGATCTTCTTTCGTTCTGTTCCTGTGTCCTGGGCCGACTGGATACTCACACAGCCCGTGGTTGACACACACACACACACACACACACACAGAGAGAGAGAGATTAGGGCTCTGATTCAAACAAAATCAGCCTAAGGGCAAAAATCCAAGATCCACCTCCCACCTTTAATTTTCCTGTTCCGATTGCCGTGGAGGCGTGGACACTCTGATGTCTAGACCCTGGATCTGGATGTATGCATATCTAAAGAAGAGACCAGATACATGTATAGTTTCAATCACTTCAGCCATGCTTTTCCTACCGCAAGTATACAACACCACGCCGCGTGCCTACCGTCGAAACAATCAAAATGACCTCATCAACGCTTTTGCCTCTGAACACTACCAAAATTCTAGAACTGGCTACACATGTAACATGAGTGTTAGCTTTCCAACGAGCCAAAGAACGCCACAATCCGAAGTTCAGATGCAAAAGTTATGATGGTTTTACCGAACAAAGGCGCGATCTACCATATATATTTTGCCCAAACCAAATAACTCAACATGAACTACACATGCACAGAGAGCCTCCAACAATAAACCACAAAGATCACCTACATCACAAAGAGCATCAACTCAATCCATTTACAGAGCACTAACACTAGCTCTCAGTAATCCACATCACAAAGCAAAGGGGGGGAGTAGAGAGAGTGAGGTCGTGGGAGGCCAAGGCGACGAAGTGGAGGAGGTCGAGGACGACGAGGTCGTGGGAGGCCAGTGACGACGAGGTCGGGCGAGGTGGAGGAGGCCGGGTGATGGTTCGAGATGAGGCCGGACGAGTTGGAGGAGGTCAGGCGACAAGCTCGGCGGAGGCCGGGGCGCAAGGTGTGAGGAGGAGAAACGGCAGAGGAGGAGATGGAGGTATGAGGTGTGAGGAGGAGAGACCGCAGAGGAGGAGATGGAGGTTATATAAAGCAAGTTTCGGCAGCCCGCCCATTATGTTCAAATTTTCGTTTCCCGCCCAACAATCAGAGACGGTTCTTGTTAAGAACCGTCTGTGATACGCACCTATCACAGACGGTTTTTTAATAGAACCGTCTGTGACACAAGGCCTCCAGAGCGGCGGCGGCGGCAGGCGGGCAAAGGCGAGAGGGATAGTAGATATCACGAGGCGGTTCTTAATTAGAACCGCTGCGTGATAATTCACTATCGCTGCATCGTTCTCATTCGTAACCGTCATGTATTATCACGAGCGGTTCTCAATGAGAACCGCTCGTGATTGGTCGATTATCGCTGCACGGTTTGTGAATAGAACCGCTCAGGATAATTCATGACGGTTCTATTAATGAACCGCTCGTGATAGATGATTATCATAGACGGTTCTAAATAAGAACCGCTCAGGATAGATCGGCGGCGCCACCGCAGTTCGGTCAGACCCAACACGCACGGTTCCAAAGGAACCGCTCGTGATGGGGCATCTACTATAGCCTGCTTTTGTAGTAGTGTGAGTGGCACGCCGTGACAGCCCCGCGCATTGATGCGATCTCCGTTTACAAAGAACACTCAATCCCTTGCGGGTCGCATGGTCGACCAAGGCGACGTCGCGATCCTTTTGGCAATGAAATTGTGTGTGGATCCGGAATCCACCAGAGCTAACACCGTTTGTCCCGCGATCTGTACTTGGAGTTACATGGTGCGGCTGGTCTGACTCCCGGTGAGCGCATGCAAGGATATCTCTGCCTGTTCGACCGGGTCCGCAAGCGCATCCTCATCTTCTATTTCCAGCATGTAAATCCCCTTCATCGAGCAAGTATGATTGAGGTGAAACTTCTCTGGGCAGTTGTAACACATCCCTTTTGCACGGCGGTCAGCCATCTCCTCCGTGGATAAGTGGCAGTGCGGATCTGATGCTAATTTTACAAATTTCGCATGAGACGATATTTTCGAAAAAAAAAAGTTTCCAACAATGCTATTTGCGCCGAAAACTCGCCGACAAGTTGCCTCGGTAGGTAACACAACAACTCGTCAAGCCATCAACGGTGACATCGGCAATCGCTCAAACGGAGTCGGCGACAGATGGGAGGTCGAGACCATTCGGGAGATCTGCTAAGGCCCTGTTTGGAACGGCTGTGCTTTTCTGAAAAGCGGCTTCCGGCTGTGCTGCGTGGCTTTCTGGCTGCAGGCTGAACAGCTGGGCAACATTTAACGGTATTTAACAACAATTGACGACTATTAACGACGACTAACACAATTGACGAGAACTACCGCAATAAACGACAACTACCGATATTGACCGCGATAGACACAAACCATAAAGGAATAATGAGATGTCATTTTACAAGTTATTCACATAGATGTAAACATTAAACATTGCAATAACAATCGGTGAAGGCAATTATGGACAATTTGTATGAATGTAGTCAGATATGTAATAGGAACTTGCATTAATGGAGATAATTACAATAAGAGTAATTGAACAAATTTCTATAGATGTTGAGGCATCCAGAGTTACTTCAACATACTACAAAACAACTTGAGTAACCAATACAAGACCATGTTCCATGCAAAAAATTCATCCATTGATCATGCTAGGATCCAAACTAGAAGCAAGAGAAATCAGATTAATCATCTTCACAACAATTGCATATCCATTCATGTTCCAATATACACTCTAAAAATTGCATGGAGCTTCAATGTCTTCCAATTGAATAGTCCTTTTCAAACCTGCCCCAATGGTTCTTTAATTGCTTACGGTTGTACTCTTTATTAGTGTGTTATTTGAACTTTGTCATAAGGTTGTGATACCCTTTGTTATTCAAACATTGCAGGGGTCTATTTTTTGCAAGCACCTCTTCACGCAGATGTCAATGAACACTTCATTTGTGAATGCATCTCATATAGCGATGTTTATGCTTGTGCTTTATCCATCTATATATAAGGAAATATGTAACTACAACATGGAACCGCCATATAGTTTGTGCTAGTTCGGATTTGCCAATAACGAAGACTAATATTGTTGTTCTTATGGATGCATAAGCACTAATGCTCTATGAAAGGACTAATCATTCATGGCCCACTATTATGCTTCCATTGAGTGGGTGCGTGCTCCAAGTGCTAAATTATCAATGCAAAGATCACCCTATGCATACCGACGCCTGTAACTCACCATCGCTTGAAGGCGGCAGCAGATATGCAAGCGCTTTACCACCGCTCAAGAGCAATGCAATGCTCAACATGGTTATTGAGGCGTCCGAAGGCGCCACCTAGGCGACAAAGGCGGTAGCGCTGGTCAAAGCGTCGGCTCGCCTTTGCCGAAGGCCAGATGGCGCCCGCCTCAAGACCAAAGCGCCAAGAAGGCGTCTCCAAGGCGAGCTAGGGCGTCGGATACGCTCAAGGCGACGCCATAGCAGGGGGAGGAGCGCGCAAATCAATCAGAGGAGCGCGCGCGGGAACCCTAAACTAGAGAGAAGCGCGCGAATCAGAAAGAAGGCAAGCCAGAAGGGGGAAGAGGGAAGGCCAGAAGCGCGCGACTCACCTGAAGCTGGAACCCGCGGCGGCGCCTCCATCTCGCCGGTCCCGTCTCGGCGTCGCATCCATCTCGCCGCTGCGGTCTCGGCGTCGCGTCCATCTTTGATATAGGAACATAAATCATAGTTGTATCAACAAGTATTCGCCAAGAAATCCACGCGACATCAGTACACAGTCCACCAAAAGGAAGGTGCTCGAGATGGGGGGAACTACTTCCTGTAATGTGGCCACTAAGGATGGGGAGAAGACAAGACAAGAGAAGCAACCGCTCACCTTCCGGGCGACGACTCATGAGGGCGCCGAGGAGCCGGGGGACTGTCATGGTCGTAGGGGCTTTTGGCGCGCGAAGACCTGGCAAGCTTGAGCGGCCGCGGCGGAGGGCAACGGACGGCCGGAGGTGCGGGCGGCCATCGGGCGCAAGGCCGAGGCGAGAATCCCGGTAGCGGCGGCGGGGGGAGGCGCAGTCGGGGAGGAGCGCGAGTGGGGGGGAACAGTGCTAGGGTTAGGGGCCGCCGGGAGGAGCGTGAGTGGGGAGGGGAACGACGCTCTGGCTTAAGAACTCTGCACGGGCGGGTAAATTTTGGGAAGTTGGGGCATTTTGAACGGCGGCTTCGCTTCAGCAGATGAAGGCTTCGAGCTCCCGATTTAAAGACGGTCGCTTGTTTTGGCTTCGGTTTTCTCACCCAAAAGCCAGCGGATGCCCGCCCAAACAGACGCCCAAACAGGCCTAAGTAGCGACCTAGCTTCTTCACACGGTGGGACAAACCGACGGAGAAAAAGGGAAACGATGCTCAAGGGTAGGTCGTGTCAAGCACATAAAGGGAAACGGAGGGGAGGAGAGTGCGACCTCAACGGAGAAACCAACAGGCGGACGACAGACAGGCGGACAAGGAGGGGAGGAGGGCGGCGCGATGCGGGACGAGTGGTTTCGAACTCTAAGAGCGGAGAATCAATCGGCACTTTTTGCGTCTGAGGGCTGCGAAGCCGGTAACTCAGAGAAAGCATGCGGGTGTGGTTCTAGAGTATTCGGTCAGAGGACCGGAAAGGCGACTAGAGGGGGGTGAATAGACGCTTTCTCTTTTTTCACCTCGATCAACTCAACACTACTTTCACTCCAATAGCTATAAAAGCTATGAAGATCTCGTATACTGAGCACGCGGATGACTGTGTTGAATCTGATCAAACCTCAAGCAAAAGACTACAAACATCTCAAGACCTTGACGCACACGACAAAGAAACAGATTTTCAATCGAATCATGAAGGCGGCCCAAGCTAATAAATAAGTTAAGCATTCATTGGATCAAAACCTCTAGATCCGACAAGCGTGCAAATAAGCAGATCTTAAAAATAGCGAATGAGTCTCTTACACACATGAGGCAGAAGTCTGCGACTACTTGATTAGGCAAATGCCGACCCTCTGATTTCATTTTTCTCTCAGACTCGAGGCTACAGAACAACCATCAAGAACAATGAAAACAGCCCAAAGCAATAGCAAATTCTAATCCACAAAGAAAGACTAAGTGTTCTCAAACCGATGTGACAACCAAACTACACCACCCAGGTTTTGTGTTCACCGATTTTATTGGAGCATGCGCGAAGGACTCGGCTTTTCTCCAGAGGAACCCACCGAGGGTTTCTATCACTCAGGGAAACAGGCCAACAAGCAATCACAAGAACCAGCAGTGATCGATGCAGGGGACGGATCAGATGGCAGCCAACCAGTCAAAACCAAAACAGCCAGATTTCTACGGGTCAGACTACAGCGCCGACACTGCTTCCAAGAAGCTACAAGCTACTGGCTTTGTTGCATCAAACAAATAGAAACAGAGCAGACAAGATGCACGCATCAAATTGGCAGTCAAATAAACAAATCCAAGTTGCAGCCACTAGTGTCAAAGCTACAGATCAAATCATCAAGAGCCGAGCAATCAATTAAAGCAAACACTAGGATACAGCCGCATCATGGTAGGCAGTCAATAGGATAAACGATCAACAGCAAACTGTTGCCGCACAGCTCCTAGCACAGCCGCTCAGATCATTGATAGCATCCAAGACAATAAAATACTCACAGGCAGCAGAACCGACGAGGAAGATTTCTTACAGCATCAGACAAAAACAGCGATCCAACAAGCCGCCGCTTTTTACGAATTTTCAAGACGCCTCAAAGGCCATTTTCTCTCTGCGGCCAGAGCCGCCGCCGCCAGCTCCTAATTTCACGGGTGGAACCCTCCAGCGGCAGCAAGCCCTAAAGTCTCATCTCCTGTTCCTTTTATACGGTAGCTCCTAACCCTAACACCCCTTAGAATTAGACCTTCTACAAACTTTACCCTAATGGGCTTCCGTTAAGGCCTAACATCAACGGAACACATACGCACACAATTTAAAGCGCCGTCTTCACTTTTCTTGACCTAATCCACTTCTTGACGCACCGTCTTGCGCCGCGGGTTGGCATTAGATCACCTAGGTGGTATTTGGTAAAATTACCAAAATACCCCTTCTCGATCTTTTCCGAAGATCGAGTCCAATCCTGTTGAAGCAATCGCCTGCTTCGCCACGTATAGGTTGATCCAGCGGCTCTCATCGTGTCGGCAAGTCTCTCCCATCCGGTTCCCACCGGACCACCTTGGCACTTGCACCGACCCCCTCACCGCTTGATCAACGATGCAGACCGAATCGCCTGTTCGGTCATCCTTGTCCATTCTGCGCCACGCTTGAGTCACTTGACCTCACCCGCATCCATGATCGTTCTGGACCTCAGCTCTCCAAGCTTAGTCCCGATCCTCCTCGCCATTGACCGTCGTTGACCTGCAAGCCACCTGCACAACAATAGACAAGCAAACACGAATCCGGGAACAAGTTCTTCACAACTTGACCCACGTTAGTGAAAACATGCATCATGCAACACATATGCACTATAGCCTATGAACTCAATCAAACCCAAAGCCAAATTCCCAAAGTGACTAAAGATCAGCCTTTTAACTTTGCCGAAAACGCGTGAAACTTCAAACCAAAAACAACATTGTCAATTATTTCATCATCCTAAGATCATGGGCATATCCCCATGATATCCACAATCTCCCCCTTGATGAACACATTGGCAATCTCTCAGAAAATGTAGTTTTATGGTTTGAAAGGTAAAATACTTGCAGTTTTCGTGCAAAGGCACAACTTGGTCCAAATGCAAGAAAAAGCAAAGGAAATGACCAAGCTAGCTTCAGAATAGCATAAGCAAGTGAGATAAGGCAAAAGAAAGAACAAAAGCTTCAAATTCCAGAAAATAGCCAAAAATCTCACTTAGGTCCATATGAAAGAACAATTGTTCTATTTGACCTTTGATCATTGTGAGTCTTCAAGAATTGCAATTCAAATTCAGAAAAGACAATAAGACCAAAAGAATGCAATTGAGATGCTCCCACTCACTATGATCACTAATTTCCCTATGACTCCAAAAAGCTCTAAAACAACATTTTTACCAATCTTTCTCCCCCTTTGACAATGAATTCATCAAGGTGCATGGAAGAAGATAGAGCATGAATGGAATGAAATGGTTGCATTTTTTAATTTGCCATTTTTCAATTTTTCTTTAATTTTATATTTTTAACAAACTGGAGCCATGAAGATTATCCAAAAAGACTGTACAAGTATTACACCAAGCCATATTATGTGAAGAAGCTATAGTCAATCATGGCAAAACATGTACAGCAAAGCTAAGGCCAAAATAGCAATACTCTGAGATTAATTGAATTGTAAGCATGACAAGGTGCTCAAGATCACAGTTTCACTAAAGGCATCCAAAAATGAGTCAGGCCATGTCTATAAGTGAAATGGAGCCCAGAAACTAGAAAATGAGTCAATTTTGAGCACTATGAGTTCAATTTTGAATCAAATGGTTCAAGCATTTAGAAATTAGCACTTTGAGCACTTTGCTGAAAATGATTGGTTTTATCTTAGTAAAGCAAGTCCTGGACTAGGAGCCATCCACAATCGCCTCCTAAGCTTCAACCAATTGCCAAATTGTTTTCTTAACATTGTGCTAGATCTCAAGCCTCATCACACCATCCCAAGCAATAAAAGCTTAAGAGAATAGTCTGGTCATCCAAAACTCCCCGAGTTCATGCCTAGTGCAATGGCAAGCCTCATAAGAAAGAATTGGTGAGATCAGTTTTTACACGTAAAAGCTCATTTTTCATTTGCTTGACTTAAGAATTATCAAAGCTCAATTTAAAACTCAGAATAAGTTCAAGACTCAATTAAGCCTATATGACATGGCATGAATCATGAGAGGATCACTAAAGCAAAACTAGTCACAAGATCCAACAATTCATATTATGATTCAGTTTGCTCACAGAAAATAAAGCTAGCATGGCAAAAGCTAAGCTATACATACAAAGCCATAAAAGAAATCTAGCAAGCTAGCACAAGACATGGCAGGGTATAAAGTATGAAAGTATGTCATACAAGGATAATAATCAAAGCTCCATAAGGTTATATTACAATGCAAGTTGCTGAATTGTAAAATGCATTATGGTACAATGAATGCAAAAAGACTTAAAAGCCTAAAAAGATCAAAAGGATCCAAGACAGCACAAGCTCATGATGACAAAATCAAGCTCATACACCCATGGAGATAATGAACATCAAAATAATACATGGATATATAAACAAAATACACGCAAAGGCATGATGAAGAATATCACAAGAGAACACATGCCGATAAGATACAAATGAGCACAATGATAAGCACAACAGCCAAGGCTGAATAATCGTAAAGATAAAGGCATGAAGGTGTAAGATAGCTCACAGTGCCCTTGGCTGTCATGGTCCTAGTAAAAACATCTCCAAATGTGAACCACTTGTTGTCGGATGCACGTGTGAGAGAGGAGAACCATCTAGAACCTCCAGTCATGTGTCGAGAATATCCAGAGTCAATCAAGTCATATGTCCTCCTTCCTCGCACAACAGGAAACATCTGTGCCTCGGTACTGGGGTTAGTGATAAGAGACTTTGGAATCCAAAGATCGAGTCACACGATGCTTTGGCAAAGCAAAGATAAGAAGCGAAGAAATGGTTAGGAGCAAAATCATAAGAATGCACACGAGAACCACCTAGACCTCTCCGAATCGACCTACCAAAAGGTCGGTACTCCCCCTGTCTAGATGCTACCCGTGGTTTCTCCTCACGATATCCTAACCCAAATCGTTGCCTAGAGCCACCAAAAGAGTGAAAGAAGTCATCTACGAACCTAGGCCTATGTCTAGTAGGAAAGACAGGCTGCCTAGCTCTAGTGACTGTCGTAGGTGAAGGAACTCCTCTAATGGTTCTCAAAGCACTCATTCTCTCCTTCCTCTCAATCTTGGCTCTACGAAAGCAGAACTCAACAATATGGCCATCCTTCTTGCAGAAGGTGCAATGGTACTTGACCTTTTGAGGGGTCTGACCTGATGAAACAGAAGCACCTGTCTTGCTAGAAGGAGTTTGGGCAAAACCCGCAGATCTAAAGACAATCTTAGATGGCTCAGTGGGTTCTACCTCAAACAAGCCACTCTTAACAACTCTCGCAATCTTAGGTGGATGGTTCTTGGAATGCTCTAGGGAATCAAAACCTATACCACTATTGTTCACACTCACCTTAGATTTGTCTAGAATCATGTTGAGTTTCTTCTGTCCACCAGTAAATCTCTCAAGAGTCCTGTTAAGGTAGTCATTTTGTTTGGCTAGCTCATTACATGAAGCACACTTATTTGTCGTGCTAACCTTATCATACTTGTCCTTATAGTGAGCTACCTCAGCTTTCAAAGCCTCACAAGACACACAATAATTATCTCTAATCCTATCCAACTGCTCTTTGAACTTAACTCTAAAAGCTTCTTGTATCTTATCTACATTATGCCCAATTTCAATGCAAAGATCACAAGAACTAGAATCAATAACTTTCTTGGAAGCAGTCATGGACATGGATTGTTCAATTTTAGCCTTTTCTACTAGTGTCTTGTTTAAAGCATCATTCTCAATTGTGAGTTTAACACAGTTTTCACATGAAGCAGTTTTAGAATAAAGAACCATTTCAGTCATCTCCTTCGTTTTAATCCTACTATCCTCACAATGAGAACACATGTGACTAGCATGAAATTTCTCCAATTCTTTAGTAGCACTATCCAATTTTAGTTCAAGTAAAGCACAATTTGAACAAGGTAACGGAATAGCATCTACAGTAGTCACATCAAGGGCAATGACATTCATGCAAGCAGGACTAGACTTGAGAGTCTCTAGTTCATCAAAAACATCTTTCAATTGATTCGCAACAGAGGAATGAGCAGATTTTAGATTGATAAATTCATTTTGCAAGCTAGAGCAAGAATCGCAAACATCAACAGGATCAACAGATTTAAGCCTAACAACCTCTAAGTTCAAGTTATCAATCATGGTGTCCTGTCTCTTAATCAATTTAGCTTGCTTCTTCAAATTGTGTTCAGCAATGACCAAAGCACGCTTCATATCAGCAAGTGAGGGACATACCTCATCTGGGTCGCTGAAAGGGTCGTCGTCGTTGGAGGAGTCGACGTCTTGGCTACCCCTGGCCATGAAACACATGCCGGTGAAGTCCTGAGCCTTCTTCTTGCCATGGGTGTCATCCTTGTCATCCTCCGTCTCCGAGTCCACATCGCTCATGTCAACACTCTCTAGAGCGGCAAGGACCTGGCTGACGAACTTGCGATAGTTGGTCTTCTTGGGTTACGCATCCCTAGCTTGAGGACGCCTCCGAGTGTCCTTCTCCTTGCCCTTCAGCTTGGGGCAACTAGAGCGAATGTGGTTTGGCTCACCACACTCAAAGCAAGTGATAGGACCACCTCTCTTCCTGAATCTCACTTTGTTGTAGGCTCTCGTGAATTTAGTGGATAGGAGGGCTAAATCATCCTCAGGTAGCCTCTCTAGCTGCTCATCGCTCAAGGAGTGTAAAGCGGACAAAGAAAAGCCAGATGAGCCAAAATCCAAAGAATCAGAAGAGCTACCCTTAGAAGGGTCAACCGCTAGAGCCATCACATCTGTCTTGGGGAGTCGTGAGATGAAGTCAATCTCATGCGACTTCAACCTCAAGTAAAGCTTATCCATGGTAAGCTCACTCATGATAGTGTTATCATTGATGGAAGTGATCTTCATCCCCCAGACTCTCACATCAAGAGCACCCAAGAACTGGCGTGCATTTTCAGACTCAGTGAAAACAAGATCGACAGCGCGCAAGTCATGAATGATCTTTGAAAACCTACCTAGCAACTCATCCAAAGATTCACCAGGCCTTTGTTCGATCTTTGAGTATTCTTTCTTAAGTTGGTTCTGTCTCACTTCCTTGATCGCAGTAGAGCCCTCGTGATAATCACAAAGGGTCCTCCAGATCTCGTGAGCAGACCTCAAATGAGCCACGCGCTCAAACTCAGATCGACTAAGACATTGGATCAGAAAATTTTGAGCTTTGCTATTAGCCTCAACGTCTGGAGTGATCACATCGTCATTGGCCGGCACGGCATATGGATTTTTGACCTTAAGCCAAATAGCGTGCCCTTGAGCCTCGATGTAGGCATGCATGCGTGCCTTCCAGTAAGCAAAATCAACTCCATCAAAAATATGTGGTTTGGTCGAATACTTGTCAGTCGCCATGGCTTCAAAGACCGTTAAGATCTATGAGAAGAGCTAACCGGCTCGATACCAATTGTAGGATCGAAAGGCGACTAGAGGGGGTGAATAGACGCTTTCTCTATTTTTTCACATCGATCGAACTCAACACTACTTTCACCCCAATAGCTATAAAAGCTATGAAGATCGTATCTGAGCACAGCACGGATGACTGTGTTGAATCTGATCAAACCTCAAGCAAAAGACTACAAACATCTCAAGACCAAGACGCACACGCGACAAAGCAGAGTTTCATCGAATCATGAAGGCAGCCCAAGCTAATAAATAAGTTAAGCATTCACTAGATCAAAACCTCTAGATCCGACAAGCGGGCAAATAAGCAGATCTTAAAAACAAATAATGAGTCTCTTACACACATGAGGCAGAAGTGCGACTACTTGATTAAGCATTTGCCGCCCTACAGATTTCAGTTTTTTCTCTCAGACTCGAGGCTACTGAACAACCAGTCACAACAATGAAAACAGCCCAAAGCAATAGCAAATTCTAATCCACAGCAAAGACTAAGTGTTCTCAAACCGATGTGACAACCAAACTACAGCCACCCAGTTTTTGTGTCTACCGATTTCTATTGGAGCATGCCGCCGCAAGGACTCAGCTTTTCTCTAGAGGAACCGGCCGCCGCAGGGTTTCTATCACTCAGGGAAACAGGCCAACAAGCAATCACAAGAACCAGCAGTGATCGATGCAGGGGACGGATCAGATGGCAGCCAACCAGTCAAAACCAAAACAGCCAGATTTCTACGGGGCGCTGCACTACAGGCGCTCGATTACTCTGTTTCCAAGAAGCTACAAGCTGCTGGCTTTGTTGCATCAAACAAATAGAAACAGAGTAGACAAGATGCACGCATCAAATTGGCAGCCAAATAAACAAATCCAAGTTGCAGCCACTAGTGTCAAAGCTACAGATC
This sequence comes from Phyllostachys edulis, assembly GCA_036346405.1. NCBI lineage: Eukaryota > Viridiplantae > Streptophyta > Magnoliopsida > Poales > Poaceae > Phyllostachys > Phyllostachys edulis. The sequence continues at coordinate 15,657,894 of CM070559.1, read as the reverse complement.
AGATCATCAAGAGCCGAGCAATCAATTAAAGCAAACACTAGGATACAGCCGCATCATGATAGGCAGTCAATAGGATAAACGATCAACAGCAAACTGTTGCCGCACAGCTCCTAGCACAGCCGCTCAGATCATTGATAGCATCCAAGACAATAAAATACTCACAGGCAGCAGAACCGACGAGGAAGATTTCTTCTACAAAGATCGTGCAAAAATAAGTGATCCAACAAGCCGCTTGTTTCGAATTTCAAGACACTACAAAGGTATTTGTTTTCTCTCTGCGGCCAGAGGCCGCCGCCGCCTCCTAATTTCACTGTGGAACCCTCCAATGCAAAGAAGCCCTAAAGTCTCATCTCTGTTCCTTTTATACGGTAGCTCCTAACCCTAACACCCTTAGAATTAGAGCTTCTACAAACTTTACCCTAATGAGCTCCGTTAAGGCCTAACATCAGCTAACACATACGCACGCAATTTAAAGCGCCGTCTTCACTTTTCTTGACCTAATCCACTTCTTGACGCACCGTCTTGCGCCGCGGGTTGGCATTAGATCACCTAGGCGGTATTTGGTAAAATTACCAAAATACCCCTTCTCGATCTTTTCCGAAGATCGAGTCCAATCCTGTTGAAGCAATCGCCGCCGTCACGTGTAGGTTGATCCAGCGGCTCTCATCGTCGGCAAGTCTCTCCCATCCGGTTCCCACCGACCACCTTGGCACTTGCACCGACCCCGCACCGCTTGATCAACGATCGACCGAATCGCTGTTCGGTCATCCTTGTCCATTCTGCGCCACGCTTGAGTCACTTGACCTCACCCGCATCCATGATCGTTCGACCTCGGCTCTCCAAGCTTAGTCCCGATCCTCCTCGCCGCTGACCGTCGTTGACTCGCAAGCCACCGCACAACAATAGACAAGCAAACACGAATCCGGAACAAGTTCTTCACAACTTGACCCACGTTAGTGAAAAACATGCATCATGCAACACATATGCACTATAGCCTATGAACTCAATCAAACCCAAAGCCAAATTCCCAAAGTGACTAAAGATCAGCCTTTTAACTTTGCCGAAAACGCGTGAAACTTCAAACCAAAAACAACATTGTCAATTATTTCATCATCCTAAGATCATGGGCATATCCCCATGATATCCACATGGTCCAATTGATGTTTTTAAGGAGTTAAATGCGAATTATTAGTGGGATTTCCTTATGAGGAGACCTCACCAAATTGCAGAAGATCTTCTTTCGTTCTGTTCCTGTGTCCTGGGCCGACTGGATACTCACACAGCCCGTGGTTGACACACACACACACACACACACACACACACACAGAGAGAGATTAGGGCTCTGATTCAAACAAAATCAGCCTAAGGGCAAAATCCAAGATCCCACCACCGTGCTCGCTGGCGAAATTTTCCGGCTTCGAGCCATCAGGAGGCGTGGACACTCAAGTCCGGACCCTAGATCTGGATGTATGCATATCTAAAGAAGAGACCATATACATGTATAGTTTCAATCACTTTAGTTGCGCTTTCCGGCTGCAAGTATACAACACCACGCGTGCCTACCATGAAACAATCAAAACGACCTCATCAACGCTTTTGCCTCTGAACACTACCAAAATTCTAGAACTGGCTACACATGTAACATGAGTGTTAGCTTTCCAACGAGCCAAAGAACGCCGCAATCCGAAGTTCAGATGCAAAAGTTATGATGGTTTTACCGAACAAAGGCGCGATCTACCATATATATTTTTGCTCAAACCAAATAACTCAACATGAACTACACATGCACAGAGAGCCTCCAACAATAAACCACAGCATCACCTACATCACAGTAGCATCAACTCAATCCATTTACAGAGCACTAACACTAGCTCTCAGTAATCCACATCACAAAGCAAAGGGGGGAGTAGAGAGAGTGAGGTCGTGGGAGGCCAGGGCGACGAAGTGGAGGAGGTCGAGGGCGACGAGGTCGTGGGAGGCCAGTGACGACGAGGTCGGGGCGAGGTGGAGGAGGCCGGGGGTGATGGTTCGGATGAGGCCGGGACGAGTTGGAGGAGGCCGCGGGCGACAAGGTCGGCGGAGGCCGGGGCACAAGGTGTGAGGAGGAGAAACGGCAGAGGAGGAGATGGAGGTATGAGGTGTGAGGAGGAGAGACTGCAGAGAAGGAGATGGAGGTTATATAAAGCGAGTTTTGGCAGCCCGCCCATTATGTTCAAATTTTCGTTTCCCGCCCAACAATCAGAGACGGTTCTTGTTAAGAACCATCTGTGATACGCACCTATTACAGACAGTTTTTTAATAGAACCGTCTATGACACAAGGCCTCCAGAGCGGCAGAGGCAGCGGCGGTCGGCGAGAGGATAGTAGATATCACGCATTCTTAATTAGAACCGCTCGTGATAATCTAATTATCACAAACGGTTCTCATTGAGAATAATCGTCGTGTACTATCCTGAGCGGTTCTTATTGAGAACCGCTCGTGATTGGTCGATATCGCTGCAGCGGTTCTATTAATGAACCGCTCAGGATAGATGATTATCATAGACGGTTCTAAATAAGAACCGCTCGTGATAGATCGCCGCCGCCAACCGCAGTCCTAACAGATTTAATAAAGACGGTTCCAAAGGAACCGTCTGTGATGCGGCGTCTACTATAGCCTGTTTTGTAGTAGTGTGAGTGGCACGCCGTGACAGCGTCCCGCGCATTGGATGCGATCTCCGTTGGCCACAGCAACACTCAATCCCTTGCGGGCTGCACAGGTCAAACCAAGGAGATGTGTAGTCCTTTCGGCAATGAAATTGTGTGTGGATCCGGAATCCACTAGAGCTAACACCGTTTGTCCCGCGATCTGTACTTGGAGTTGCATGGTGCGGCTGGCCTGAATCCCGGTGAGCGCATGCAAGGATATCTCTGCCTGTTCGACCGGGTCCGCAAGCGCATCCTCATCTTCTATTTCCAGCATGTAAATCCCCTTCATCGAGCAAGTATGATTGAGGTGAAACTTCTCCGGGCAGTTGTAACACAGCCCTTTTGCACGGCGGCCAGCCATCTCCTCCGTGGATAAGTGGCAGTGCGGATATGATGCTAATTTTACAAATTTCGCACGAGATGATATTTCCGGAAAAAAAAAGTTTCCAACAATGCTATTTGCGCCGAAAACTCGCCGACAAGTTGCCTCGGTAGGTAACACAACAACTCGTCAAGCCATCAACGGTGACATCGGCAATCGCTCAAACGGAGTCGGGCGATGATGGGAGGTCGAGACCATTCGGGAGATCTGCTACTACCTGTTTGGAACGGTCAGTGCTTTTACGAAAAAGAGGCTTCCTGTCAGGTTGCGTGGCTTTCGGTCACAGTCAACAATTTGGGCAACATTTAACGGTATTTAACAACAATTGACGACTATTAACGACAACTAACACAATTGACGAGAACTACCGCAATAAACGACAACTACCGATATTGACCGCGATAGACACAAACCATAAAGGAATAATGAGATGTCATTTTACAAGTTATTCACATAGACAGAAACATTGAACATTGCAATAACAATCAGTGAAGGCAATTAATGACAATTTGTATGAATGTAGCTGTATATGTAATAGGAACTTGCATTAATGGAGATAATTACAATAAGAGTAATTGAACAAATTTCTATAGATGTTGAGGCATCCAGAGTTACTTCAACATACTACAAAACAACTTGAGTGACCAATACAAGACCATGTTCCATGCAAAAAATTCATCCATTGATCATGCTAGGATCCAAACTAGAAGCAAGAGAAATCAGATTCATCATCTTCACAACAATTGCATATCCATTCATGTTCCAATATACACTCTAAAAATTGCATGGAGCTTCAATGTCTTCCAATTGGAATAGTCCCTTTTCAAACTGTCCCAATGGTTCTTTAATTGCTTACGGTTGTACTCTTTATTAGTGTGTTATTTGAACTTTGTCATAAGGTTGTGATACCCTTTGTTATTCAAACATTGCAGGGGTCTATTTTTTGCAAGCACCTCTTCACGCAGATGTCAATGAACACTTCATTTGTGAATGCATCCCATATAGCAGTGTTTGCGGCTTGTGCTTTATCCATCTATATATAAGGAAATATGTAACTACAACATGGAACTGCCATATAGTTTGTGCTAGTTCGGATTTCTGTCAATAACGAAGACTAATATTGTTGTTCTTATGGATGACAAGCACTAATGCTCTATGAAAGGACTAATCATTCATGGCCCACTATTATGCTTCCATTGAGTGGGTCATGCTCCAAGTGCTAAATTATCAATGCAAAGATCACCCTATGCATACCTGACTACCCAGAACTCACCATCAGTTGAAGGCAGGCAGTGTATATGCAAGCGCCTTACCACCAGTTCAAGAGCAATGCAGTGCTCAACATGGTTATTGAGGCGTCGGAAGGCGCCGCCTAGGCGACAAGGCGTAGCTTGGTCAAAGGCGCGGCTTGCCTTGCCGAAGGCCAGATGGCGCCCGCCCAAAGACCAAGGCGTCAAGAAGGCGTCTCAAAGGCGAGCTAGGGCGCCGGATACGCCAAGGCGACGCCATAGCGAGGGGAGCGCAAGAATCGAGGAGCGCGTGAATAAGAGGAAGCGCGCGCGAATCAGAGGAGCGCGCGCGGGAACCCTAAACTGGAGAGAAGCGCGCGAATCAGAAAGAAGGCAAGCCAGAAGGGGGAAAGATGGAAGGCTAGAAGCGCGCGACTCACCTGAAGCTGGAACCCGCGGCGGCGGCGCCTCCATCTCGCCGGTCCCGTCTCGGCGTCGCCTCCATCTCGCCGCTGCGGTCTCGGCGTCGCGTCCATCTTTGATACAGGATCATAAATCATAGTTGTATCAACAAGTATTAGCCAAGAAATCCACGCGGCATCAGTACATATGTAACAGCCCAAAGTTCTGTTACCAATTTAATATTTATTAAAGTTATCATTTTATTGAATCTTCTGAAATTTGAAAGAGTTTAATTGCTTTATTTGAATTTCTGAAGTTTTAAAAGTCAAAATTAAAGTTTTATTAAAGTTTTTGAAGTTTAATTTGAGTTAAAGTTGAAAAAATAAAATTTTATTTCTTTCTAGAATTTTCGAAATTTTAAAAGCTTTTCCTAATTATTTTAAAGCCAAAATAAATTATGTGCAAAAACTATTACCATTTAAGTTGGAATTATTTTATTAAGTTCAAAATAATTCTAGGAATTTATGTGAATTTTTCTAGAATTTTTGGACTCTATTTGCTATGTTCAAAAAATATTTGATTTAATGCTTAATCCTTATTTCGAAAATAAAAAAATTTATTTTCTTCCACGAGGAGCTTCCCATCGGGTCACCCCTCTTGATTCTGCCCAAAGTCATGCACACTTAACATCCAGGTTCTTCATGCATGGCTACCACTTGCCCTTTTGTCTCTAATCAATATATATATTCCTTTTATTCTTTTATTCCTCTCTTTCTCTCTCCTGCCGCACTGCTACAGTAACCGTCGGGTACTGTTCATCCAGATCCAACGTGCTGCAGTAAATCGCGCGATCTCGTTCACCTCAACCTCCAAACCGAGAACCGCTCCGTAACGGTACGCAACCAACCCAAAACTTCCAAATTCGATATCTTTCTACGGTGCACATAAAGGCGAGCCGCTTTGCGCACGCTGCGTCCGTCGTGATCTCCTCTCCCGATCCCCTGATTTGGTGTTCTCCGAATCAATCTATTTTTGTCGCAATCTGCGAAAACCGAGCTTCAACTCCATTAATGGTCGCTACCAATTCTTTCTCCTTTTCTCCGCATTACGGTGCATTAAAATGGATTCCGTTTGAAGGAAGGTCCGATTAATCTCGCAAGACGTTACCACGCCATCAATTGAACGCTTCTCCTTTGCATTCAATCAATTTGGCCGTTTGAATCGTTTTAATCGCAACCGAAAATTTCGCAGATTTTTACGACGGATTCCGCGATTCAAACCCTCCTCCCTATATAAAGGGAGCACCGAAGGCCCTCTCCATCCTCCACCCATCCCCAAAACCTCTCCTCTCCTCTCCCACTATCTTGGCCGAATTTTGGAGTTGAATCAGAGGTCGAACGGCGTTAAATCGGCCAATTGCGCCTCCGCGGTGGAGCTCCTCCATCTTCGACACCATTGCTAGCTTCGCCGACGTGTTCTACGCCGTGCTCCCCTCGCCTTCACCGGAGCATCGCCGAGCACCGCCGCCACCGTGAGCCAAGCAGCGCCGACGTCGTCGCCCTCGCCTCCGACCATCCGTACATGTCCTCCGCAACCGAGGTGAGCACCGCATCCCGTCCTCTCCTCTCTCCGTTCCACCCTCGCCGCCATCGAACGCCGCTGTTCGCCGGCAATATCGCCATCTAAACCTTAGACCGCTTTTTCTTTTGTGGATTATCGCCGTCGAGCTAGCGCCGCCACACAGATCTCCGCCCACAGCCAGATCGCGTGCTCTCCGTGATGCTTCCTCCTCGCCCTTGCGGCTATCCTAGCACCATCGGCATTAGGACCAAGCCGCCGCCATATTTTGCTTCGCTCGACTAAAAGGAAGATGAACAAGATCAATTTATTAGTCATGCTACCTCTTTGTACAGACCCTTTTATCTTCCAAAATCCGTTCTCTCTCATGCAAGCTCCAAATCAATCAATTCTTTCTCCTAAATTCATCTACTATTTTTAGTATTTATTTCATAATTTTTAGATTTTATTTAATTTTCGTTAATTATTTGGTCCATTTTTGCTGCTGTTGCCGCCACCGCCGACCGGCGCTTTCCACCCCAACCAACGCGAAGCGCTATGCCTCATGTCCCCTCTTCAAATCGCCACAAACCTCATCCGCTAACTCCTCTCCGCTTGCCCATAATACCGACGTTAGCCGTCGTCGCCAAGTATTTCTCTGTTGATCAAGGCCGCCATCAAAGATCCTCTCGCCGAGCCGTCAACACCGCTAAGTTCGCCTCAACGTGTTCTACGTCAGACTTTCTCTCTATGGCCATAAAGATCTTTCTTTGTTCTTAGCCATCCGAAACTACAATTCTCGTGAATAGTGAATTTTCGGAATTATATCATTTCATGTGATTTTCAACCTTCCGGAATTTCGTTCTCACTCATACGAACTCCGATTGCGTCGATTCAACTTCTTAAATTCATATAAAATCGATACCTTCCTAGCAGTATTTATGTTATAATTTTTGGATTTTATTTGGATTTTATTTGAATATTATTTGAATTGAATCGTTTACGCCAGATAGATTTAACGACTTGGACGACCGAATTTCAACGCCGTTTGAGAATAATCCATCAAGCAAGGCAAGTTACACTTTGACCATGTTGCACCTACTATTTTAAAGTTATTTAATTCCGTTTTTAAAATTATTATTGCATGCATATTTTTAGTCAATTATTTTAGTATCCTGTTTAAATGCTTAGTTATTCCATTTGCTATTGTATAGCCAACCTTGAATATAGAAATGTCATCCCTTGTCACCATAGATAAATTGTTTGGAAATGCCTAGCAAAAGTTTAGACCATGATTTTGATTTTTGGGAGGATTTAGCCAAACCATTACAAATTGTTTAAAATTAAATCTATGGTATTGTTTTACCATAAAGAGTTTGTAAAGATGGTTTTCACTAAAACAAAATAAAAATGGTTTGGACTTGGGCGTAACGGATGAAAGGTGGGTGCAGGTTTATGCACGGGTTTAATCTGGTTAGGATTAAAACCCAGGGTTTGATTTTGAAAGACGCCAAGTCGATTAAGGACCGGTCTTTGAGCTGCCTTTGCTATGCCTATAATGGGCTATACCTCACCGTGCAACCACATGTCCTCAAGATGGGGAGTAGGACTGGCTCATTAATTTGGGATACCTCGAGATAGTCGTGCCATTTGTATGAGTGGGTGTCGGATAGACTATAGTCACACTCGCGCAAGAGGGGCCCCTGAACTGCGGATGGTTAGTCCAAAGGGGCGAAACCTTAGCGGGCATGAGTATTTCGAGGTAGATCATTGTAAAGGCCTTGTCACGTGCTCTAGACTGCTCACCTTAGGTAGTGAGCGGTGGCATAGATATATGCCGGATAAACTAGAGAATTCGTGTCTTGTGGGTAAAGCTGTACAAACTCTGCAGAGTAGAAAACTATTCGAATAGCCGCGTCCGCGGTCATGGACATGCTAGCAAAGCCACTTTGAGTTAGACTTGTTTTTGGTTTTAAATTGAACTCAACAGATGTTTTAAGGATGGTTAGTCCTGTGGGAAAATCGGGCGATTAGCCATTGTGATTGGAGGATATCCATCACCTTTGTTGGAGGTTATCCACATTATACATTTGTTATTTAAATTATGATTTTAAATACTGTATGAAAATGGCCTTGCAATCTAATATGATTATTTAAACTAAAACTGCTGCTTTACGCAAAATAACCCTGCCAATGTCCTTTGTTTACCTTATGCATGCATTACAATTCCATATTGGGTGTAACTTGCGAGCACGGTAGTTGTGCTCATACTTGCTTTATGCAAACAAATTTCAGAGGAGAAGAACTTCGCTTTCGGTGTGGATCTCGACGACTAGGCCGCTACCCCAGTCGATTGCCTGTGGCAGATTAACTGGACTCTACTACATCTTCTTCGTCTTCCGCTGTGTTTGTTTTATTGTTGGCCTGTAAGCCTCCTTTGTAATCAACTCTGTTGTTATTTATTAATAAAGTTGTGATATGATTTTGTTACCATATTTGTTTACTGTGTGAACTAGCTACTGATCATGGGACTAGTTCAGAAATGCACAGAGGATTCGGGAGTGTTAATCCCGGGTCTTACAAAGTGGTATCAGAGCCATATCGACTGTAGGTCGTGACCTAGTTTGAATGGCCGTTAGTTGAAAAATTTCAAAACTTATTTTATAACAAGAAAACGAACAATTTGTTCTCTCCTTATCTTGGTCATCTGTCTATCTTTAGCTTCTTCATAACAATTCTTTCTTACCTAATTCTCTCTTCACCGTTTTATAATGTTAAATGGATCATCTTCCCTTATAAACTTCTATAGATGGTCAACACGTTCTTAACCCTTACGTTGAAGACTGCAAGACATGAAGCTTTCAAGAGGGTATCGTCATCAAGGATCATCGAAGACCGTGAATCGAAGATCGTTTTGTCAGCCAAACCATAGTCTCAGTTTACCAAGACTCATTCTGTGTATTGAGTCGTTTCACCATATTTCGATTTTCAATCGATAGAACGTTGTTTAAAGCTAATAAGTTTTCGTGAAGCTTTTGAGTTGGTTCTTTTGTTTGGAGTGTTGTTTCGCTCTATCCCCTTAGTCATTCTTATTTGTCTCTTCCCTATCCTTTGTCCCCTTCCCTAAAAACTCTGGAATAACCAACAGATGGTGAACACTCATCACTCGGGACGTGGAACCAACCAAGACAACAATATCCCTGGAAATGCTAGTAATGAAGCCAACCAACCGCTGACGACAGAAACCCTTCGGAAGTTGAACCAGTTTTTCGTCACCCAGGCTCAGCTAATGCAGCAGATAATGCAACAAATGAACAACAACAACAATATTCCCACAACCATCGCTCCTTCAAAGACATGAACAAGGTTCTACGATGGATTACAAAAGATCAAGCCACCAGAAGTATCACATAATGACTACGTGAGCCACTTTCTTTTTGAAAGTCACCATCCATGGAAGTATGTTATCTGTTATAGATGTGGGGAAATAGGACACTTCGCCTACAGATGCCCTCAAAAGGGAAAGCCAAGACAAGAAGTCCATTGTGTTAACTGCCATAGCATTGGACATTATTTCACCAAGTGTCCCAAGAGGAAGGTGATCCAGTATCAAGTCTGTAACCATTGTGGCAAGAAAGGACACTTTGTCAAGCAATGCCCCTTGCAAGCATTCTTGGCACAAGCAACCTCAGCATTGGAGGACGGAATAGAAGAATCCCGGACGACACATCAAGCAGCGAGGATATCCCAGCCCATCATAAGAAGCCAATTGAACCAAGTCAGTACAGAAGAAGCTCAAGTGTCAGATAAACAGAATTCCGGCCAATTCAAAAACAAGATGGACAATCTTCACAAAAGGAAGTTAGGAGATCAAGAGACTGCACTTATGAATCCAGGATTAGCACTGCGACCCCCAATGCAGACGTTCCGCAACATCAATGGTGGCCAATCTCAGCAGAACAAAACTTCAAGGGCAGGAATACAATGCCTCAATTGTCAGGATATGGGACATTATGCCAACAAATGTCCAAAGAAGCAGCAGGCAGCGAACCTAACCAACTCTGAAGTTCCAAGAATCAACACCATGCAAGCAAACAAGAAGCCACAAAATTCTGGAAAAGGACGTCTGAACAATGTCACAGCTCAGGCCCTGTCAGATGAAGAGTAGAATGTAGACGACGAAAACTCCAGTTAAAAAACCTTGTATCTCTAGCTTTCTTTCTAGCCACTCCGAATCTCGGGGACGAGATTCCTTTTAAGGGGGGTAGTTTTGTAACAGCCCAAAGTTCTGTTACCAATTTAATATTTATTAAAGTTATCATTTTATTGAATCTTCTGAAATTTGAAAGAGTTTAATTGCTTTATTTGAATTAAAAAAATTCCAAATTTTTAGAAGTTAAATTGACCTCATTAAAATTCTAGCTAAACTTCTAAGGCTGATATAAAAAGGAATTTAAATTAATCAATTAATGTATCAACAATTTCCAAAATTATTTTTCCTAAGTCTTAGGTGAACTGGGAACACCCACAAAAATTTTCAGAATTTTTGAAATTTATTTGTATTTTTAACAGCCGGTCAAACCCGTTGATTTTCGGTCAATACCAAATCCAAACTTAAACCCAAATCTCGATTCGTTGATTGTAGACCGTCCGATCTGGTTTCTACGGGCCGGATTCAGCGTGCCGATCGGACCGACCGAGGGCTCACGTGACTTGGCTCGACTGCAGCTCACGGACCGAGTCGGACTCGGGCTCGGCCGTTTACCGCCTCACCTCTGTCGGCGCCATGTGGGCCCAAATTTTGTCGGCTTCTTTCTCTCGACCGCTTAGCCTAAAGCTGCGCCAAGGCCAAGAAAGATTCGCTCCGCGTGTCCTCCAGTGCGAAGGTGCCACCTCATGCACCCGTGGTCAAACGAGGATGACCGCCAAGGCTTCATCAATCCTCCGAGCTCATCCACTTGCCATATCTCTCACTCTCTCGCTCTCTCTGCTCATTTCTTCCTCTCGGCCGGAGCTCAAGGTGAAGGTCGCGCCGCCGCGTCGGTGCCGCCCGCGACCCCTCCGCCGTGATCCACGCTCGACGCCGCCTCCGTTTTGCCCAACCCGGGTCCTCGGCGTCCAGTGATTCGTCGAGACCGTAGTCGTCGTCCCCGTCTCTGGCGTTCACGGCCCCGCGAGCGTTTAAGCTTTCCGGTGAGTCTCACTCGGCGCCAACTAGTCCATTCGAATCGCCTCCCTCCACTGAATCTTCGAGTGGAACTAATTTCCTTTTGGCTCATCACCGAGGGAGTTCAAGTCGTTCTTCTCCGATCTCGATCCGCCGCCGCCGCTTCGATTCCGGCCACCACAGCCCTCCTCCGTCATCAAAACCTTGTGCGTATCCTTCCTGGAGCCAAGGTGAATCTTGTGCGCACCTTCCGGATCCTTCTAGAAGCCCGTAGCGCCCTCTCCACGGAAGCCTCTTCATCGTCTCCGCCTCCGACCGTCGCCGTCTCGCCACCGACCTCCCCGAGGACCCGCGTCACCGTCATCACCTTCGCGAGGCCCTTGTGCACCTGGAGGCGTTGTCCCCAAGCCCGGAGCGTCTCCCAATCGCCAGATCCACTCCTCGCCGTCGTGACCGCACGCGGTGAACTCCGGTGAGCCGCCGGCTGCTTAGGGATAATTAGAATCATTAGGGTTTAATTATCTTTGAATTAATTGTATGACATGTGGACCCCGCTGAATAAATCGTGTTTAGGAAATTTTAATCGCACCGTTTGAATCCTTTGTATCGTTGACGTGTGGGCCCTTTAACTAATTAAGTAAATGCGAAATTGTTGAACTTCCTTTTTTGACTTGAAAAGCGTATTTTTGGGTATAGTTTTTCCGAAGTATGTCTGTTGAAAAACGAAAGCGTATTGCGAATATACGAATATACGCCTTCGACATCATCCTTGGCCGCGGCTGGGTCAAGCTTGACCCAGTCAACGTTTTCGCCAGGCCCGCTAGTCAGTAGCAGAGGGTCGTCTCAGCCTTGGTAGGAAAAGTTTTTAATTCTTTTTGAAATCCCGAATGGAATTATTTTTGAACTAAAAACTGATTTAACTTAGAAAATTCATAACTAATTCAATTTTGCTCCAAATTGGATGAATCCAATTTTTTTTCTTATTATTTTGTGCACCTTTTACTGGAATGAGATACAACCAGGTGTCTGTTCCAGAAAATGGAGAATTAAAATTAGTTGCTAAAATGAATTGATTTCATACTAGAAAATGGGTTAAACTTCAAAAATTCATAAGTATTTCATCCTAACTCCAAATGAAGTGAAATAAATTTTGTTAATTCTTGTTTTTCCCATATTTTAATCTTGTACAGAATCGGATCAGGTTGCTGTTTTAGAAAAAGTTGATAATTAATTTCATTGTGAAATTATATGTTTAGCTTGTAAATTCCTAAAGAATTTAAATAAAATTCTTTTAAACTGAAACTTTCACCCAAATTTATGTAAATTTCATTCCCTTCCTGTGATGTATGCTTGTTTTGATGATGATTGATTTGTTGATTATTTTGGTGTTATTCGTTCTTATTCGCTGTTTTGCTCGATCGATAGATTTTGACGATTCGGGTATTGTCGAGAGCGATCCTCCACCGCCTGGAGACTATCTGCAGCAAGGCAAGCAGTTTTCCAATTGATGCACGTTGATCCCATTATTTACGCATGCTAATATTTCATTTTCCAATCGTATGTATGCATGCTATGTTGTCAAGTATTTTCTCTGTCACGATAGTTCACCTGAGTAGTTACTTGAAACATAGGTAAATATTCATCCCTTACCACAAAACCTAGGATTATATCCGCTGTGATTTAGAGCTCGCTGGATGGGCTCTAGTCACTTATATTTTAGTATGCGATTTGCTATTGCTTAGCCATGCTTAGAACGGTAGCCTGGGGATCATTGCCTCGGCGATGGTCGTTACAATGTCACTCTAAATATTTGAGTCAGGGTACTCATTTATGTATCATATTTGGAAAAACTAAAAATGAAAACAAAAAGATTTAGACTTGGGCATATGGATGATGGAGTGGTTATTGGATATGTGGTTGTGTGCCCGAGTCAACAAGGACCAAACATCTTGTTACACTGAACCAAGCATTATTGCGTACATCCACATGAGGGTCATATGGGTCCCCTCTTGACTCAGTACTTTGGCGTGTATTACCTCCGAGTCACAGGTGGGCGTGAGTGTGTTGTGTTAAAACGAAATTTTTTTATGTGTGTTGGGTGCGAGGGGTGGAGTTCCTATCTAGGTTCTCCAGTCCTAAGGGTATCGGCAGTTGCTTTGGCTGGGCCGATATCCGACGTAACGGGTGGGTCCTGCGTGGGAGCCTTGTGTGCACACGAGGCGGTTCACGGAGGGTTTTACCCATACGGGCGACTCGTAGTTAATATGCAATAATGGCCGGCACACCTAAGAAAGTGTGCTAAATCGCGTGGCAACAAGGCGGTCCGACATGTGGGTAAAGTTGTACACCCCTGCAGGGTTAAATCTATTCGAATAGCCAAGTCCTTGGTTATGGACACGCTTGGGAAGGTCTTTCGAGAGTTAGACTATAACATTTTGATAAAACTTGAGAATGGGTGGTACAAATGGGTAATTCGTGCTATTGTTGTGGTGGCTAGTGTTAGTCACCTCCAGGATGTTTAGATTGATTAATATTATTGTCTCTGATATTTTACCAATTTAAAAACTGATTTGATAATCTGCCTTCAATCTATTATATAATTGCAAATAAATGTGGCTTTACGTAGAAAATAAACTCTATAGCCATTTCCTTGAGTTTTGTGAGACCCCGGGGTATTTAGCTCATAATACTTAGTCATCCAATTGACCCTAGTATTATAAACAAAATATCCCGTGCCTCGGGAAAATATGTACATCCCAGAAGTGCTGTACATACACCTTTTTACAAAATTATGCATCAATTCCATTCAATCACATAGAACCGAAGCACAACAACAAAAGACATACATAATATAGAGGTTTATTACAACAGGGCCAATCGGCCAAAAGACATATGAATAAGTAATTAAACAGCGGAAGCAAAGCCATAAGATGGCAATAAATAAGAGCCAATTAGTGTGCCTTTACCCACAAGGCAACCAACCGGGCCGCCAACCTAGTCGTCAAACCCGCAACACATATCACAAAAGATGATCCATTGGGGATCAACTTCTTCCTCTGCAACAATTAAAGTTAAGCAAAGCAAATGAGTACAAAAATGTACTCACAAGACTGACGTGTAGTATAACAGAACTATAGTTTAACTACATGCAAGCTTGATGTAAGTGGAAGGCTTTTTAGGCTCATTTAGCATAAAGCAAGTTTACAATTGCAATAATGTAATAGATTTAAAGCAATTTGACAAAACATTTGCAATTGTTGAAATAACAACGATACAATAATAATAACAACAGTAACAACAATCTGGAAGTGGCTAACCCAATAGCCACCACAACAATAGCATGAGTTCCCTAACTCATACCACCCGTCAAGTTTTAATTAAATGTTGAGTCTAGTTCTTGGAAGACCTTGCCAAGCGTGTCCATAACCTAGGACGAGGCTATTCGAATAGTTTTATCCCTGCAGGGGTGTACCAATGTACCCACACGTTAGACCGCCTTTTCGCCACGCGAGTTAGCACACTTCCTTTGGTGTGCCGGCACAGCTAAGTCCAACATGACATTTCCAATGGACGATGCTAATTAAGAGCCGCAACCCACTAGAGAAGGATACATTAGCCAGCTTACAGCCAATCTGCTAATGCTCCCCTCACATCACACACATTTTTAAAACACCCACCAACCAGCTCATAATTTAACACCTCCCAAAGTACTTAGTCAAGAGAGGTCCCATATCCCTCTCGTGTGGTTAGCACGCAAAATTGCTTGGTTTAGTGTAACAAGATACTCGGTCCTTGTTGACTTAGACACCATACCATTCACACCAAAAGATCACACCAACATTCCATTGTGCCCAAGTAACAAAGCATACATGCTGGACATAATGGAATAATAGTTTTGTGTGATCAAAGTCATCGACATAAGTCGACAACCGCCTAATTCTACCGGTAGCTAAGCATTTCTAAGCATGATATCGAAAAGACCATAAAAGAGTATAATACAATCACCGGGCTCTAATCCACCTGCGAGATTATTATCCTATGGTTTGTGGCAGGGGATAACAATTTAAAGGCAACCATGCATAGGAGGGTTCTAAAAATCGGCTTCAGGCGCTAGCGAGGCGGCGCCTAGGCGTTCGGTGGTGTGCTGGCGCGGATTTTCTTCGAGCGGTGGGCTGGGCGAGGCGGGCCGCCTTGGACCGCTCGGCGGTCAAGCCGTCTCGGCGCTGGCGGCGCTTCAGCGGTGCTTCGCGACAGCCTTGAGGCGCGTCGAGGCGGGCATAAGGTTTTTGCGCCGGACTCCCCGAGCACATCGTTTCATCGCAGCCGCTAGGGTTCGAGCTCCTCCCACATCGTGCCTCCTCGCCGCGGAATCGAGCCAATCGCTGCAATCCCACACGCCTTCTAGAAGCTTCCACATCCCTCCTCCGCGGAACCCTAGACCCTAGCACCTAGACGGAGCCATCGCGCCTCCCGCCTCGACGCCTGGAACCTTATGCCCCGCCTCGACGCCCGCCTCAAGCTGTCACGCCGAGCACCGCCGAAGCCGCCGAAAGCACCGCCGAGGACCGGCTTGGACCGCCGAGCCGGTCCAAGGCGGCCCGCCCGCCTAGCCCACCGCCTGGAAGAAAATCCCGGCGCCAGCACACCGCCGAACGCCTAGCCGCCGCCTCGCTAGCGCCTGAAGCCGATTTTTAGAACCCTGAATAACTACCTCTAATCGATAAAATTACTTTGACACAAAAGCATACATACATACAAGTAAATACAAAGTATTAGAATTTAAAGTAATGGGAATTGGACAAATATGATCAAACTGCTTGCCTTTGCTTGAGATAACTTTCTTGCTGCAGAGGATCACTCGCGTATTCAATATAATCATCGGAACCTACCGAAAGAATCGAGAAGAACAAATAAGAACGAATAACACTGAGAATACTCAAAAATTCAAAGCCATCCAAAAATCATGAAAAATTCACAGTAGGAAGAGCATGATTTTAGATGAATTTAGGTGAAAGAAATATTCCGGTTGGATTTAGTATGCAAGAGTTATCGGAGTTTGAAACTCAGATTTCAGAAAAATCAAATTAATTCTCATCTGTTACTGTTCATCCGATTTTTATTTATTTAGAGAAATTTTGTAGGATAGTGGTGGATATAAGGATTACAAAAATGGATATAGGATAAAATTATATGAACAATCCAATTGGATTCATCCCATTTGGAGTTCAAATGAATTACTTACAAATTTTTGAAGTTAATTCAATTTCTAGTGTATAAATAGTTCTTTCCAGAAATTAATTCCAATTTCGAAATTTTCTGGGACCATAACATGATTCAAACCTATTCCAAGTTAAAGTACATTACAAGTCAAAGCCAATAAAATTGGTCCCACTCAAACTGGAGTGGATTTGAAATAGTTATAAGCTATTGAAATAGAGACTAGAGCATAAGGTCTTCTGTTGTTTAATAACTACTAAATTAATCCTCGACTCAAGATTCATTTTTAACCCTATAGATTAGATGCTAATGGCTAACAATTATAGTTTCTAATCCATTTGTATCGGTATTTGACAAAGCTCTAATTTACTGTTATTAAAATTCTACATTTCAATCTCGCCTCCCTCTTAGTTCTTTCTTTCTTTGGATACACTGTTAATGGTATGATTAATCCAAAAAGATTTCTGACATTTGCATTAGACAAGGCTTAGTCTCACTAGTCCATTGTAATTATCTTTCAACGTCTTAGCAAATCTATTAAGAAAGACAATAGTTTTAGATGAACTTAGAGACATATACTATTTGATTTTGAGATGAATGGAACTGGTTAAGAACCTTTGAAAATGAGACTAAGGCAAGGTTTACTGTTGATTGATTAATCATAACCTAATTCTTGGCTTATAACTAATTTTACTCTTATAGATTAAATGCTAAAAGATAACAATTATACTTCCTAATTCATTTGCTAAAGTATAAGAGCTGGCTCTATCTCTCTAGAATTGGTTTTCCAAATGATCGACTGCTAACTAAACTTCCTCTACAATTCATACTCCCAATTTGTTAAAACACTTGAGTGATTAAAACAATAGCTCACAATCTTCCTATCATAAGAAGGTTTGTTTTTCTGAAAGTTCAAAGCCATGTTGATTTCCAGATTTTAGTGCTGCGAAGAGCTGAACGCCAACTTATTAATGGAATTAGCACACTCCCTAACTGGTTAAGCCTTTAGTTCACTGATAATTCAATTTGTTTCCAAACCAACTCCGCTTCTCTGCTTAACAGTTCATCCAAAAGACCTATTTGATACAAAAGGGGATGACAGCGAACAGTTAATTCTTCACCTAAACAAGTTCTCTGTTGAAATCCAAAAATTCACAATCATTACTGATTTTCATATTTAGTTGCTACCAACAGAAACTTGCCAATTATATTTGAGTGATCAATTGACATACACAGAGCTTGTGGGTTTAAGAGAATTGACTTTGCAAATTAGTTATGTCTTCAGTTTCAAAGAAGAAACTCCAAGCAACATCAGACAATAACATGAACACCATCAGAGGGCGTGGCTCGGGCGAGCTGGTGGCGGTCAGTAGCTGACAAGCGGCGACCGGACCTGGAGAAGGAGAGGCGCGGCGGCGCACGGGTGAGGGAGGAGGTCCGGGGCAACAAGGGGGTGCTCCCACGGAGGAGGAGTGAATGGGGCTCACCCGGTGGCGAACGGCGTCGGTGGAGGCGGTGTCGACGTAGTCGGGGCCGGCGCCGAGGAGCAGTCGGGCCAGCGCAAAGCTGAGGACGGCGGTGCCATGGACCGAGAGGCGACGAAGACGGAGCGGTTGAGCAGCCGGGGCCGAGCAGATCCGGGGCGCACAGGAGGACGGCGGCGCCATGGAGGAGGACGCGGCGGCGCGAGCTGGGAGGCGGCCGACGGGTGAAGGGGAGCGGCTCGGTGGCGGCAGAGGGCGGCCGACGCGGATCTGGTGGGAGGTGGCCGCGGCGCTGGGGGTGAGGAGGAGGTGGTGGCGCGAGCTGGGACGAGTGGCGGCGGAGCCGGTGAGGGTGGCGCCACGGAGGAGCCATGGGGAGGCGGTGCTGAGGGGCGACGCAGGGCCGGAGGAGGGCGCAGCGCTGCGGCTCGGGCTGGGAGGAGGAGGCGCGGTCGGTGTGGAGGTGGAGGAGGCGCCATGGCCAGGAGGTGGTCGGCGATGAGGGAGGTGGTGGCCGGCGCGGAGGAGAGATGGAGTGGGGGGCGGCGGCTATGGAGGAGGGGGCCGGCGGAGGAGGCGGCCCGGAGGGAGGAGCTCGGTGGGGGCGCCATGAGGGAGGAGGGAGGCGCCATGGGGGAGAGGCGGCTGTGAGGAGGAGACGGCGCCCTCACCAGGGTGAGGTGGAAGAAGCAGGAGTGCGGCCAGGAGCAACGGCTCAAAATTGGGTGGAGAAAAGAAGAAAGGGGAATGGAGGGGGTTGGAATAAATGGCCTGAGGCAGTGGGCTTCTAGCCGTTGGGGAGAAAAACAGGCTGGCAGGAGGTAAGGGATGACCAGCCCAGGCGCGGGTCCCACCGGTCAGAGAAACAAAGGAGAGGAGGTGAGCTGTTCGGTTGACCAAAAGGAGCGGGTTGATCGGATGAATAAAGTCGAGGGTTTGAATTTCCAATTCACTTTGACCAATAAGCAGCAAGTTTGACCGAGGCTTTATAAATAGCAAATAAAATCTATAAATTTTGAAAATATTTGGAGGGGTTCCTGGGATCACCTAGTGACCAAATAAAATTTCAAATCTCATTGTTCATGAGTTATCTGCTTATTTTAACTTCAAACTTACAATAGGTTATTGAGTTAAGTTTGAATTTTCTGTGGATTGAATTTAACCCCAAAAATTTGGGACAAATTATGCTTATTCATGATAAATATCATAAGACTTAATTAAATTATTTCCAGAGTTTTATTTGAAGTAATTTCTTTTCCCAAAAATTGTTTTAAGTGCATGCCCTTGATATTTGACTCAGGGTTTTGGAATGAGCGGAATCTTGGAAGGATTATTAGAGATAGCAAACTAACTCGAAAAATTCTGAACTTTCAGCTGGAGGTTGCTGACTCTAAGATCAACCTTGTATAAATTTTCCAGAGGTTTTTATGCAAAGCATTTTTCTCTAGAAATTCTACAAGGGTTGTTCTAGGGTTTGACCAAGAGTTTGATACAAGATTTTTAACCAGGAGGTTATGACTTTGGTCAATTGGAGATTTTGGTTTTTGATTTCCCATAATTCCTTTACAAGAATTACAGAATTGTTCAAAAATTTCAAGATGCAAGAAAAGTTTTAATTTCTACTCATTTTCTTACATTTGAAACACAGACTTATTTTTGGGATGTTACAAGTTTAGCTTGCATATAGCTATGTATAGGCTTGGATACGTAAGTCTTGCGAGTACAATTGTTATTGTACTCAGTTGCATTGTGTCTTTGCTGCAGAGGAGGTTGACCCCCAAGGGGTTGACGAGTACGAGGCCGACTTCGCTATGGACGACTAGCTTGAGCGTTTCCGGTCAGTTGCCTTGTGGGTAAGGGCAGCTGGTTGGCTTTTGTTCTGCCATCTTTATGGCTTGTGTTTCCGCTGTTGACTCTACTTTTGTTGTAAGATCTTAATGTAAGATGAATCTATGTAAATTATGAAGTTTGCAATAATGTAAGAACTTGTGTATGGAATTGGTACTTAAATTTTTGTGAGGTGTAAGTGTACTGCAGTTCTGGGAAGTACACGTACACCGAGAGCTGGGAAATTTGATTTGGAATGCTAGGACCAATGGAAAGGTTTAGCATTTCAAATTAAATCGCCGGCGGCTCTCACAAGAGTTGGTATCAGAGCCATACTGACCGTAGGAACCTTTAGCTTGGTTGTCATAGAATATTTGTAAATTATAGTTTCAAAATATCAAATCTTTATAAAACTTAAGTAAGATCTCAGTTTTTATTTCTTACCTATCCTAGATTCTTAAACTTACTTGATGCTGTTTTGGTTTATCGAAAGTTGTTTTCCTCTCTCATCCTTTTTCAAAAACTAGAGCTTGTACTCAATTCAAGATTAGGAGAAGCAAGGAGGGTGTTAGTATGGAAGTCTAGTATTAAAGGTACCCTTGTTTATAATTACTTTACCATCCTTATGTGATAAAATTTGGTTTTTTGTGCTGGCTTTTGTGTCCTTCTGTTGTTGGAGTGTTATTCTTGCTAAATAATTGATTGTGTTTGTGGTAGGGTATTACCGTTATTCCTTTAATAGATAATTCCTGTAGCTGCTGTCTTTGAGTCTACTGTTGGGTTTTGTGGCCAACCCTATTTGTTGGAATAGGATGGCTGGACGAACCCGTAGTGGGCAAGGTCAGCAAGCTAGCCAGGATGAGGAACTTCCGCCCCCACCCACCATGGCTGAGGTTCTCGCTCAGATCGAACGGAACCGGATGGATCAGACACGGATCCTCGAGACTATAGCACAAAATACTTCTTCCCTTACAGGCTCCTCTGGATCAGGAGGAGGTGGACATCAGCTGAGGGGAGGACTCTCCGAGTTCCTTCGCACTCAGCCGCCAACCTTTTCGCTGTCTGAAGATCCACTTGATGTAGACGACTGGCTGCGTCAGATCGAGCGGAAGCTCGGTATTGCTCAATGTCAGGAGCATGAGAAGGCGCTTTTTGCCTCTCATCAGCTAGAAGGGGAAGCACTCTCTTGGTGGGAGAATTTCCTTGCTATGCAGCCCGCGGGACACACCGTCACTTGGGAGGAATTTCGTGCCGCCTTCCGACGAGCTCATGTCCCTGCTGGCTTGATGAAGTTGAAGAAGAAAGAATTTCTGGCACTCAAGCAAGGGCGTAAATCTGTGACCGAGTATTTGCATGAGTTTAATCATTTAGCTCGGTATGCTCCGGGAGAAGTGTCCACTGAGGCTGATAAGCAGGAAAAGTTTATGGATGGCTTGTCTGAGGAGTTGCAGGACAAGCTGTATATTGTTGATTACCCGGATTTTTAGACATTGGTCGACAAGGCCATTGTTGCTGAATTCAAGGGGCGAGCACTTGCTGAATCACGCAAGCGCAAGTGGGAGGCGCAGAGGGCAGCAAGAAGCAGCAATACCCGTCCTCGTGTCGGGAAGCCCCAGCGTTTCGTCCCCAAGCTCCACCACCCCCGAAGTCGTCTACGTTTGCACCTCACCCTTCGCAGGCAGTGGTTCCACCATGTGCACCTGCGGGACAGCAGGGAGGCCTCCGCAACCCAGCTGCCGATGTCACCTGCTTTTATTGCCACAACAAGGGACACTACGCCAACAACTGTCCTGCGAAGAAAGAAGCAGCCAACCGCCCTAATCTAGGGCAAGCGCAAGGACAAGGACGTGGACCTTCCCCAGCTCAGAAGGTTGTTCGTGGGCGAGTTAACCATATCTCCGCCGAAGAAGCGCAGGAGGCACCCGACGTCGTGTTGGGTACGTTTCTCGTTAATTCTCGTCCCGCTATAGTTTTATTCGATTCCGAAGCTTCGCATTCCTTTATATCACAAAATTTTGCTTCCAATGGTGATATTCAAATCGTTCCAATGCATGTTCCCTTAATTATTCATTCCCGGGAGCGGAAATGAGAGTTGAATTTGAGTGCCGGGACGTATCCATTGAAATTGAAGGAGTAGGATTTTTGGCAACTCTTATTCTTCTCCCTTCGGCCAGCTTGGATGTGATACTTGGCATGAATTGGTTGTCTCAACACTTGGGACATATCGACTGTGCCAAGAAATCCATATCCCTCACCAGTTCCTCCGGCATACAAGTTGGTGTTTCACCAAAATTTCAAAAGCCTCATCTCTTTGCCCTAGAATCAAAGCCAACCCCCGAGATTCATGAAATACTAACAAGCAGCGACTTCACGATGTCTTTCCCGATGAATTACCCGATGCCGCCAACTCGAGATATTGAATTTGTCATCGAGTTGCTACCCATACATCGCCCGATCTCAAAGAGGCTATACCGATGCCCCCAAATGAATTGGAGGAAATGAAGAAGCAACTAGGTGAACTTCTAGCTTAAGGGTTTCATTCGCCTAGCTCTTCTCCGTGGGGCTGTTTCGCAATCTTTGTGAAGAAAAAGGACAAGACCCTCATTTAATGTGTGTTGATTATCGCCCACTTAATGAAGTGACGGTAGAAGAACAAGTACCCATTACCGGATTGATGATCTTTTCGATCAATTGACCGGAGCTCGGGTATTTTCCAAGATCGATTTAAGGTTAGGTTATCACCAAGTTAGGATCAGATCTGAAGATATTCCGAAGACGGCTTTCTCTACTCGTTACGGATTATACGAGTATATAGTCATGTCTTTCGGCTTAACCAATGCTCCTGCCCTTTTCATGAATCTTATGAATATGGTCTTCATGGAGTATTTGGACAAGTTTGTGATAGTATTCATAGATGACATCCTCATCTATTCGAAAAATGAAGAAGAGCATGCTCAACATCTGCGGCTAGTATTGGAGAAGCTGCGTGAGCACCAGCTATACGCAAAATTCGGTAAGTGTGAATTTTGGTTGGAAGAGGTGGCATTTTTGGGCCATGTTCTTTCAGCAGGAGGTGTAGCTGTGGATCCTAGCAAAGTTAGAGATGTGCTCTCTTGGGAGCAGCCCACATCGGTGACCAAGGTGAGGAGTTTTCTCGGTTTAGCGGGATACTATCGTCGCTTTATCGAGAATTTCTCCAAGATCGCGAAACCGATGACTGAGTTGCTTAAGAAGGACAAGAAATTTGAGTGGTCCGCTGAATGTGAGAAGAGTTTCCAAGAACTCAAGAAAAGATTGACCACAGCTCCAGTTCTTGTTCTTCCTGATGTTCATCGAAGCTTCGATATTTATTGCGATGCTTCTCGTCAAGGACTCGGTTGTGTTCTTATGCAAGAAGGCAAGGTGGTAGCCTATGCATCGAGACAGAGACAATTGAGACCGCATGAGCTTAATTATCCAACCCATGACTTGGAACTTGCTGCAGTGGTCCATGCACTGAAAATCTGGCGACATTACCTCATCGATAATCGTTGCGAGGTGTATTCGGACCACAAGAGTTTGAAATATTTGTTCACCCAACTGGATCTGAATCTTAGGCAAAGAAGATGGTTGGAGTTGATCAAAGATTATGACATGGGTATCCAGTATCATCCGGGTAAGGCTAAGGTCGTTGCAGATGCATTGAGCCGAAAGGTTTATTGCAATACCTTGATGCTCAAGGAACAGCACCTACCCTTCATGAAGAATTTCAGCGGCTCAACTTAGGAGTGGTTGAGCATGGGTTTCTTGCCACCTTAGAAATGTGTCCTACTTTGGAAGATCAGATCAAGGTTGCTCAGCAATCGAGCAACGGAGTGCGCTTACTGAAAGAGAACATTAAAAATGGGACAGCCAAGTGTTTCTCCGAAGATGACCATGGTATTGTATGGTTCGGACAACGCCTTGTCGTTCCTAAAGACATGGAATTGCGGAATTTAATTCTCCGCGAAGCCCATGATTCTCCGTTGTCCATTCATCCTGGAGCTACGAAGATGTATCAAGATCTTCGTCAGAGATTCTGGTGGACCCGAATGAAGCGAGAAATCGCCAAGTTCGTTGCCGAGTGCGACGTTTGCCGTCGTGTGAAGGCCGAACACCAGCGTCCAGCAGGATTACTTCAACCTTTGCAGGTGCCTGAATGGAAGTGGGACTCGATCGGTATGGATTTTATCACCGGTCTTCCCAGAACCTCTAAAGGAAATGATGCCATTTGGGTTGTCGTTGATCGACTAACTAAAGTGGCACACTTCCTCCCTGTCAAGACCAATCTTCGTGTCAGCCAGCTAGCGGAGCTCTATGTCTCAAGAATTGTGAGTTTACATGGAGTACCGAAAATGATTGTTTCAGACCGTGGCTCACTCTTTACCTCCCAATTTTGGAAGAGTTTGCAAGAGGCCATGGGAACTCGTCTTTCTTTCAAAGTACTGCTTTCCATCCTCAGACTGATGGCCAAACGGAGAGAGTTAATCAAGTCCTGGAAGACATGCTCCGCGCTTGTGTTCTCTCCTATGGAAAGAATTGGGAGAAATGTCTGCCATTTGCTGAGTTCTCATACAACAACAGTTTTCAAGCTAGTCTCTAAGATGGCACCATTTGAAGCTTTATACGGAGAAAATGCCAACCCCGTTGAATTGGTCCGAGACCGCGAAGGCCACTTTTTGGCCCAGATACAATTAAAGAGGCCAAGAACATGTTCGATTGGTTCAAGACAGATTACACGACGGCTCAATCTCGCAAAAGAGCTATGCGGATCGATGTCGCCGAAGTTGAGTTTTGAACCAAATGATTTTGTTTATCTCAAAGTCTCTCCTATGAAGGGCACCCGACGGTTTGGAGTCAAAGGCAAGTTAGCTCCTCGATATGTCGTACCTTTCCGCATCATTGAGAAGAAAGGAGCCGTGGCCTATAAGTTGGAGTTGCCTGATACACTCTCAGGGGTACACGATGTATTCCATGTATCTCAGTTAAAGAAATGCCTTCGCATTCCAACTGAGCAAGCTCCATTAGAAGGTCTTGAAGTCCAAGAAGATCTGACCTATCGTGAACATCCTATCCGTATCCTTGAAGAAGCTGAACGAAGGACTAGGAATCGCTCCATCAAGTTCCTCAAGGTTCAGTGGTCGAATCATACCAAGGATGAAGCCACTTGGGAACGAGAGGATCGCCGCTTGATTTTCCGTCCTTCTTTCTCAAAGGAACTAATCTCGGGATGAGATTCTTGTAAGGGGGGAGAGTTGTAACATCCTGAAATTTGGGTTGTGTTTCAAATGTAATAAAAGTATGTGAATTTCAAAAACTTTTGTTAAATTTCAAAAGTTTGCTTTCATTTTCAAACTTTTGACTTGTTTTCAAGCTCCAAATTGTTTCTAGAAAAATGTGAACATAAAAGTTGCTGGAAATATTTTTGTAAAATACTAGAGTAATTGTTATGAATTAACAAAAAAATTTCCAAATTTTTAGAAGTTAAATTGACCTCATTAAAATTCTAGCTAAACTTCTAAGGCTGATATAAAAAGGAATTTAAATTAGCCAATTAATGTATCAACAGTTTCCAAAATTATTTTTCCTAAGTCTTAGGTGAACTGGGGAACACCCACAAAAATTTTCAGAATTTTTTGAAATTTATTTGTATTTTTAACAGCCCGGTCAAACCCGTTGATTTTCGGTCAATACCGAAATCCAAACTTAAACCCAAATCTCAGTTCGTTGATTGTAGACCGTCCGATCTGGTTTCTACGGGCCGGATTCGCGTGCCGATCGGACCGACCGAGGGGCTCACGTGACTTGGCTCGACCGCGTCGCTTTGCCGGACCCGAGTCAGACTCGGGCTCAGCCCGTTTGCACCTCCTCGCCTCTGTCGCTACCATGTGGGCCCAGCTTGTCACTTCTTCTCCTCGACCGCCTTAGCCAAAGCTGCACAAGGCCACAAGATTCGCCTCCCCGATGTCCTCTAGTGCGAAGGTGCCACCTCATGCACCCGTGGTCAAACGAGGATGACCGCCAAGGCTTCATCAATCCTCCGAGCTCATCCACTTGCCATATCTCTCACTCTCTCGCTCTCTCGCTCATTTCTTCCTCTCGCGGAGCTCAAGGTGAAGGCAGCGCGCCGCTGGTCGGTGCCGCCCATGACCCTCCGCCGTGATCCACGCCGACGCGCCTCCGCTTTTTCCCAACCCGGTCCTCGGCCAAAGTGATTCGCCGAGACCGTAGTCGCCGCCCCTGCCTCGGCTGCTCACGACCCCATGAAGCGTTTAAGCTTTCCGGTGAGTCTCACTCGGCGCCAACTAGTCCATTCGAATCGCCTCCCTCCACTGAATCTTCAAGTGGAACTAATTTCCTTTTGGCTCATCACCGAGGGAGTTCAAGTCGTTCTTCTCCAATCTCGATCCGCCGCCGCTCGATTCCGCCACCACGCCCTCCTCCACATCAAAACCTTGTGCGATCCTTCCCGGAGCTAAGGCGAATCTTGTGCGCACCTTCCGGATCCTTCTAGAAGCCCGTGGCGCCTCTCCACGGAAGCCTCTTCATCGCCTCCGCCCGACCGCCGCTGCCTCGCCGCCGACCTCCCGAGGACCAGCACACCGTCATCACCTTCGCGAGGCCCTTGCGCACCTGGAGGTGTTGTCCCCAAGCCCGGAGCGTCTCCCAATCGCCAGATCCACTCCTCGCCGTCGTGACCGCACGCGGTGAACTCCGGTGAGCCGCCGGCTGCTTAGGGATAATTAGAATCATTAGGGTTTAATTATCTTTGAATTAATTGTATGACATGTGGACCCCGCTGAATAAATCGTGTTTAGGAAATTTTAATCGCACCGTTTGAATCCTTTGTATCGTTGACGTGTGGGCCCTTTAACTAATTAAGTAAATGTGAAATTGTTGAACTTCGTTTTTTGACTTGAAAAGCGTATTTTTGGGTATAGTTTTTCCGAAGTATGTCTGTTGAAAAACGAAAGCGTATTGCGAATATACGCCTTCGACATCATCCTTGGCATGGTGGGTCAAGCTTGACCCGACCAACGTTGCCAGTTCGCTAGTCAAGAGTGAGGGTCGCCTCACTTTGGTAGGAAAAGTTTTAATTCTTTTTGAAACCCGAATGGAATTATTTTTGAACTAAAACTGATTTAACTTAGAAAATTCATAACTAATTCAATTTTGCTCCAAATTGATGAATCCAATTTTTTTCTTATTATTTTGTGCACCTTTTTGGAATGAGATACAACCGGTTTCATTCCGAGAAAATGGAGAATTAAAATTAGTTGCTAAAATGAATTGATTTCATATCGAAAATGGGTTAAACTTCAAAAATTCATAAGTATTTCATCCTAACTCCAAATGAAGTGAAATAAATTTTGTTAATTCTTGTTTTTCCCGTATTTTAATCTTGTACGTAATCAGATTAGGTTGCTATTTTAGAAAAAGTTGATAATTAATTTCATTGTGAAATTATATGTTTAGCTTTAAATTCCTAAAGAATTTAAATAAAATTCTTTTAAACTGAAACTTTCACCCAAATTTATGTAAATATCATTCCTTCCTGTGATGTATGCTTGTTTTGATGATGATTGATTTGTTGATTATTTTGGTGTTATTCGCTCTTATTATTTGCTTTTGCTCGATCGATAGATTTTGACGATTCGGCATTGTCGAGAGCGATCCTCCACCGCCGAGACTATCTGCGCAAGGCAAGCGAGTTTTCCAATTGATGCACGTTGATCCCATTATTTACGCATGCTAATATTTCATTTTCCATTCAGATGTATGCATGCTATGTTGTCAAGTATTTTCTCTGTCACGATAGTTCACTTGAGTAGTTACTTGAAACATAGGCAAATATTCATCCCTTACCACAAAACCTAGGATTATATCCGCTGTGATTTAGAGTTCGCTGGATGGGCTCTAGTCACTTATATTTTAGTATGCGATTTGCTATTGCTTAGCCATGCTTAGAACGGTAGCCTGGGGATCATTGCCTCGGCGATGGTCGTTACAATGCCACTCTAAATATTTGAGTCAGGGTACTAATTTATGTATCATATTTGGAAAAACTAAAAATGAAAACAAAAAGATTTAGACTTGGGCATATGGATGATGGAGTGGTTATTGGATATGTGGTTGTGTGCCCGAGTCAACAAGGACCGAACATCTTGTTACTTGAACCAAGCATTATTATGTACATCCACATGAGGGTCATATGGGTCCCTCTGACTCAAGATTTGGCGTGTATTACCTCCGAGTCGCGGTGGGCGTGAGTGTGTTGTGTTAAAACGAAATTTTTATGTGTGTAAAAGTGCGAGGGGTGGAGTTCTGCTCAGGTTCTCCAGCCCTAAGGGTATCGGCATTGCTTTGGTCGGGCCGATATCCCACGCATGTAGTGGGTCTCGTGGGAGCCTTGTGTGCACACGAGGCGGTTCACAGAGGGTTTTACCCATACTGAGGCGACTCGTAGTTAATATGCAATAATGGAAAGGTCTCAGAGGACTTAGCTCGTGGCACACCTAAGGAAGTGTGCTAAATCGCGTGGCAACAAGGCGGTCCGACATGTGGGTAAAGTTGTACACCCCTGCAGGGTTAAATCTATTCGAATAGCCAAGTCCTTGGTTATGGACATGCTTGGGAAGGTCTTTCGAGAGTTAGACTATAACATTTTGATAAAACTTGAGAATGGGTGGTACGAATGGGTAATTCGTGCTATTGTTGTGATGGCTAGGGTTAGTCACCTCCAGGATGTTAAGATTGATTAATATTATTGTCTCTGATATTTTACCAATTTAAAAACTGATTTGATAATCTGCCTTCAATCTATTATATAATTGCAAATAAATGTGGCTTTACGCAGAAAATAAACTCTATAGCCATTTCCTTGAGTTTAGCTTGCATATAGCTATGTATAGGCTTGGATACGTAAGTCTTGCGAGTACAATTGTTATTGTACTCAGTTGCATTGTGTCTTTGTTTGCAGAGGAGGTTGACCTCAAGGGGTTGATTTAGCACGAGGCCGACTTCGCTATGGACTAACTAGCTTGAGCGTTCCGGTCGATTGCCTTGTGGGTAAGGGCAATGGTTGGCTTTTTGTTTTGCCATCTTTATGGCTTGTGTTTCCGCTGTTGACTCTACTTTTGTTGTAAGATCTTAATGTAAGATGAATCTGTGTAAATTATGAAGTTTGCAATAATGTAAGAACTTGTGTATGGAATTGGTACTTAAGTTTTTGTGACGTGTAAGTGTACTGCAGTTCTGGGAAGTACACATACACCGAGAGCGGGGAAATTTGATTTGGAATGCTAGGACCAGTGGAAAGGTTTAGCATTTCAAATTAAATCACCCGGCGGCTCTCATCGTAGGGGCTCTTGGCGGCGCAGTACATCAGCTCGAGCGTCTGTGCGGGAGGGCGACGGGACGGCCGGGAGGTGCGGGCAGCACCGGGGCGCAAGGCCGAGGCGAGAATCCCAGAAGGGCGGCAGGGGAGGCGCAATGGGAGGAGCGCGAGTGGGGAGGGAACGGTGCTAGGGTTAGGGCAGCCGCCGGGAGGAGCGCGAGTGGGGGGAACGACGCCTCGGCTTAAGAACTTCTGCACGGGCGGGTAAATTCGGGAAGTTGGGGGCATTTTGAACGGCCGGCTTCCAGCTTCAGCACAGATTGAAGGCTTGAGCTCCGACGAAAGACAGCTGCTTGTTTTGGCTTCCGGTTTTCTCACCCAAAAGCCAGCGGATGCCCGCCCAAACAGACGCCCAAACAGGCCTAAGTAGCGACCTAGCTTCTTCACACGGTGGGACAAACCGACGGAGAAAAAGGGAAACGATGCTCAAGGGTAGGTCGTGTGCGCGCACATAAAGGGAAACGGAGGGGAGGAGAGGCGACTAACGGAGAAACCGACGGGCGGACGACAACACGGGCGTGACAAGGGAGGAGGGAGGCGGCGCGATGCGGGACGAGTGGTTTCGAACTCAAGAGCGGAGAATCAATCGGCACTTTTATAAGTCTGAGGAACTGCGGAAGCTGGTAACTCAGGAGAAAGCACTGCGGGCTGCGGTTCTAGAGTATTCGGTCCAATTGATGTTTTTAAGGACTTAAATGCGAATTATTAGTGGGTTTTCCTTATGAGGAGACCTCACCAAATTGCAGAAGATCTTCTTTCGTTCTGTTCCTGTGTCCTGGGCCGACTGGATACTCACACAGCCCGTGGTTGACACACACACACACAGAGAGAGAGAGAGAGAGAGATTAGGGCTCTGATTCAAACAAAATCAGCCTAAGGGCAAAAATCCAGTATCCGACCTCCAGCCCTGGCCAGAATTTTTCCGGTTTCCATTTACCGTGGAGGCGTGGACACTCTGAAGTCTGGACCCTGGATCTGGATGTATGCATATCTGAAGAAGAGACCATATACATGTATAGTTTCAATCACTTCAGTTGCGCTTTCCGGCTGCAAGTATACAACACCACGCCGCGTGCCTACCGCCAAACAATCAAAACGACCTCATCAACGCTTTTGCCTCAACACTACCAAAATTCTAGAACTGGCTACACATGTAACATGAGTGTTAGCTTTCCAACGAGCTAAAGAACGCCGCAATCCGAAGTTCAGTATGCAAAAGTTATGATGGTTTTACCTAACAAAGGCGCGATCTACCATATATATTTTTGCCCAAACCAAATAACTCAACATGAACTACACATGCACAGAGAGCCTCCAACAATAAACCACAAAGATCACCTACATCACAAGAGCATCAACTCAATCCATTTACAGAGCACTAACACTAGCTCTCAGTAATCCACATCACAAAGCAAAGGGGGGGGAGTAGAGAGTGAGGTCGTGGGAGGCCGGGAGACAGTGGAGGAGGTCGAGGCGACGAGGTCGTGGGAGGCCGGTGACGAGCGAGGTCGGGCGAGGTGGAGGAGGCCGGGGTGATGGTTCGGATGAGGCCGGGACGAGTTGGAGGAGGCCGCGGGCGACAAGCTCGGCGGAGGCCGGGGCGCAAGGTGTGAGGAGGAGAAATGGCAGAGGAGGAGATGGAGGTATGAGGTGTGAGGAGGAGAGACCACAGAGGAGGAGATGGAGGTTATATAAAGCGAGTTTCGGCAGCCCGCCCATTATGTTCAAATTTTCGTTTCTCGCCCAACAATCAGAGACGGTTCTTGTTAAGAACTGCTCAGGATACGCACCTATCACAAAGTGTTTTTAATAGAACTGCTCAGGACACAAGGCCTCCGTGAGCGGTCTGGCGAGGCGAGGCAAAGGGCGAGGGATAGCGAGATATCCGAGCGGTTCTTAATTTGAACCGCTCGTGATAATTCATTATCACGCAGCGGTTCTCATTCGTAACTGCTCGTGTATTATCCGCACGGTTCTTATTGAGAACCGCTCGTGATTGGTCGATTATCGCGAGCGGTTTGTGAATAGAACCGTCAGGATAATTCCTGACAGTTCTATTAATGAACCGCTCGTGATAGATGATTATCGCGCACGGTTCTAAATAAGAACCGCTCGTGATAGATCGGCAGCGCAACCGCGAGTCCGAACAGACCCGGAAGATAGACGGTTCCAAAGGAACCGCTCGTGATGGGGCGTCTACTATAGCCTTGTTTTGTAGTAGTGTAAGTGGCACGCCGTGGATGCGGCCCCGCGCATTGATGCGATCTCCGTTGTACAAAGAACACTCAATCCCTTGCGGGCTGCACAGGTCAGACCAAGGAGACGTGCAGTCCTTTCGGCAATGAAATTGTGTGTGGATTCGGAATCCACCAGAGCTAACACCGTTTGTCCCGCGATCTGTACTTGGAGTTGCACGGTGTGGCTGGCCTGAATCCCGGTGAGTGCATGCAAGGATATCTCTGCTGCTCGACCGGTCCGCAAGCGCATCCTCATCTTCTATTTCCAAAGATGTAAATCCCTTCATCGAGCAAGTATGATTGAGGTGAAACTTCTCCGGCGCTTGTAACACGCCCTTTTGCACTGCGGTCACCATCTCCTCCGTGGATAAGTGGCGGTCTGGATCGATGCTAATTTTACAAATTTCGCGACGAGACGATATTTCGAAAAAAAAAGTTTCCAACAATGCTATTTATGAAAAAAACTCACGACAAGTTGCCTCGGTAGGTAACACAACAACTCGCAAGCCATCAAGCGGTGACATCGGCAATCGCTCAAACGGAGTTCGACGATGATGGGAGGTCGAGACCATTCGGGAGATCTGCTAAGGCCTGTTTGGAAGCAGGCTTTTTGCTTTTAAAGCGGCTTCCTATCTTCTGGCGTGGCTTCAGTTTCTGTTGAGTCAATTTGGGCAACATTTAACAGATTTAACAACAATTGACGACTATTAACAACGACTAACACAATTGACGAGAACTACGCGAATAAACGATAACTACCGATATTGACCATGTAGACACAAACCATAAAGGAATAATGAGATGTCATTTTACAAGTTATTCACATAGACGTAAACATTGAACCTTGCAATAACAATCGGTGAAGGCAATTATGGACAATTTGTATGAATGTAGTCAGATATGTAATAGGAACTTGCATTAATGGAGATAATTACAATAAGAGTAATTGAACAAATTTCTATAGATGTTGAGGCATCCAGAGTTACTTCAACATACTACAAAACAACTTGAGTAACCAATACAAGACCATGTTCCATGCAAAAATTCATCCATTGATCATGCTAGGATCCAAACTAGAAGCAAGAGAAATCGATTAATCATCTTCACAACAATTGCATATCCATTCATGTTCCAATATACACTCTAAAATTGCATGGAGCTTCAATGTCTTCCAATTGGAATAGTCCCTTTTCAAACTGTCCCAATGGTTCTTTAATTGCTTACGGTTGTACTCTTTATTAGTGTGTTATTTGAACTTTGTCATAAGGTTGTGATACCCTTTGTTATTCAAACATTGCAGGGGTCTATTTTTTGCAAGCACCTCTTCACGCAAATGTCAATGAACACTTCATTTGTGAATGCATCCCATATAGCAGTGTTTGCGGCTTGTGCTTTATCCATCTATATGTAAGGAAATATGTAACTACAACATGGAACTGCCATATAGTTTGTGCTAGTTCGGATTTCTGTCAACAACGAAGACTAATATTGTTGTTCTTATGGGATGCATAAGCACTAATGCTCTATGAAAGGACTAATCATTCATGGCCCACTATTATGCTTCCATTGAGTGGGTCTGCGGCTCCAAGTGCTAAATTATCAATGCAAAGATCACCCTATGCATACCGACGCCTGTAACTCACCATCGCTTGAAGGCGGCGGTATATAAGCGCCTTACCACCAGCTCAAGAGCAATGCAAAGGCTCAACATGGTTATTGAGGCGCTCGAAGGCGCCGCCAGGCGACAAAGCGTAGCGCTGGTCAAGCGCGGCCGCTTTGCCGAGTGCTCAGATGGCGCCCGCCCAAAGACCAAGGCGCCAAGAAGGCATCTCCAAGGCGAGCTAGGGCGTCGGATATGCTCAAGGCGACGCCATAGCAGGGGGAGGAGCGCGCGCGGGAATAAGAGGACGCGCGCGTGAATCAGAGGAGCGCGCGCGGGAACACTAAACTCGAGAGAAGCGCGCGAATCAGAAAGAAGGCAAGCCAGAAGGGGGAAAGAGGGAAGGCGAAGCGGCGCGCGATCGACCAAGCCGAACCCAAGGCGGCGCGCCCATCTCGCTGGTCCTGTCTCGGCGTCGCCTCCATCTCGCCGCTGCGGTCTCGGCGTCGCGTCCATCTTTGATACAGGATCATAAATCATAGTTGTATGAACAAGTATTAGCCAAGAAATCCACGCGGCATCAGTACACAGCCCACCAAAAGGAAGGTGCTCGAGATGGGGGGAACTACTTCCTGTAATGTGGCCGCTAAGGATGGGGAGAAGATAAGACAAGAGAAGCAACCGCCACCTCGGGCGACGACTTTTCATGAGGGCGCCGAGGAGCCGGGGGACTGTCATGTCGAGGGGCTCTTGGCGGCGAGTATGCGAGCTCGGAGCGTCAAGGGAGGGCAACGGACACTGGGAGGTGTGGGCGCCATCGGGCGCAAGGCCGAGGCGAGAATCCCAGAAGGGGCGGGGAGGCGCAATGGGAGGAGCGCGAGTGGGGGGGAACGGTGCTAGGGTTAGGGCAGCCGCCAGGAGGAGCGCGAGTGGGAGGGGAACGCACGCTCTGGCTTAAGAACTCTGCACGGGTGGGTAAATTTCGGGAAGTTGGGGGCATTTGAACGGCCGCTTGGCAAGCCGTCGCGATTGAAGGCTTCGAGCTCCCGACGAAAGACAGTAGTTTGTTTTGGCTTCCGGTTTTTCTCACCCAAAAGCCAAAGTGGATGCCCGTCCAAACAGGACGCCTCCAAACAGGGCCTAAGTAGCGACCCTAGCTTCTTCACACGGTGGGACAAAACTGACGGAGAAAAAGGGAAACGATGCTCAAGGGTAGGTCGTGTGCGCGCGCACATAAAGGGAAACGGAGGGGAGGAGAGTGCGTACCTCAACGGAGAAACCGACGGGCGGACGACGGCACGGCGTGACAAGGGGAGGGGAGGAGAGGCGGCGCGATGCAGGGACGAGTGGTTTCTGGAACTCGGAAGAGCGGAGAATCAATCGGCACTTTTGCGTACGAGGGCCTGCGGAAGCTGGTAACTCAGGAGAAAGCACTGCGGGCTGCGGTTCTAGAGTATTCGGTCCAATTGATGTTTTTAAGGACTTAAATGCGAATTATTAGTGGGTTTTCCTTATGAGGAGACCTCACCAAATTGCAGAAGATCTTCTTTCGTTCGCTCTCGTGTCCGGGCCGATGGATACTCACACTGCCGTGGTTGACACACACACACAGAGAGAGAGAGAGAGAGAGAGAGATTTGGGCTCGATTCAAACAAAATCAGCCTAAGGGCAAAAATCCAAGATCCGACCTCCACTGCCGTAATTTTCCCAGCTTCCGCCATCAGGAGGCGTGACACTCAAGTCCGGACCTCGGATCTCGATGTATGCATATCTAAAGAAGAGACCATATACATGTATAGTTTCAATCACTTCAGTTGCGCTTTCCGGCTGCAAGTATACAACACCACGCCGCGTGCCTACCGCCGAAACAATCAAAACGACCTCATCAACGCTTTTGCCTCTCAACACTACCAAAATTCTCGAAGCGGCTACACATGTAACATGAGTGTTAGCTTTCCAACGAGCTAAAGAACGCCGCAATCCGAAGTTCGATGCAAAAGTTATGATGGTTTTACCGAACAGTGCGCGATCTACCATATATATTTTTGTCCAAACCAAATAACTCAACAAGAACTACACATGCACAGAGAGCCTCCAACAATAAACCACAGCATCACCTACATCACAGTAGCATCAACTCAATCCATTTACAGAGCACTAACACTAGCTCTCAGTAATCCACATCACAAAGCAAAGGGGGGGAGTAGAGAGAGTGAGGTCGTGGGAGGCCAGCGCGACGAAGTGGAGGAGGTCGAGGGCGACGAGGTCGTGGGAGGCCAGTGATGATGAGGTCGGGGTGAGGTGGAGGAGGCCGAGGGTGATTCGGATGAGGCCGGGACGAGTTGGAGGAGGCCGCGGGCGACAAGCTCGGCGGAGGCCAGGGCGCAAGGTGTGAGGAGGAGAAACGGCAGAGGAGGAGATGGATGTATGAGGTGTGAGGAGGAGAGACCACAGAGGAGGAGATGGAGACTGGAGAGAAGCGCGCGAATTAGAAAGAAGGCAAGCTAGAAGGGGGAAAGAGGGAAGGCCAGAAGCACGCGACCACTGAAGCCGAACCCATGGGCGGGCGCGCTCCATCTCGCCGGTCCTGCTCTTGCCGCCTCCATCTCGCCGCTCCGGTCTCGGCGTCAAGGCCCATCTTGCCGCTGCGGTCTCGGCGTCGTGCCGTCGCCCTCTCCCCGTCACCCGTCGCCCAGCAAGGCAACAAGGTACGCCCGTCGCCCTCTCCCCGTTTTGCTCTGCTCTCCCCTCCTCTTGGCCTCCCCCTCCCTCCCTTCTCCCGACGGCCGGCGGCGACCGGACTCCTTCTCCTCCGGCCTTCTCCCAAGATCTCGGCGTTCCGCCGCGGGAGAAGGCCGGAGGGAGGGGAGTCCGGATGCGGACGGAGACTAGAGAAGGCCGGATCCGCCGCCGGGTTGCCTCGCCATCTCCGCTCTCTCTCTCTCTCGCTAAGGCGCTATGTCCGCGCCATGCTTTGCCTCTCTCCGGTCTTCGCCAGTCGGGAGGGAGGATCAGGAAGGCCGAGATTGCTTTAGCTCTCTCGGTCTCTCCGCCATCTTGTGCATCGGTTGGGTGCATTCATCGTCATTTGTTGCTCCGCGCTCACATCTTGGTAAGATGGTTGGGTCTCACATCGCGGCAAATGACCAAAGATTGTAGCACTCGTAATTGGAATACAATCTATATACTCAATTAATTGGAATACAATTTGTATCTATTACATTTATAACAATCTATATATTGAAACTTGCAAGGGGGATGGATGCTACATGAGAGGAGCAATTGGAAAGGGGGGATAGGTGCTACATGAGCTCAAGAATTGGCAACAACAAGGTACATGTGCTGCTAAAATGTTCATTTTATTCGCTGCCTTGGCGCCTTAGGACGAGAGTAAGGCGTCGCCGCCTTACGCCTTCATCGCTTAAAAGGTATGAGGGGGTGGGTCACCTCGCCGCCTTACCGCCTTAATAACCATGGTGCTCAACAAAGTCAAAAAGAAACTGACGAGTTGCTTGGATTCATGGATTTTTCATACGGACGATTCAGGATTGAAGTCCTTTAAAAAAAATTAAGCGCCGACCCTCCAGATGAAAATTATTCAATTCCTACTCACATTTTTCCTTATGAGCAAAGTGCTTTGATACAGGATCATAAATCATAGTTGTATCAACAAGTATTAGCCAAGAAATCCACGCGGCATCAGTACACAGTCCACCAAAAGGAAGGTGCTCGAGATGGGGGGAACTACTTCCTGTAATGTGGCCGCTAAGGATGGGGAGAAGACAAGACAAGAGAAGCAACCGCTCGCCCGGGCGACGACTCATGAGGGCGCCGAGGAGCCGGGGGACTGTCAGCGATCAGAGGGGCTTTGGCGATGCAAGATAAAGAGCTGAGCGGCCGTAAGGGAGGGCGACGGACGGCCGGAGGGCCACCGGGCGCCAAGGCCGAGGTGAGAATCCCAGAGCGGCGGCGGGGAGGCGCAATGGGAGGAGCGCGAGGGAGGGGAACAGTGCTAGGGTTAGGGCAGCCGCCGGGAGGAGCGCGAGTGGGGAGGGGAACGACGCTCTCGCTTAAGAACTCTGCACGGGCGTAAATTTCGGGAAGTTGGGGGCATTTTGAACGGCGGCTTCCGCTTCCGCAGATTGAAGGCTTCGAGCTCCCGACGAAAGACGGTCGTTTGTTTTGGCTTCCGGTTTTTGTCGAACCCGGGAACGTAGGATCCCGAATTCTCTGTGTTCATACACTAGTCCAGGATTTCTAGTGTACACAGTCAAACAAAAGTGATAACACAAACATAGCACGCATTTTATTAATAATAATCAACAGAGTTAGTTACAAAAGAGGCTTACAAGCCAACAATAAATAACACAGCGGAAGATGAAGAAGTAGTGGAGTCCAGCTGATCTGCCACAGGCAATCAACTGGGGAAGCGACCTAGTCATCGAGATCCACACCGGTAGCAAAGTCCTTCTGCTCTGAAATTTGTTTACAATAAGCAAGGATGAGCACTACTACCGTGCTCGCAAGTTACACCCGTCAAGTAACAGATTGAATGCATGCATATAAGAATATCTCAAAGGAAGGCTTATTGGTTGAATTTGCATAAAGCAGCATTTTCTTTAAATATTTGTACTAAGTTCCAAAGCAGTTATTCCGTAACTAAAATTCATTTTATAAATTCTCAATTTTATAGTCGATAACATTCACACATGAATGGTGAAGGATACCCTCCTATCACATGGCTTCCGCCCAATTCCCATTTGCATAATCCATTTGATGAAGTCTTTTGAAACCAAAAACCAAAGATCTAACTTTGAGCAGTTCAGCCAGCATGATCTTAACCGTGGACACGGCTATTCGAATAGATTTACACTGCAGAGGTTGTACAACTTTACCCACAAGACATGACTTCTCTAGTTTGTCCCAAGATATATCTATGGCACCGCCACTACCTTAGGTAAGGCCTAGAGCACGTGCCAAGGCTTTTACAATGCGCCATTCCACCGCAGCTACCCTCGCTAAGGTTTCGCCACCCCTTTGGAATAAAACCTCGGGTTCGGGCCCCCTCTTGCGTCAGGTGGGACTAACATCGGTTGTAACATGACTACCCACCGCATCTGAAGGGAACGGCTACGATGGAACTTTACAAATTATTCAGCCAGGTCCCGACCCATACTTGGGACATGTGGTAGTACGATTGTGGCATAGCCCATTATAGGCATAGCATCATACACTCGAAGACCGGTCCTTAACTGACTTGGGCAACTTTCCAACAAACCCATGGGCCTCAACCATCGTCAGTTGATCCCACGCAAAAACATGCACCCGTGTAACAGCCCAAAAATTCAAATTCTGAGAAAATTTAAAAACTTATTTATTTTGGTGGATTTTCTGAAATTTTCTAAAGCTCTTACTATTAACCTTAAAGCTAAAACCAAGTTAAATACAAAAACTATTAACAAGTTTAAGTGGAAATTATTTTATTTAAGTCCAAAATCATTCTAGGAATTTCTGTGAATTTTTCTAGAATTTTTGGAATTTATTTGCTATTTTCTAAAGCCTCTTTGAATTATCTGAATTAAATCAATTAGAAAAATCAATAAAACCCTAAACAAAGTGAATGGGCCAATTAGGTCGGCCCATCTACCCTCAAGACGCCAAGACTGCCCACGTGGCCCACTCCTCCCCTGCGTTACCTCCTCCCGCGGGTCGTTGATCGCCATCGGACGACTCAACCGCGCCTCGCTTTTTTTCCTTCTTCTTGTCGCCACGGGTGGGACCATCGCACATGTTCCTCTTCCCTTTCCTTTCTTCCTCAACGCGTCGCTTCTTTCCATTTCGCCGTCCGCCATGGTCACCAATTCGGACCTTCCTTAAACCGTGAGATCTCCATCGCATCGCTGAAATTCCGGCAAGCATTCAATACAGGATCCTCTCGCCTCCCCGCACGCTTTTCCCTTTCCTTTCTTGGCCCTAATTCCCTAATTTCGCGGCGACCAAGACGAAGCCAGGCGCCCACGGCGAATCAGCCCCGCCCGCACCCCTATAAGTAGCGCCCCGGGTGCGCCTCCCTCCTCACGCCACAACGCCACCACCCGTAGCCTCCCCTCTCCCTAGCGCCTGGATTGTGGAGCTCTTCGGCGGGAGTTTTGGTTATTCTCCGATTCCGCCACCGTCGACTTTTCGCCTCGACTCGCCACCATCGGCACCACGCGCCGACCTTGGCTCAAGACATTCACTTCGCCAGAAGACCTCGGGAACGCCTACTTCATCGACGACCCAGCGCCGCCGCCGCAAAAGCTCGTCGCCGACGACCATATCGCCTTGCCCCGCCACTCCAAGGTAGTGCCCCAGGTTCCCCACGTCACCCTCTCGCTGCCAGTACCACTCACGCCCGCGCGGGCGCGAAGCGCCGCGGAGGAGGTCGCCAGCTCGCCGCCCTGTGTCCACGTGGCTCAGCCACATCACCACCAGCTCAGCGCCACATGTGCGTTTTGCCAAATCAGCACCTACGTGGCAGAGCCACGTCGGCCCGGCACAAAGACACGATCCTGCGGCAGCATCAGTTGTCTTGCACCGTGCACCGTGGACGTTGACCGAATCGTGGGCGTGGTCCATTGACCACGGGCCCACCCGTCAGTGGTATCCTCCGAGGTGCTGACGTCAGCAATGCGCATTAAGTCGGGATTTCCTTCGGGAAAATAAATCCTTAAATGAAATAAAAATCTGATTAGGGTTTAAATTTGTAAAAATCATAACTTTTGCATCCAATCTCCAAATTGGGGGTTTCAAATTTCTAAATTCATGTAAAATCATTATCTAGCTAACTAAACCAAAATTATTTAATTTGAAGCTATTTTGAATCTGTATTTAATTTTAGAAATTCTTTTAAATATCAAATTTAGGTTAAAACTTGTAAAATTCATATCTTTTGAACCACAACTTCAAATTGAGTGATTCAAATTGCTAAAATCTTAGAAAATTATTATCTAGCTAAATAAAATAAAATTATTTCATTTGGAGTTAATTTGATTTGTCTTTTTGGATTTATTTGAATTTCCTTTGAATTTGTCGTACTCTCGCCAGATAGAGTTTGACGATTCGGAGAGGTAGATCTTTCAGAGGGTTTAGAATCTCAAGACTTCAAAGAAGGCAAGTTACATTCTTGACCATCTTGATCCCAGTATTTCAAAGTTAATTAATTCTGTTTTTAAAGTTATTATTGCATGCATATTTGTATCCAAGTATTTTAAATTCCTGTTTTAATTCTTAGTTATGCCAATTCCTTTGTATAGCCAATCTTGATGCTTGGAATGCCATGCCCTTGTCACCTTAGTAAAATAATTAAGATATTTATGCTTAGTCCTTGCTAGACCAAAAGATGATTTGGGAATTTTGCGTAATATAAAGTTGTTTTGAAAATGAATCTATGGTATTGTTTTTACCATAGATGATTGGAAAATGTCTTGACAAAAGAAAAATAAATGAAATTGGTTTAGACTTGGGTGAATTGGATTGTTGGTGGGTGCAAGTTCATGCACGGGCTCAATACAAATAATGTTTGAGACCTGTGGTTTGTTTTGGAAGTCACCTAGTCATGTAAGGACCGGTCTCATGGGTCATGGATGTTAAGCCAAACTCGTACCACCACAAGTCCGAATGGGACAGACTTGGCCAAATAAACTATATTATCTCACCATGTTTATGTCTTGGAAAGATGTGGGAGTCGTGAAGACTTATTAATGATACCCACATGGCGCAAGAGGGTAGTCGTTGGTGCGAAGCCTTCGATTCGTAAACCTTAGCGGGCATAATTATGTTGAAATAGTGTAGGGTAAAGGCCTCGTGATAGTCGCTAGTCGCACGCCTACTAAGCGTGTATTGGCCGACATAATAAGCAAACTATCTCTTGTGGGTAAAGCTGTACCAACTCGCAGAGTATTAATCTATTCAATAGCCGGGTCCACGGTCATGGACATGCTTAATGAAGCCACTCAAAGTTAGTCTCGGTTTTGTTTGAAAAGGCTTTGTCACCGGTTTATGAAAATGGGATTGGGCGAAGCTTTGGTGTAAGGGGGTAGTCCTTCACCATTTGTGTATGGAGGTTCATCCTACACTTGACATTGAGAAATTGAAATATGATTTTTGATCTTATTCTAAAAATGGCCTTGGAAATCACTAAGAGTATTTAAACTGAAAATGTTTGTCTTATGCAAATAAACCCGCCATTACCCTTTGCTCACTTTATGCATGCATTCAATCACATTTTACGGTGTAGCTTGCAAGCACAAGTGGTAGTGCTTACTCTTCTTTGAATAATCTTTATTCAGAGAAGACTTCTATCAAGACGGTGAGGACATCGATGCTTAGGGTTACGCTCCCCAGACGATTGCTCGTGGTGAATCGTTGGGTCTACTAATACTATTTTATTTCCATTGTGTTTTACTTTATTTGGCCTCGAGCCCGTTTGTAATAAACTCGAATAATTATTAATAAAATGCGTGATATGTTTTGATTATCACTTTTGTTTAACTGTGTACACTAGAAATCCTGGACTAGTGTATGAACACAGAGAATTCGGGATCCTTCGCTCCCGGGTTCGACAACCCGCCAAGCATCCATTATGCCCAAGTCCAAACCATTTTCATTTATTTCATTTTTCAAAGTCGTTTATAAACCTCCAGGACAACCCAATGCCATGGATACAATTTAAACCATATTTGATTTTTGGCTGAAGTTCCCCAAATCAAACATTTTTGGGTCTAAGCATCGCTAAGCATCATTTTTTTCAAATGATCCTAGTTCATACTAATGTATTAACCAGGTTTTACCTATGGTGTCAAGATGGGTATTTCAATACCAAAGTTAGCCATACAAAGGATTTAGGCATATCTATGAATTTAAAACAGGAATTTAAATTACTGAATATAAATAGCATGCAGTAAAAATTTTAAACAGAATTTAAATAATTTGAAATAATAGGTGCAAATATGGTCAAGAATTGTAACATCCCAAGTGTATAATTAGGGTTATTCAAGTATAATTATATGTGTAGAAATTAAAACTTTTTCTCACATCTTGAAAAAACCCTAAAATCTCATGTGATTCGTGTCCAAGAGTTGTGTAATCTAAAAACACAAAGCTCTTGTTGACCAAAAGTCAAATTCATTTTCCATTTATCTAAAATCTTGTGCCAATCAATTGGAAATATTTTCCCTTGGTCCAAAAACTGATGTGGGACCCTCTGAAAAATATCACAAGTTGTAAAACTAGTTTGATAAATTTTGGAGGTAAAACAATCCTTTAAACAACCTTAATAAATTTCCTGAGAAAATGCATTGCATAATAACCTCTGGAAAATTTCTGTAAGGTTAATCATGTTGTCAGCAAGCTCCAGTTAAAATTTCATCAAATTTGGAGCTCATTTGCTAGCCCAAACAATTCTGCAAAGTCTCATTGTTTAAAAGTTCAAATTCAAAAACCTCTTTGTTCCTTGGGCTAGCCATGTTCAAAACTGGTCCACCCAACCCCTTTGGACCTCCTCAAGCAGTGCACCCAGCAGATCTCCTCTCCACCTTAATCAGT
Organism: Phyllostachys edulis; assembly: GCA_036346405.1. Taxonomy (NCBI): domain Eukaryota; kingdom Viridiplantae; phylum Streptophyta; class Magnoliopsida; order Poales; family Poaceae; genus Phyllostachys; species Phyllostachys edulis. Next base: position 15,615,105 of record CM070559.1, on the reverse strand, counting down.
GCACTGTTGGATTCACATCCAACCCACGACCTCCTCCATGCTAACACCGCAAAGACCTTCCCACCTCATGAGGTCATAGCCGCTGGATCAAAGATCCACGGCCACGACCTCCCCTGTGTGTTAAACCTCAAAGGACCTCCTCGAGCTGTTAAACCATCGCAGCGAGGTCATCCCACTTTGTTGAGGTCGTAGCCGTTGGATCAAATCCAACCGCCACGACCTCCTCCTCAACATACTCGGTCAGTCCTCCCACTGCGTGAGGTCTTGGCCCTTGATTCAAGATCCACGGCCCCGACCTCCTCCCTGTTAAAACCACTTAGACATCCCACCCACGTGAGGTCATAGCCCTTGGATTAAAAATCTAAGGCCATGACCTCCTTGTCTTTTCTCGCCTTTGGATCTCGCCAACGACGAGATCAATGGGCGGTTCGGACCATCGCGGGCCCTTAGATCCAAATCGAGGGCTAAGACCTCCTTTGCGCCACGCCGCAGTCCTCTCGACCTCCCTTATTCACTTTGTGCGTATTAGACCTCCCCATCAGTCGGTGCCCTTGGATTTACATCCAAAGGCCATGACCTCCCCTCGCCTCTTATGTTGGCGGCATGTTAAGTCCCAACCGGAGGTCCGCGACTGCTGGATGGAGATCCAACGCTTTGGACCTCTGTCCATTTCTCACGCGTTTTCACGTTAAGTGAAATCGTGAGGCCATGACCTCCCACGTTTGATCGTGTGGTGGGACCTCCTCCCACCACTTAAAACATAACGGTTCAAAATGGGATCCGATGGCCAGGACCTCCTCGAGGTCTCATCCAATGGCCACTAGGACCTCCCCTGTTCTTCTCCTTCCTCTGGCGCGCGTGGGAGCTTCTGAGCAGTGCATTTAATGCATGTCTGAGCAGGAGGTACCTGTTCAACAGCTCTTTGCTGACCCACATTTAATGCAGGTCAGCTTTCCGCCTCAATGGTCAGCCCGAGCCTGCCCCCTTGTCATCCCCATGTCTTGTCCACTCCATAGACCATGCCATGGGCCAAGCTCACCATGAGCTTAGCTGGTCTAAGACCTCAATTGCCCTAGGATAAAACCACCCCCACGGTCCTTTGGCTTCCTTTGCACACCATTATCACCTTGCTCACACCTCTGTGCTTGTGAGCTTTAGACACCAAAGTTCCTTGGCCGCCTTTGCTGGAGCTCGAAGCTCCTCGGTGGGCAAGGGTCATTGGAGAATTTTTCTCCCTCTCCTTGCTTCCATTGTGCCTTCCCTCTGGGACCAAGTCCTAACTAAGTTGTTGGACATTTGCAGAGGGGGACAAAGTGGAGCTCGGAGTCGAGCCGAGGCTTGAACTTGGACTTGAGCAATGGAGCTCCCCATCTTCCCCAACTCAAAGCCAAGACCATCCCCGACCTCCCAAGATCTTAAGGACCTCCTGTACCTCCCGATAGTCCTTAGTGCCGCACTGCATGTATGTTGTCATGAGCTCTTAATTGGCACACGCTTGTATGTCGCGCTGGAGCTTTTTTTGCTTTTCAGATTTTGCCCGTCGGGTCACCTTGGCCCTCTCGCTCGCTGGCGTTCAAAGCCGCGCCGCCGTCGAGAGGAGGTCCACCGGTGCGCAACGTTATTGTGCACTCGGTGGTATCATTGACCTCAACGGCGAGCTCTACATCGCCGGCGAGATCCTTTCTTCACGGGATTTTGTCGGACGCCCCGAGCGTGTCATTGTCGTTTTGGACAAAGATTCGCCGAGTTATTGCGCCATCATTTGCCCAAATTATTGCAATCAATAGCGTGTCTTAACCGTCCTTAAATCCACCATTTATTGCGCGCTTAATTCCTCCGCACGGACCTCCTCGTGGTCCCGCATTTATCTCATGTCCAAGCGCGTGCGCAGCGCGAGCTCGACGCCCGGACCTCCTCCGAGGAGATCCGAGCGCCCAAGACCTCCCCTTGTGCGATCTCGACCATCCGGACCTCCCGGAGGTCAGAAGGTTTAGATCTCACCGTTAAGGACCTCCCTTTAGATCTGGTCCGCTCCAACCTCCCCATCATCGCTAGGTTCGTTGGATCCTCAATCACGGCCACGACCACCCCTTGCCTCGCGCATGTGAGTTGTTAGGAGGTCCAGGACCTCTGGACCTCACATGTGCGCGCGCTGTTGATCTCTCGGGAGGTCTCGAGCCGTTAGATCTGTGATCTGTGGCTCACGACCTCCCATGTCTCTGTGAGTTTTAGAAATGTCAAGAATTCTTAAGTATGAACTGAAATAAGGTATAAACTTTAGAATTTCATATCTTTTTCATTTTAAATCCTTTTGAGGTCATTCAAATTGTGTTAGCTCTATCTTGAACTTGACTTTAATCCAAAAATGGTTGTAAGTTGAGTTCAGCTCCAGAGCACAGATTTGCCATAGGTTTTAGTACTCCTTTTGGATAATACACTCAAAATTTAGGTTTAACTTGTAAAACCCATAACTAATGCTCTATAGATGATTTTTGAGTGAATCCAAGTTTGTTGGATTCCTCTAATAATGAACTTGCTAGGAAAAATAGTTTTGAACATGTTACTGTTTTCAGAAAGAATAATTATGCATTATAATTTTGTTCAAGTTATTGTCTTTAAAAAAATTGTAGAAGTTGCAATGTAACTCCAAAAGAGTTGAAACCACTTCCATTAGTCTTAGAATGTCATTACCTATCTACCATAAAAATTTCATGTCCAGAAGACCCCTAGAAAATAATTTATGAACAGTAGCCCTTTTTAATTTAATTTGGATTCCGAATTGAATTGTTTTGATCATATCTTTTGCGTCAAGAATCCAAATCGATTGATTCTTGTTGCTAAATTCATGATAAATCTTTATCTTGCTGCTGTAAAAATTTCAAGTCTGTTGGAGAGAGTTTGCTGTTGAGTCCTTTTGAATTCTTTGTTCTTATCGGTTCTTTTTCGTTTTCCCGTTAGGTTTCGACATTTGTGGTGATCCCGCAAATGACCCTCCGCAACAAAGTGACCAGCAACAAGGCAAGCAGTTTGACCATTTCCATCATCGTCCCATTATTTTAAAGCTTAATACTTTGCTTTACTTCTATGTATGCATGCTACTTTGTGTTAAATGTCGCTAGCTTTTCCTATAGTTGCATAATCTGTAGGAATTGTTATCCTCTACTACCAATGAGCCTAGGTTATTCGCTGTGGTTTGAGCTCGTTGGATGAGCTCTTATCACTTAGTAGTTGCGTTTAAACTGCTTAGACATGCTTAGCTATCGGTAGTAATGGGCCATCATCGACATAGTCGATGGTCTTGATCACACAAGTATAACTATTCCTCCTATATGTCCAGCACTTGTGCTTTGATTAATTTGTAAAATCAAAACTGAAAATAAAATGTCGATTTAGACTTGGGCATATTGGATGGATGGTGCGGTTCTTGGAATGTGGTGGTATGCCCGGGTCCCTAAGGACCGAGTACTTGGGTCACTAAGTTAAGCGCTTTTGCGTGCTAACCACACGAGGGGATATGGGACCTCTCTTGACTAAGTACTTTGGGAGGTGTTAATTATGAGCTGGTTGGTGGGTATGTTTTAATAAAATCTGTGTGTGTGGTGTTGGGAGGAGCATTGGCGGACCGGTTAGGCTGTCTAATGTGTCTTGTCCCGTGGGTTGCGGCTCGTAATTAGCATCGCCCATTGGAAATGTCTCAGAGGACTTAGCCGTGCCGCACACCAAAGGTCGTGTGCCTAAAGGAAAGGCGGTCCGACGTGTGGGTACATTGGTACACCCTCGCAGGATAAAACTATTCAATAGCCTCGCCCTAGGTTATGGACATGCTTGGTAAGGTCGTTCAAGACTAGATTACAACCTTTAATTAAAACTTGACATGGTTGGTATGAACGGGAGTTCATGCTATTGTTGTGGTGACTTGGGTTAGTCACTTCCGTGTTGTTCTTGTTGTCGTTATTATGTTATTATCGCATTGTTATTTCAACATTTAAAAATGCTTTGTCAAATTGCCTTCAATCTATTATGTTATTGCAAATAAATGTTGCTTTTACGCTAAAATGAGTCCAAAGCCTCATCCACTTAAATAAAGCTTGCATGTAGCTATTTATAGTTCTGTTATCTCACACGTAAGTCTTGTGGAGTACTTTATGTACTCATCTCCGCCGAGGTTGTGGCAATTTTGTGGCTTTTGTTGCAGAGGAAGAAGGAGAGCTCCAAGAGCCTCTCTTTTGTGCTACGTGTTGCGCTTTCTTGACGACTAGCTTGGCGGTCGGTCAGATGCCTAGGGTTAAGGCACACCGATTGGCTTTGTGTTATAGCCATCTTTATGGCACTTTTGCTTCGCTGTTATCTTTTGTAATTATCGCTATTTGGCCTAAGGGCCTCTCTTTTGTAATATCTATTCCATTTTTATGTTAACTTCGGTTTGTTGCTTATGTTCTATGTGTTGTATGGAATTGATACATTCTTTTGTTGTGAGGTATGTATCTTGCATTCGGGAAGTATACATCTCTCGAGACCGGGTTTATTTGGTTGATAATACTAGGGTCAATCGGACGACTAAGTATTATGAACCTAATAAACGTCTGGTCTCACAAAAGTTGGTATCGAGCCGTTATGACCGTAGTAACGCAAGCTTGGTCGATCCTTAGGATATTTTGAAAACCTATTTTCAAAGTATAAATGAGTTTTGAAAGCTTAAGTAATTCTCGGATTTTATTCCTTACCTATCTTAGCTTTTCTTCTCATCTCACTCTAATTTGAGTTTTAAAATTGTTTTCCTCTCTTCCTCTCAAAAGATAAACCCAAGTAATCGATAACACGGGTTTTGGGTAACATATGAGAGTTCTAAATTGATGTCTTGGCTACCTTCTTGGTGAAGAATAGAAGTATTTGAAGGTGAAACTCAAATCTGAAAGTTCTGGACAGCAAGCAAGCATTTTAGGGCAGCAATGCTTAAGCTAGTAAATGAGGTAGAAAATGAGAGGTTAATCAACTAAAACTTGTGGGAATAAAAGGGTAAGATGTGATACTAGTTAGCTAAGTATCTAACACTTATTTCGCTGCATTAACCTTGCTCTCTAATAGTTTTAGATCTCATCTTACAATCTGATTTGTAATCTTCCGATCAATTACTCGCTCATTCAATACGGGTTAGTTATGCGTTGAGAAGTTGAGCTTTGCTTTTGGTGTTTCTTGGCTGTTTTGGAGTCTTTTAGAAGCTTGTTAAAGTTTAATTACCCGCTGCTTTGGCTTTCGCTTAGGGTGATCTTCATTCCCTAGTCGATCGCTTTTGCTTTCTTTAAGGCTTAATTTTTGGTCTAGTTGCTAACCAAAATTTCTTGTAACAGATGGCGGACCTTTTCAGAGCGGCCAAGGCGATCACCTGGTCCGGACAAGGAGCTTCCTCCTCCTCCGACCATGGCCGAGGTCCTTCTTGATTGAGCGCAACCGCGCGGATGACAGAGAGTTCTATCGACGCCATCGCGCAACACCACCGCCTCTTACGGAGCTTCGGATCTGGGCCAGGAATGCCCATCAGCCTCGTGGGGGTCTTGCTGAGTTCCTTCGTACTCAGCCCCCTACCTTTTCCCGGTCCGAGGACCCTTTGGATGCGGACGATTGGCTTCGTCTGGTGGAGCGTAAGCTTCGCATCGCGCAGTGCCAGGAGCACGAGAAGGCGCTGTTCGCATCGCACCAGCTTGAGGGTGCAGCTTTGTCCTGGTGGGAGAGCTATCTCGCCATGCAGCCCGTAGACCACACCGTCTCTTGGGAGGAGTTCCGTGCTGCCTTCCGACGGGCTCACATCCCTGCCGGCTTGATGGAGATCAAGAAGCGGGGAGTTTCTTGCGCCAAGCAAGGCGAGCTCACCATGGAGTATGTCTACGAGTTCAACCATCTAGCTCGTTATGCTCCTGAGGATGTGGCCACTGATATGGCTAAGCAGGCCAAGTTCAGGCGTGGCTTGTCCGAGGAGCTGAAGGACAAGCTATCCATTGCCGACTTTCCTGATTTTCAGACCTTGGTCGACAAGGCCATCGTCGCTGAGCATGCGGCTCGGGAGCTTATGGATTCCCGCAAGCGCAAGTGGGAGACCTATAAGACTTCGAGCCCATTCTTCCGCCCTCGTTTGAGGCGGCCTCGAGGTACCACTCTCATTCTTGGCGCCCGAGGTCACCCCTTGTTCCTCGCCCTTCGCAGCCGTGTCGATCCACGCACTGCGAGTCAGCAGAGCGGCCCCCGCAACCCGGCTGCCGGGGTCACATGTTTCTCATGCAACCAGAAGGGGCATTATGCGAACCAATGCCCTAAGAAGACAGGAGCAGCCCCTCGTCCTAATGGAGGACGCGGGTCAGGAGGTGGTGCATCTCAGGACCAGAAGATCGTCCCGGCTACCCAAGGCGTGGGTAGTGGTCGCGTCAACGCCATCACCGCAGAGGAGGCTCAGGAGGCACCCGACGTCGTGCTAGGTACACTTTCTGTTAACTCTCATCCCGCTACTGTTTTGTTTGATTCAGGAGCATCTCATTCCTTTGTTTCTGAGTCTTTTGCTACTGTTGGAGAGCTTCTTTCCTCTCCATTGTCGGTCCCGCTACTCATTCGCTCTCCTGGTTCGGAGTTGAGAGCTGAGATTGAGTGTAGGGATGTCCCTATCGAGATCGAAGGCGTAGGGTTCTTAGCGAACCTTATCCTTCTCCATTCAGCGAGTCTTGATGTAATTCTTGGTATGGATTGGTTGTCTCAGCACATGGGACAAATCGATTGTGCCAGGAAGCTCATCTCTTTATCTAGTCCCTCCGGCGAGCAGGTTCGCTTTTCGCCGAAGCTGCTAGATCCGCATCTCTTCGCACTTGAAGCGAAGCCCGCTCTAGATATTAGCGAAGTCCCAACAGTTTGTGACTTTGTTGATGTCTTTCCCGCTGATCTTCCGGGGATGCCACCCGTTCGAGACCTCGAGTTTGTCATTGAGTTGGCTCCTGCACGCCCCTATCTCAAAGAGGCCTTATCGGATGCCGCCGAACGAGTTGGTAGAATTGAAGAAGCGATTAAGTGAGCTGCAAGAGAAGGGTTTCATTCGCCTAGCTCATCTCCTTGGGGTTGTCCGGCAATCTTCGTAAAGAAGAAGGGCGGTATTTTACGATGTAAAGGCCGATTATCGCCCACTTAATGAAGTGACGTAAAGAACAAGTATCCATTGCCCGCATCGACGATCTCTTCGATCAATTGGTGGAGCTCGAGTTTTCTCCAAGATTGATTTGAGAGTGGGATATCATCGAGTTCAGATTCGCCCGAGGATATTCCAAAGACAAGATTCTCTACTCGCTATGGCTTGTATGAGTATACCGTCATGTCATTCGCTTAACCAATGCTCCCGCCTTGTTCATGAATCTCATGAATTCGGTATTCATGGAGTATTTGGATAAGTTTGTCGTGGTCTTCATCGATGATATTCTTATCTATTCCAAGAACGATGAGGAACATGATCAAGATCTCGAGGCTTGTGTTAGGCAAGCTACGTGAGCACCAACAGACGCGAAGTTGACAAGTGTGCATTCTCGTTGAAGGAAGTGGCTTTCTTAGGCCATATTCTTTCAAAGAGAGGCGAGCCGCTGATCCTAGCAAGGTCAGCGATGTTCTTTCATGGACTCAACCTGCTTCGGTCACCGATGTGCGGAGTTTTCTCGGTTTAGCGGGATATTATCGTCGCTTTATCGAGAACTTCTCCAAGATCGCGAAGCCGATGACGGAGTTGCTCAAGAAGGACAAGAAGTTCTTGTGGTCCGCTGAGTGTGAGGAAAGTTTCCAAATACTCAAGAAGCGATTGACCACCGCTCCCGTTCTTGTTCTTCCTAATATCCATTGAAGCTTCGATATCTTTTGCGATGCTTCTCGTCGAGGCCTCGGTTGTGTCCTTATGCAAGAAGGCAAGGTAGTGGCCTATGCATCAAGAAAATTGAGACCTCATGAACTCAACTACCCTACTCATGATTTGGAGTTGGTGCTGTGATTCATGCACTTAAGATTTGGCGACATTACCTAATCAGAATCGCTAGAAGTGTATTCGATCACAAAGCCTCAAGTACTTGTTCACCCAACCCGACTGAACCTCGTGCAAAGGAGATGGTTGGAGTTGATCAAGGACTATGATATGGGTATTCACTACCATCCGGGCAAGGCTAATGTCGTTCGATGCGCTTAGTCGCAAAGCGCATTGTAATGCCTTAGTGCTCAAGGAGCATTCGCCCTCTCTTCTCGAAGCATTCCGGCGCCTCAACTTGGAGATAGTTGAGCATGGATTTTCGCTGCCATGGTTGTGCAACCAACCTTGGTGGATCGGATCAAGTCCGCCAGCAATGGATTTGGGAGTGAGCCACATTAAGGCAAATGTCAAGGCCGAACGACCAAGTGCTTTTCTAAGGATGAGCATGGTGTTGTGAGGTTCGCAACGCCTTGTGGTTCCAAAGGACATGGAGTTGCGGAATTTGATCCTCCATGAAGCCCATGATTCGCCTTTATCCATTCATCCCGGGCCACAAAGATGTATCAAGATCTCCGCCGAGATTTTGTGGACCCGAATGAAGAGGGAAATCGCGAAGTTCGTTGTCGAAAAGCGCGACGTGTGTCGTCGTGTCAAGGCCGAGCATCGGCGTCTCTTTGGATCGCTTCACTTTTGCCAATTCTCGAGTGGAAGTGGGATTCGATCGAATGGATTTCATCACCGGTCTACCACGTCCCTCAAGAAGAATGATGCCATTTGGGTCGCCATCGATCGATTGACTAAGGTGGCACATTTTCTTCCCGTCAAGACCGACCTTCGTAGGTCTTTTGGCGGAACTCTACATCGCCGCAAGATCGTGAGTTTGCACGGTGTGTCAAGACGATCGTGTCGGATCGTGGATCCTTTTCACGCCTCGCTTTTGGCATAGCTTGCAAGAGGCTATGGGCACTCATCTTGCTTTTAGCACAAGATTTCACCTCAAACCGATGGTCAGACCGAGAGGGTCAACCAAGTTTTGGAAGACATGCTTCGTGCTTGTGTCCTTTCCTATGGGAAGCATTGGGAGAAATGCTTGCCATTCGCCGAGTTTTCTTATAACAACAGCTTTCAGGCCAGTCTCGGCATGGCACCTTTTGAGGCCTTATACGGGAGAAAGTGTAGGACCCCGTTGAACTGGTCAGAGACCGGTGAGAGACCTCTCTTTGGCCCGGACTCAATCAATGAGGCCGAGCGCCAAGTCCAAATTTTATTCGTGAGCTGTTTGCGCAGCTCAATCGAGCAAAAGAGCTATGCGGATCGCCGTCGACGTGAGTTACGTTTTGAGCCTAATGACTTTGTTTATCTCAAAGTCTCTCCTTTGAAGGGCCATCAACGTTTCGGCGTCAAGGGCAAGTTGGCTCCTCGATATGTCGGTCCCTACCGCATTATCGAGAAGAAGGAGCTGTTGCCTATAAGTTGGAGTTGCCCACCTGCACTTGCGGGGTACATGATGTTTTCCATATGTCCCGGCTTAAGAAGTGCCTCCGTGTTCCAACCGAGGAAGCTCCGTTGGAAACCCTCGATGTCCGTGAAGATTTGACCTATCGCGAGCACCCTGCTCACAGTGCTCGATGAGTCTGAACGAAGAACAAGGAATAAGACCATTAAGTTCCTTAAAGTTCAATTGGTCGAACCATTCCGAGGATGAGGCTACTTGGGAAAGAGAAGATCGTCTCGTGCGGATTATCCATCTTTCTTTACCGAGTGAGCCAAATCTCGGGACGAGATTTCTGTAAGGAGGGGAGATTTTGTAACATCCCAAGTGTATAATTAGGGTTATTCAAGTATAATTATATGTGTAGAAATTAAAACTTTTTCTCACATCTTGAAAAACCCTAAAATCTCATGTGATTCGTGTCCAAGAGTTGTGTAATCTAAAACACAAAGCTCTTGTTGACCAAAAGTCAAATTCATTTTCCATTTATCTAAAATCTTGTGCCAATCAATTGGAAATATTTTCCTTGATCCAAAAACTGATGTGGGACCCCTCTGAAAAATATCACAAGTTGTAAAACTAGTTTGATAAATTTTGGAGGTAAAACAATCCTTTAAACAACCTTAATAAATTTCCTGAGAAAATGCATTGCATAATAACCTCTGGAAAATTTCTGTAAGGTTAATCATGTTGTCAGCAAGCTCCAGTTAAAATTTCATCAAATTTGGAGCTCATTTGCTAGCCCAAACAATTCTGCAAAGTCTCACTGTTTAAAAGTTCAAATTCAAAAACCTCAAGACTGTTCCTTGGGCTAGCCATGTTCAAAACTGGTCCCCAACCCCTTTGGACCTCCTCAACCAGTGTCGCACCCCACAGACCTCCTCTCCTTTAATCAGTCGCACTGCTGGATTCACATCCAATGACCACGACCTCCTCGCGCTAACACCGCAAAGACCTTCCCACCTCATGAGGTCATAGCCATTTGGATCAAAGATCCACGGCCACGACCTCCCCTGTGTGTGAAACCTCAAAGACCTCCTCGAGTGTTAAACCATCGCAGCGAGGTCATCCCACCTTGTTGAGGTCGTAGCCGTTGGATCAAATCCAACCGCCACGACCTCCTCCTCAACATACTCGGTCATGTCCTCCCACTGCGTGAGGTCTTGGCCCTTGATTCAAGATCCACGGCCTGACCTCCCTCCTGTTAAAACCACTTAGACATCCCACCCACGTGAGGTCATAGCCCTTGGATTAAAAAATCTAAGGCCATGACCTCTCTTGTCTTCTCGCCTTTGGATCTCGCCAACGCACGAGATCAATGGGCGATTCGGACCATCATGGGCCCTTAGATCCAAATTGGAGGGCTAAGACCTCCTTTGCGCCACGCTGCAGTCCTCCGACCTCCTTATTCACTTTGTGCGATAGACCTCCCCATCAGTCGGTGCCCTTGGATTTACATCCAAAGGCCATGACCTCCCCTCGCCTCTTATGTTCGCGTGCAGTTAAGTCCCAACCGGAGGTCCGCGACTGTTGGATGGAGATCCAACGCTTTGGACCTCTGTCCATTTCTCACGCGCGTTTTCACGCTAATGAAATCGTGAGGCCATGACCTCCCACGTTTGATCGTGTGGTGGGACCTCCTCCCACCACTTAAAAACATAACGGTTCAAAATGGGATCCGATGGCCAGACCTCCTCGAGGTCTCATCCAATGGCCACTAGGACCTCCCCGTTCTTCTCCTTCCTCTCGCGCGTGGGAGCTTCGGAATGCATTTAATGCATGTCCGAGCAGGAGGTACTGCTCAATGACTCTTTTGTCGACCGCATTTAATCTTGGTCACTTTCACTCTCAATGGTCAGCCCGAGCCTGCCCCCTTGTCATCCCCATGTCTTGTCCACTCCATAGACCATGCCATGGGCCAAGCTCACCATGAGCTTAGCCGGTGGTCTAAGACCTCAATTGCCCTAGGATAAAACCACCCCCACCGGTCCTTTGGCTTCCTTTGCACACCATTATCACCTTGCTCACACCTCTGTGCTTGTGAGCTTTAGACACCAAAGTTCCTTGGCCGCCTTTGTTGGAGCTCGAAGCTCCTCGGTGGGCAAGGGTCATTGAGAATTTTTCTCCTCTCCTTGCTTCCATTGTGCCTTCCCTCTGGGACCAAGTCCTAACTAAGTTGTTGGACATTTGCAGAGGGGGACAAAGTGGAGCTCGAGTCGAGCCGAGGCTTGGAACTTGGACTTGAGCAATGAGCTCCCCATCTTCCCCAACTCAAAGCCAAGACCATCCCCGACCTCCCGGCATCTTAAGGACCTCCGGTACCTCCCGATAGTCCTTAGTGCCGCACTGCGTGTATGTTGTGCGGAGCTCTTAATTGGCACACGCTTGTATGTCATGTGAGCTTCTTTTTGCTTTTCAGATTTTGCCCGTCTGGTCACCTTAGCCCTCTCGGCTCGGCGGCGTTCAAGCCGCCGCCGTCGCCGAGAGGAGGTCCACTGGTGCGCAGCGTTATTGTGCACTCGGTGGTATCATTGACCTCAACGGCGAGCTCTACATCGCCGGCGAGATCCTTTCTTCACGCTTCGGGATTTTGTCGGACGTCCCGAGTGTCATTATCGTTTTGGACAAAGATTCGCGAGTTATTGCGCTCATCATTTGCCCAAATTATTGCAATCAATAGCGTGTCTTAACCGTCCTTAAATCCACCATTTATTGCGCGCCTTAATTCCTCCGCGACGGACCTCCTCGTGGTCCCGCCGCATTTATCTCATGTCCAAGCTGCGTGCGCGCGAAGCTCGGACGCCCGCACCTCCTCCGAGGAGATCCGAGCGCCCAAGACCTCCCCCTTGCGCGATCTCGACCATCCAGACCTCCACGGAGGTCTGAAGGTTTAGATCTCACCGTTAAGGACCTCCCTTTAGATCTGGTCCGTTAGGACCTCCCCATCATCGTTGTGGTTCGTTGGATCCTCAATCTACGGCCACGACCGCCCCTTGCCTCGCGCATGTGAGTTGTTAGGAGGTCCAGACCTCTGGACCTCACATGTGCGTGCGTTGATCTCTGGGAGGTCTGAGCCGTTAGATCTGTGATCTGTGGCTCACGACCTCCCATGTCTCTGTGAGTTTTAGAAATGTCAAGAATTCTTAAGTATGAACTGAAATAAGGTATAAACTTTAGAATTTCATATCTTTTTCATTTTAAATCCTTTTGAGGTCATTCAAATTATGTTAGCTCTATCTTGAACTTGACTTTAATCCAAAAATGGTTGTAAGTTGAGTTCAGCTCCAGAGCACAGATTTGCCATAGGTTTTAGTACTCCTTTTGGATAATACACTCAAAATTTAGGTTTAACTTGTAAAACCCATAACTAATGCTCTATAGATGATTTTTGAGTGAATCCAAGTTTGTTGGATTCCTCTAATAATGAACTTGCTAGGAAAAATAGTTTTGAACATGTTACTGTTTTCAGAAAGAATAATTATGCATTATAATTTTGTTCAAGTTATTGTCTTTAAAAAAAAATTGTAGAAGTTGCAATGTAACTCCAAAAGAGTTGAAACCACTTCCATTAGTCTTAGAATGTCATTACCTATCTACCATAAAAATTTCATGTCCAGAAGACCCCTAGAAAATAATTTATGAACAGTAGCCCTTTTTAATTTAATTTGGATTCCGAATTGAATTGTTTTGATCATATCTTTTGCGTCAAGAATCCAAATCGATTGATTCTTGTTGCTAAATTCATGATAAATCTTTATCTTGCTGCTGTAAAAATTTCAAGTCTGTTGGAGAGAGTTTGCTGTTGAGTCCTTTTGAATTCTTTGTTCTTATCGGTTCTTTTTCGTTTTCCCGTTAGGTTTCGACATTTGTGGTGATCCATAAGCGACCCTCCGCAACAAAGTGACCAGCAACAAGGCAAGCAGTTTGACCATTTCCATCATCGTCCCATTATTTTAAAGCTTAATACTTTGCTTTACTTCTATGTATGCATGCTACTTTGTGTTAAATGTCGCTAGCTTTTCCTATAGTTGCATAATCTGTAGGAATTGTTATCCTCTACTACCAATGAGCCTAGGTTATTCGCTGTGGTTTGAGCTCGTTGGATGAGCTCTTATCACTTAGTAGTTGCATTTAAACCTGCTTAGACATGCTTAGCTATCGGTAGTAATGGGCGATCATCGACATAGTCGATGGTCTTGATCACACAAGTATAACTATTCCTCCTATATGTCCAGCACTTGTGCTTTGATTAATTTGTAAAATCAAAACTGAAAATAAAATGTCGATTTAGACTTGGGCATATTGGATGGATGGTGCGGTTCTTGGAATGTGGTGGTATGCCGGGTCCCTAAGGACCGAGTACTTGGGTCACTAAGCCAGCGCTTTTGCGTGCTAACCACACGAGGGGATATGGGACCTCTCTTGACTAAGTACTTTGGGAGGTGTTAATTATGAGCTGGTTGGTGGGTATGTTTTAATAAAATCTGTGTGTGTGGTGTTGGGAGGGAGCATTGGCGATGCACCGGTTAGGCTGTCTAATGTGTCTTGTCCCCGTGGGTTCTTGGCTCGTAATTAGCATCGTCCATTGGAAATGTCTCGTAGGACTTAATGCGTGCGGCACACCAAAGGTCGTGTGCCTAAAGGAAAGGCGGTCGACGTGTGGGTACATTGGTACACCCCGCAGGATAAAACTATTCAATAGCCTCGCCCTAGGTTATGGACATGCTTGGTAAGGTCGTTCAAGACTAGACTACAACCTTTAATTAAAACTTGACATGGTTGGTATGAACGGGAGTTCATGCTATTGTTGTGGTGACTTGGGTTAGTCACTTCCGTGTTGTTCTTGTTGTCGTTATTATGTTATTATCGCATTGTTATTTCAACATTTAAAAATGCTTTGTCAAATTGCCTTCAATCTATTATGTTATTGCAAATAAATGTTGCTTTACGCTAAAATGAGTCCAAAGCCTCATCCACTTAAATAAAGCTTGCATGTAGCTATTTATAGTTACGTTATCTCACACGTAAGTCTTGCGGAGTACTTTATGTACTCATCCGCCTGGGGTTGTGGCAATTTTGTGGCTTTTGTTGCAGAGGAAGAAGGAGAGCTCCAAGAGCCTCTCTTTTGTGCTACGTGTTGCGCTTTCTTCGACGACTAGCTTGGCGGTCGGTCGAGATGCCTAGGGTTAAGGCACATCGATTGGCTTTGTGTTATAGCCATCTTTATGGCACTTTTGCTTCATTGTTATCTTTTTGTAATTATCGCTATTTGGCCTAAGGGCCTCTCTTTTGTAATATCTATTCCATTTTTATGTTAACTTCGGTTTGTTGCTTATGTTCTATGTGTTGTATGGAATTGATACATTCTTTTGTTGTGAGGTATGTATATCGCATTTCGAAGTATACATCTCTCGAGACCGGGTTTATTTGGTTGATAATACTAGGGTCAATCGGACGACTAAGTATTATGAACCTAATAAACGTCGTGGTCTCACAAGAATGTAACTTGCCTTCGTTGAAGTCTTGAAATTCTAAATTCTCCGAAGGATCTAACTCTCCAGAATCGTCAAAGTCTATACGCGAAAGTACGATAAATTCAAATGGAATTCAAATATATTTAAAAAGACAAATAAAACTAACTCCAAAAATAAATATTTTATTTTATTTAGCTAGATAATGATTTTATACGAATTTAGCAATTTGAATTGATGGAATCAGAGTTCGTATAAAGGAGAACGAACTTCCGGAAGGATGAAAATCACATGAAATGATAGAATTCCGAAAATTCACTATTCATGTGGAAATTATGGTTTCAAATTGTTTAGGAACAAGGGAGGGCTTTATGGCCATGGCGATGAAGGTTGACGTAGAACACGTTGAGGCAAACTCAACGGTATAGACGGCTCGGCCAGATAACCTTCGATGGCGACGTAGTACGACAGAGAAGTCCTTCGGCGGGCGAACGTCGGTGTTTCGGGTAAATGGAGAAGAGCTAGCGGGTGAGTTTTGTGGAGAAACTAAGAGGGAACCGTGGGGAACACAACGTTCACCTTGGTTGGAGTGGAACGCGCACAGTCGGCCGGTGGCGGCGACGATGCGTAAAATGGACCGAATCATTAACAGAAATTAAATAAAATCTAAAAATTATAAAATAAATACTAGGAATAGTAGATGAATTTGGATAAATTTAGGAGGAAGAATTAATGGATTTGGACTTTGTATGTGCGAGAACGAATTTCTAGAAGATTAAAATGGACATGCACAAAAGGGTAACACATGACTAATAAATCTGTTTCCTGTTCATCTTCATCAACCGAACAGAAACCAACAAATATGACCGGCGGCTTGGACCTAGTGCGGATGGTGCTTTGGTGACGGCACCGGAGAGGGAAAGGGAGCATCACGAAGAGCGCGACATCGCGATGCCGGTTGTGGAGACGGTGTGGCCGGAGCTAGCTCGACGGCGGTGCAATTAGTAAAGGAAAAAGCTTCGGCCTAAGATTCGGATGGCGACATTGCCGGCGAACGACGGCGTTCCGATGGCCAACGAGGGGTGGAATGGAAAGAGGGGATGACGGGGATGCCGGTGCTCACCTCGGATGTGGAGGAACGTGTACGGATGGCCGGAGGCGAGGACGACGATGTCGGCGCGGCTTGGGCTCACGGTGGCGGCGGTGCTCCGGCGATGCTCCGGTGAAGGCGAGGGGAGTAAGGCGTCGGCGTCGGTGCGGCGATGCGGGGGAAGGGGCTCGGCGGCGACGAGATGGCTTGGACGGCGCCGGAGACGAAGAAGAAGCTCTCGCGGTCGGGAGATTTGCAAAGCAAAATCCGGCCGATTTAAGAGAGGAGAGGAGGTGTGGGTGGTGCCAAACGAGAGAGAATGCTTCGCCGAACCTGGTGCTCACCTCTGTTACTGACGCGCGCGGTGGTGGCGGCGAGGTCACTAGCGGCGGCGGGTCCGGGCTTGCGGTGGCGAGGGCGTTCCCGTCACGTTTCGGCGAAGGCGGCGCGAGCACGGGGTCGGCGACGATGTGGCGAAGCCGACGGTGGTGGTTTTGGGGCCGAGGCGTCGCTGGTGGCGCCGGATTTGAAGAAAACCGAAGCCAAGCGCGGACATGAACTCAAATACTCGGCGATTGAGAGAGAGAGAGAGAGAGAGGACTTTGAGGGGTTTTGGTGTGGAGGAACAGGGGCGCACCGTGCTCCCTTTTATAGTGGCGGAGGGGCACCGGGTGAGGAGATCGGGCGCGCGGGCATCACGGCGGCAATGGCGCGATATAACGCCAAGACGCGTTGAGGGGGAACCAAGGGAACGGGCAAGGCGGGACGCGGGAATTTGAATGCCACAAATTTCGTGAAGAAATGGGGAGGAAATCTCGGGTTTTCAAAGCTTCGTGATGGCCATCAATGGCGGCGCCGCTGCTGTTGTGCTCTGGACAAGAAAGGAAAAACGGTTCGGTTTGGGAAGAAAGGGAGGGAAAGGAAAGCAATAAAAGAAAGAGAGAGGGAATATGGACAATTGAAATAAAAGGGCAAGGTGGCAATGCATGGAAAAGAATGGGGAGGTTAAGCGTGCACTTGGCTGGAAGCAACCAGGGGATGGGTGACCGCGTGGGAGCTTGGCTACCCGCGCAGGATTTTTTTTATTTTATTTTATTTTATTATTTTTAATTCGAAATTCAGATTTAAGCAATAAACAAATACAATTTTAGAAGATAGCAAATAGAGTCCAAAAATTCTAGAAAAATTCACAGAAATTCCTAGAGTTGTTTTGGACTTAACAAAATTAATTCCAACTTATAATTGGTAATAGTTTTTGCACATAATTTAATTTTAGCTTTAAAATAATTTAGGAAAAGCTTTTAAAATTCTAGAAAATTCTAGAAACTAATTAAATTTTTATTTTTCAACTTTAACTCAAATAAAACTTCAAAGACTTCAAATAAAGCAATAAAACTCTTTCAAATTTCAGAAAATCCAACAAAATAATAACTTTATTAATTTTTATTTTGGTAACATTACTTTGGGATGTTACATTTTTTCTCACCCAAAAGCCAAAGCGGATGCCCGTCCAAACAGGACACCTCCAAACAGGGCCTAAGTAGCGACCCTAGCTTCTTCACACGGTGGGACAAAACTGACGAAGAAAAAGGGAAACGATGCTCAAGGGTAGGTCGTGTGCGCGCGCACATAAAGGGAAACGGAGGGGACGAGAGTGCTACCTCAACGGAGAAACCGACGGGCGGACGACGGCACGGCGTGACAAGGGGAGGGGAGGAGAGGCGGCGCGATGCGGGGACGAGTGGTTTTTGGAACTCGGAAGAGCGGAGAATCAATCGGCACTTTTGCGTACGAGGGCCTGCGGAAGCTGGTAACTCAAGAGAAAGCACTGCGGGCTGCGGTTCTAGAGTATTCGGTCCAATTGATGTTTTTAAGGACATAAATGCGAATTATTAGTGGGTTTTCCTTATGAGGAGACCTCACCAAATTGCAGAAGATCTTCTTTCATTATGTTCCTGTGTCCTGGGCCGACTGGATACTCACACAGCCCGTGGTTGACACACACACACACACAGAGACAGAGATTAGGGCTCTGATTCAAACAAAATCAGCCTAAGGGCAAAAATCCAAGATCCGACCTCCGGCCCGGCGAATTTTCCGGTTTCCGCCATCAGGAGGCGTGGACACTCTGAAGTCCGGACCCTGGATCTGGATGTATGCATATCAAAAGAAGAGACCATATACATGTATAGTTTCAATCACTTGATTATGCTTTCGGTTGCAAGTATACAACACCACGCCAAGCGTGCCTACCAATGAAACAATCAAAACAACCTCATCAACGCTTTTGCCTCTGAACACTACCAAAATTCTAGAACTGGCTACACATGTAACATGAGTGTTAGCTTTACAACGAGCCAAAGAACGTCGCAATCTGAGTTCGTATGCAA
Organism: Phyllostachys edulis; assembly: GCA_036346405.1. Taxonomy (NCBI): domain Eukaryota; kingdom Viridiplantae; phylum Streptophyta; class Magnoliopsida; order Poales; family Poaceae; genus Phyllostachys; species Phyllostachys edulis. Next base: position 15,596,684 of record CM070559.1, on the reverse strand, counting down.
AAGTTATGATGGTTTTACCGAACAGTGCGCGATCTACCATATATATTTTTGCCCAAACCAAATAACTCAACATGAACTACACATGCACAGAGAGCCTCCAACAATAAACCACAGCATCACCTACATCACAGTAGCATCAACTCAATCCATTTACAGAGCACTAACACTAGCTCTCAGTAATCCACATCACAAAGCAAAGGGGGGGAGTAGAGAGTGAGGTCGTGGGAGGCCAAGGCGACGAAGTGGAGGAGGTCGAGGGCGACGAGGTCGTGGGCGGCCAGTGACGACGAGGTCGGGGCGAGGTGGAGGAGGCCGGGGGTGATGGTTCGGATGAGGCCGGACGAGTTGGAGGAGGCATGGCGACAAGCTCAGCGGAGGCCGGGCGCAAGGTGTGAGGAGGAGAAACGGCAGAGGAGGAGATGGAGGTATAAGGTGTGAGGAGGAGAGACCGCAGAGGAGGAGATGGAGGTTATATAAAGCGAGTTTTGCAGCCCGCCCATTATGTTCAAATTTTCGCTTCGCCTAACAATCGAGAGGCGGTTCTTGTTAAGAACCGCTCAGGATACGCACCTATCATGACGGTTTTTAATAGAACCGCTCGTGACACAAGGCCTCAGAGCGGCAAAGGCGGCAGAGGAAGCGGAAGTGCTGCAGAGGATAGTAGATATCACGAAGGTTCTTAATTAGAACCGCTCGTGATAACTATTATCCTGCAGCGGTTCTCATTCGTAACCGTGCTCGTATTATGACGCATGTTCTTATTGAGAACCGCTCGTGATTGGTCTGATTATCGCTGCAGCGGTTTGTGAATAGAATAAATCAGGATAATTCCTGAGCAGTTCTATTAATGAACCGCTCAGGATAGATAACTATCCGAGCGGTTCTAAATAAGAACCGTCGTGATAGATCGGCGGCGCCGCCACCGCAGATTCGGTCAGATTTAATACGAGCGGTTCCAAAGGAACCGCTCGTGATGGGGCGTCTACTATAGCCTTTGTTTTGTAGTAGTGTGAGTGGCACGCCGTGACGCAGCGTCCGCGCATTGGATGCGATCTCCGTTATTACAAGAACACTCAATCCCTTGCGGGTCGCACAGTCGCACCAAGGCGGCGTCGCGATCCTTTCGCAATGAAATTGTGTGTGGATCCGAATCCACCGAGCTAACACCGCTTGTCCCGCGATCTGTACTTTGAGTTGCATGGTGCGGCCGGGCTCAATCGGTGAGCGCATGCAAGGATATCTCCACTTTGCTCGACCGGGTCGCAAGCGCATCCTCATCTTCTATTTCCAGCATGTAAATCCCTTCATCGAGCAAGTATGATTGAGGTGAAACTTCTCCGGCGGTTGTAACACAGCCCTTTTGCACGGCGGTCAGCCATCTCCTCCATGGATAAGTGGCGAAACATGGATCTCGCTGGTGTGGGGCGCAGACCCGGAGGTGGTGCTACGGTCATCGTCGGTGGGGATCGAGTACTTGGAGCGGGGGTTGGAGCCGAGGGCGCTGGTGGTTTCAGCCGTATTGGTGGCTTTGGTTCGGCGGGTTCCTCCTGAAGCCGCACTTCATAGGCTCTTGCAAGACTCATGGCCGTCTGCAAATTCGTCGGATTTTGTAGTTCAACATCGGTTCGTAATGGCTTCAAGAGTCTGGCGGTAAAGAGCTGCACTTGTTGCATTGGCGAGAGTGGATCGGCGCAACAAAGGAGAGCCAGAAATTGGCACTGGTGATCCTCATCGATCCGTCTGTCAGAAGTCTGCGCTTAATTCTCCCAATGGGTTACTGCGGATGGGAGGACCGAAGCGCATGTTCACAAAATCAGCAAATCTCGGCCAAGTCAGGACACCCTCATCTCATTCCAACTGGTAGAACCATTGCCGAGCAACGCCCGTGAGGTGATAAGATGCAAGCCAAACCTTCTCTTCTTCCATTGTGCGCTGACGGCGAAAAAATTGTTCGCATCTGTTAAGCCAGGGCAGTGGGTCGTCTTCCCCATCGTAGGTCAGAAAATTGAGCTTGTGGTACCGTGGTGCACCCTGACGCTCTTCTTCCCACCCTTCTCTGCCGGCAGTAGCTCCCATCGGTTGGGGACAAATTTCGTTTGGTTGAAAATTCAGGGCTTCTTTGGTTTGTAGTGTCTGCGATGGCGCGCGTTAGTCGCTTGTCGATTGCGTAGCTCGTGGAGCTCATCTCGCAATGCTCGTTTGTCGCCGAGGATCTGCTTTCAACATCTGGTCAAGCCGCAAGCTCGGATCATCGAGAGACTTGGGTTCGCTCATACTTGGTTGTGGATTCAAAGCAACGAGGTGTGCGTGGTAGGCTCGATACCAAGTTGGTGTGGCTAGGCTTCCGGTTTTGCTCAAGAGGAGGAAGCAGGTGCTTCCGTGCTTGCGGATGGGATTGAAGGAGGTAACGAGGTTCAGGGCAGTCGCCCTCCAGATCGCGACTGGACAATTCGGCCGTCGTGACGGGAGGCTCTGAGCTGCGTAACTTCTTTGATATAAACTTTATTGATTCTCTCAAAAGGATGTCTTACATATATATAGAGATAACTCAGTAACTACTCTGAATTAAAGATAAAAGGAAACTACTCAATAACCGACAATATGTATGTTGTATTCCTATACGGACTATGCGTCATTGTTTGCTGCCGAACTCGATCCGGACTCTTTTGCTGATCCTTGTGGTTTGATACGGCGGCTATACCCTTTACCCCAATATGAATCCATAACATCTCAACCCTACCCAACATCGAGCCCCACCATTTTGTTAAACTGATCCCTAAATCTCCGATGCGTCCAGGTCTATCAAAATCGATCCAAAATCCGTACCGCACATAGAGGCCAATTGGAGGTGTCTCCCTTCCGAGTTCCGACGGCGACGGCGGATTGTGAGCACGTGCTGTCGTCTTCGCCAGCGGCGGCACCAGCGGCAACGAGCCCACGCAGATATAATTGTTGAGCAACTGATCATAGTTTGTATAAAATGACAAGGTGAAAGAAGATATAACTGTTGGGCAATCAACTAACACCCCGATGACAAATTTTTAGCTTAAAATGTAGACAGTCCATGCAGTTGTTGTTATAAGGTACAGAAGTGCAGATGCAAAGTTGAAATCAATCAAGTAGAAAAGCTAACATAGCAGGTCTGCTTTTGGTGGTTCAAAATTATCCAACTCGATATAATGGCTGCTCCCAGAGGAATCTATGTAAACACATGAACCGCAATATAGATATCTCCACAATTACAAGTAGCTCCTTGTAACTACTTACGTTGATAACATTTTAAAATCACTTATTACGACGCTAAGCGATAAAAAAGTCTTGAACATCGAAAATCAATAAGTAAAACATATATTACTCACCCAATTTCAAACTTCAAGATATTGTAGGAGCTCTCTTCATTGAGTAAACTAAGGAGGCTTTAGCTCTGTGACCTCAGTGTAGCACTTGCGTAAGACAATATCATTGAAACCCCCATAACCGGCTTAAGCTAGCGACTTTATGTTCCTTCGTAATAGCTTTTTGAGGCTATCGCCACAACCGAACCTTAAGCACAATCAATAATTCAATATCACTTTACCACCTACTCATCAAGCAATCAAACATGTCCACCTGTTGGGGGCATTCGAACAAGCTTACCTTTTGTCTCTTTCATGTGCAGGACATCACGGGTCATAGCAACCCGAGGAGGCAATCGCACCAGATAACAAGATCACCACCGAAGGTAACAATACTAACAAAAGGAAATAGGAGCAACCGCGACGAGAAATTTGTGATGCCTTTAAGCTTATAGAGGAGGAAGGACCTTGTTGAGTGACTTGAGCAAGCCGGTAAGGCGACTCAGGATCGGATCAGCACACCGCACACGGAGAGAGACCCCGCCATCGATTATGATGTTTCAGAGAACACAAGATTCCACACAAGCAACACATTTCACGCAATTTAATCATAACAAAGAACCACTATTAGATATCAATCAATCGCCATAAGTGAAACAAGCATTAGTGCTAGAGCATTACAATGTTGTGCATCCGGTTCTCGGGACGATCAAGTAGGGCGTGCCCTTTCGGACCATGTAGTGCGACCGACGTAAATCACCCCCATCGCCCATGAGCGCACCCAAGCAAAACCAACAAAACAAGATTTTTTTAATCTTTTAGGCGCTATTTTGCACAGCATATGGATGACACGAGTATATGAATCAAGAGAGGTGTAGGAAGCGGTGGGCGACCTTCCTTGGCGTCGGCTTTGATGGTGTTGAGGTGAGCTTCCCAACTGGCGGTCAAGATGTTCTGCAAAGGACAGGAGAGAGGTAGCTAGAGCGAGAGAGCACCAAGTGAGGAGCGAGCACCGAGGTTGTTGGTGTAACGCCCCCAAATTCGGGGGACGTTAAACTCTTCACAACCGTCTAGGATGTGCGATTCTATGTAAGTAAAGATGTCTCAAGCAAGCTTTCGATCACAACAAAAGCCAATATTTTATTACATAAGATTAAGGCTTAATGTACCCGCTTTTGACAACGACACGGGCATCCAAGCCCAAAGTTAATATAATACAAGACAAAGGAACTTCAAACCACAGGCACACTTGAGTGTGGTCGAGACCTAATAACAGTAGTTGCTTCCATCCGCGGGTCCACCAAAATCTTATTCAACCAGATCCTCTGCATAATCCCTGGTTTCTTCTGTAGATTGTTTGCAGATTATGCAAGAATGAGTACTACTACCGTACTCAACAAGCCACATGGTAAAGCTAAATAATTACATGCAAGGAGTTCAAAGGATGGTTAGGGTTTTACCTTAACAGGCATATGTGGATGCAATTTGTAGTTAAACCGGTTTACAAAACAGTAAAACAATAATATATAATAACATCAGGGGTTTCTCAACAAACCACAATTTCCAACTTACCATCTCCAAAACTCTACTTATGCCTCATGTAATCGAATCACCCATTAACACTGCCTTCATTAACCTAAGCACGGCAGATTCAATACCTTTTTATACACTCTGCAGAGTTGCCCAACTTTACCCACAAGATATCTCAAACTCACATTATCACACATCATGTTTACGTACAACTGAGTTGGGATAACAAAGCCTTTTCACTGCTCAACCTTTTTAGTCTCTACCCGGTAAGTCTATGGACCATTTAGCCTTTGGGAGACTCCACTGGCCACAATGGATCTTGCACCCCAATGCTGATGGCACCTACCGTTGTGTAGACCAGCGAGTGCCCCTTTAGGCCCACCCCTGTCTCATTCTCGATGCTGTAGATATTCAATCGGATGAACAGTGTACTAAGCTAGGGAGTAATGACCACACTTGTGGTTGAGCGGTTTTCTGTGTCTATTACTTGGCACAAGGTTCTTGTCCTTACTTGTCATCCAGTGAGGCAATGGCACAACACCATCTCGTGGTTGCCCACCTCGAGATCTCACTGATGACTCACTTTTTAACACAAGTCTATTGAGTTGTCCAACTTAATGGACACAACCCTCAATTCTCCACCAAAACCATTGGTGAACTACCAATACTGCTTTTGATTGATAGCACAATTGAGTGACAAAGCTACTTATATAGATAATATTTTATGTGAACTTGTCAAGGTTAATATGGCCTACAAATGCTGGGTGGGTTTGTCTGTGGGGTAATAGGAATAATCTAATTATCATGACATTCAAAAGTATTATTTCAGTAATTAAAGTAATTGGCACAAATATAATAATGAAAGTAACAATATAAATATATGACATGTGGGTTCAAAATGATCAAGGAATGTGACTTGCCTTCTTGCACAAAGTCCCGTTGATCTCGCTCTTGTCCGGCGTCTTCGAGTCCAGGTCGTCAATATCGAAACCTAACGAGAAGCAAAGCAATAAAAAGAAACCGGTAAAAACTAGCTCGACAAGGAACGATTTGGGAACAACAAGCAAGTAAATAAAACCAAAAAGAAACTTAAAGGAAGATGGCGTGGGATGGTGGGAATTTATCTGGTGCTTGATTGGATTGGACGAAGTTGTGAGATTTGGATCCAAGTACAACAAAAATATTGTAATGGATTAAAGAGATCTATAGGAAGGTGGATAGATTTATTTGGAGCTTGGTATAGCTGAACGGAGTCAAGATTGTGTTTTTGGGATCGAGGCGGTCTGAAAGGACATAAACTGTCAATTTAGGGTTTTGGCGGAAAAAGGGTCGGATAATGAATAGTACTATTTTAGTTGGGGAGTAGTATCCTGCACTTGTCGGTGACGGAAGGGCAACGGATTTGGCCTTCGCCATCGCCATGGACCCGCTTCGCCAAGACAAAGAATCGCGTGAAATGTTTCGAGGCGGGAGGTCAAGTCGAGGAGGAGAGGGGTGGCGCTGTCCAACTCGGCAAAGAGGAGGCAAAGAGAAGACCGGGAAGACGGGAACGACGGCGGAGAGCACCAGCGGCGGTGGACGGCGGCGATGCGAGGGCTCGGACTCGGGCTTGTCGAAGCTTAAGTGATGCTTGATCGAACTGCTTGAACAGTTTCATTGTTCTGTATACAGAGATGCAGAGATGGAGTTGTCGAAAAAAGGTGCACCGAAAATGCTAATTACATGGTTGAGTGCAAGCTCATCGATACATATAACTATCACGTAACAAGCTTAAACTCGCGTAACTCGGCTCGAATTGCGCCAAAACCACCATTCACAAGCAAATGGTACAACCGACACAACATACCTTTGCGCTAATAACTTATGTAACTTTGCTTTAGCTTTTAGTTTCGGTTTGAACACGCTTAAAAGGTAAAATATTTATATATATACCGAAAACCGCCAATTGGGTGATCTATGTATATATAGTCTAGTCTATTCTTTGTGTAGGCTTGGATGGATTGTTGAATCATGTTCCGTTAAAAAAATCATTCTCAAGACACGGTCGAAAGTAAGCTCACAAGTAATACCGAACTCACTATGCAACCAGAGCTGCAATTGGGTTAGGTTCAAACCACGCTTTACGAGTAGGAGGACTAGTGCTATAATTGAAACAAACACCCAACCAAATTAGCAAAGACAATGATTACAAGAAAAGAAGCAAGATCGAGTGTTGTTTATTCCATCGTAATAAAGCCATATTGATGCCGACCGCTTTGTCTCACAACTGCATGAAACGATGATATAATAATAGTTTCTACTAACATGTCCATGTCTATATAACACTCATAAATTTCGCTCCATTTCAGCAAGGCTACGAGAAGAAAATTGTCTGCCCTCCGGACCTCAAAGACAAGGCAACATGAAAAGGAAATGTCTTGATTATCGCCGAACTAGCCGAACTTGTCTCTCCCAAGCCGGTGGAGATGGTAATTGATGGTCTTTCTTTGCGTTCTTGGTTTGCCTTTCTCGCAATAAGCATAAAAGGAGGCATCAGATTCATTTTCAACTCTCAAGTTTAGGTAAGCAATCCGAGGGATGAAAAATTCTAAATAGTAAGTCGAGGTGAGAAATTCGACTTATGAGGGATGCAAAAAAACTAAACAAAGGTGGTGGAAACACGAGCCCGATCGCAGCAACCAAGAGCTCCTTCGCCTCATGCACTTGTCATCGCTTTGCTTGTTCAGGGCAGCGGTTGAGGAATGACACCATCTCCATCATGCAAGGCTTCACGACACCACCAAACTTCTTGGGTTTATGTACAGCCCACCAGCCTTCCGACCCATTCTGCCACTCCACCGATTAACACGTGAGTTAAACTCTACAGTGAGTAATGCAAGCAAGAAAGGTTCCCAATAGCAATAACAGATGCGAAGAACTTTACAATGCAGAATACAATACAAACAATATAGGTGTGTGAAGGCACTTTCGGGTTAGATAGGTGTTTCATTGCTATAGTAGCATTCATGTGCTGTGGCTTGAATATTGCAAAGCAATCGAAAATTCTCCTTCAAGAGAAACAAAGATACTATACCACGCAAAGGGCGGATCTAGGATTTGATCACGCCAAAGCTAAATTCTAATAGGCTAACATCTTAAAACTAACGATAATTTCTACCCACACTAGGACAAAACAAAAAAAAAAGCCAAAGCAACTGCGAAAATTCTCCTTCAAGAGAAACAGCATACTATACCACGCAGTGGTGGATCTAGGATTTGATCACGCCTCGGGCTAAATTCTAATAGGCTAACATCTTAAAACTAACGATAATTTCTACCCACACTAGGACATAACAAAAAATAAGCCACAAATGCTTCATTGACATGAAACTTTAGCAAAAATGCTTCAACATAAAATATAATAAGAAAAACATGGCAAAACATAAATAATATAGCATCTTAGAGATACAAATTGAGTACCAAAATAACGAAGATTTTATCTCTATCCTAGCCCACCATTTCTTCGTCAATAGTAGGAAAATAAGATGACAATGTCTTGCTCCTCTTCATTTTGTATCTCTAATTCCTAAATAAGAAATGCACTTATTATTTATTAACAATCACCAAACCTCTATATACCATAAGGAACATATGATTGCATTAGCTCACCAAAAGACCACCTGCATAGTTATGACGATATCTTAAAGCACACTCCATATGATTAACAAACACTTATTTACACACGTGTACACAACCAACATGGCAACACCCTCTTAAATTTCAGAGATGGCAATAACCTCAGACTCTCTTACTACTAATTACTATGCATCTTTAAAAAAACTTTCAGCCTCCAATTGCATAACAAAAGAGACAAGTATGGATTCGAGTAGAAATCACAATCGCACCAGATATAACCAACAATTGCACAAAATCACAAGTAGTGTGCAGTGTGCACTCAAGCATAAATTGCTACACATGCTGTTCTCTAACAAAATGGTCCTATTACGCATCAACGGCTACGGCTCAAGCTGTACGTGCAAGCAACAACGCAAGTAACTTCCACTCCTGTAAAATCTCACACGAGCACGGATTCGAGAAGCAGCAACTGCTCGCGAGTTGCAACACCCAAAGTACGAAGCATCGGCGTTTGGAGTTGAGAAATTAAGCGGTAAAAGAGGCACGAGGGGAACCTGGCGTGGTAGTAGAGCTGGGAGTCGGGCGTAGAGGCGAGGGCACGGCGCCGGTGGAGGGAGGTCGCGGAGGGAGGGATGGCCGCCGGGCGTGGAGGCGAGGGCCGGAGGGCGCGGCGCCGGGCGCAGAGGGAGGGGCGGCCGCCGGGTGTGGAGGTGAGGGATTAGGTCTGGTGGTGGGAGTGGGACTCGGGAAGACGGGAAGGAATGGCCGAATGGGAGGCGTGGCCGCGTGGGAGTGATGGGCTGTGGCGTGGGAGGTGTGGGAAGGAGGCCAGCGACTGGGCCGGCTTGGATGGGCCGATTCGTGAATGGTTGGGCCTCAGGCTAGGGCTGGGCCGGACGTAGATGGGCCTATATCATAAAAAATTTCCCACTGAGAGTTTTGCTAGACCTCGGCTATAGCCTACCTGCTTGGGCTCCAGATCCGCCCTTGATACCACGTTATCCAGCTTAGTACTAACTCCATCAGTGCATAGTAAACTTGAACAGGGCAATAAGATTGCATTCGGTTTATACGGTATAAATTTATTTCGGTTTTTGGAAGTTGCAAACCGAATTAACCAACTGAAAAAATAAGCCGCACCGAATAAACCGAAATATTTCGGTTCAGTTTGTTCGGTATTTTGGTATACCGAAATTTTATCCCTCAGCAACTAGTAGCAATTAACAATGGGCACATATGATTCTTCATGGTTCCGGCAATGGTATGACAATTGACAAAAGCCATTTGCTAACCTTGAGTGGGTAGCGGCGCTGTGGGAAATGGGCGCCAGAGAATCGAGAGCGAGGATCGGCGGAAGCGATCTTTGCGGGGAAACGGACCGCCAGAGTGGAGGATGGCTGATCGCTGCATGGGAATCTGGTGGCGGCGGCGGTGGCCGATGGGGGCGGGCGGCTGCGGGCTGCGAGGATCACCGGAGAGAGGGGGCCGGAGTGAGAACTGACGGTGGGGAACGGGCGGCGGCGGCCGGTGGGGAACGGGCTGCCGGCCTGCCGCCTGTGGCTAGGAATTGGGATTTCGGATTTGCGATGTGGAACCTGGAGGCTGGAACGGGGCGGCCTCGTGCGAAAGAGACAGAGAGAGAGGGACCTTAGGGTTACGGGGTGGAGTGGTGGACGGCCTTGGGCCTTGGGCCTTGGAGAGTTCGAACTTGGGAGACTTGGAGTCGGAGCAGTGGAGCACAGCAAACTCACAGCCAATTCGGTAATTCGGGAATTCGGTTTCATGAGTAGGAAACAAAGACTGCCACGAATAGAGCGAAAAAAACTCGAAACGATTATCGAAAACCGATAGTTTCGGTTAATTCGGTTCGGTTTCTCGGTTTCGGTAAAAATATCCATCCCTAAATAAGATGACTCAAATATATGTATTTTCACCGAGGTGCCAATGTTCGGATTTGTAATTCACAAAAGTAATTTTTTTAACTTGCATAAGCGAAACAACAATTACAAAAGGGCACGAGCACTACACGGGGGAATAGCACGAAACTCGCTGAGCTACAGCGACATTTTTTAGTAGGAGAATTTGGTCGAACAGGTTGTGGGAGTTGGCAAATATTTTTTTTATTAACAGTAAAACTTATTCAAACCGAGAACACAGTAATTAATTTTCAATTACAGCTATATGCATCTAACAGTGGTAACCATACAAAGAAACATAATATAACATTCTGAGACGTCCAGCCATTATGTAGTGAAGCTTTGATGTACTGCCTACTGAAGTAGTTCTCAAGCCATATTTTAGTTAAAAAGAAATTCATCCATGACATAAACGCGTACAGTGTATGCAAATGGTTTTAGAATATACAAATACAAATGCTAGTAGCATAATTGTTTTCATTAATTTAGTGGCCTTAGCTAGCACTAATAATTTATTTATTTTTAATATGTGGTAATTAATTTAGTGTCATAATTTTTTTTGTAACATGTGGTAATAAATTTGGCATAATTATTTTAGTGCTATTTTGGTCATCGTAATTAATTCAGCCATGACTAATGTAGATCTCATTACGTAACACATGTTCTCTGTATTTAAGCGTAATTTATAATTTCTAGTAATATATCGTCATCATCAATATTTTCGCTTATAGTCTGTCTCTTTCATGTCTTGCAAACCATACCTCTACCGGAGCTTCTGGAACCCTTCTACAACGAGAATCACTGATGCAAGTTGTGGATCGACGGACGCAGAAAGTGTGCATCTCGAGCCCACCGAAAGTGGAACATGTGCATCTCGAACCTCCACCGGCCGACAAGCACCGACAACAAACCGCCATCGGGGTGAACGGACGTCCGACGGAGACCACCGCGAAACGACAACAAGCACGTGTCGACGGACCGTTTTTGTCCACGTGGCATGACCCACGAAGTTCGCCGGTGGCGCGGCGGATCGATGCTAATTTTACAAATTTCGCACGAGACGATATTTCTGAGAAAAAAAAGTTTCCAACAATGCTATTTGCGCCGAAAACTCGCCGACAAGTTGCCTCGGTAGGTAACACAACAACTCGTCAAGCCATCAACAAGGACATCGGCAATCGCTCAAACGGAGTCGGCGATGATGGGAGGTCGAGACCATTCGGGAGATCTGCTAAGGCCCTGTTTGGAACGGTGTGCTTTCAAAAGCGGCTTCCGATCGCGTGGCTTTTGGTCAGTCAGGTGAACAATGGGCAACATTTAACGGTATTTAACAACAATTGACGACTATTAACGACGACTAACACAATTGACGAGAACTACCGCAATAAACGACAACTACCGATATTGACCACGATAGACACAAACCATAAAGGAATAATGAGATGTCATTTTACAAGTTATTCACATAGACAGAAACATTGAACATTGCAATAACAATCAGTGAAGGCAATTATGGACAATTTGTATGAATGTAGCTGTATATGTAATAGGAACTTGCATTAATGGAGATAATTACAATAAGAGTAATTGAACAAATTTCTATAGATGTTGAGGCATCCAGAGTTACTTCAACATACTACAAAACAACTTGAGTAACCAATACAAGACCATGTTCCATGCAAAAAATTCATCCATTGATCATGCTAGGATCCAAACTAGAAGCAAGAGAAATCAGATTAATCATCTTCACAACAATTGCATACAAGGTAGTCAGAGTCGAGATCCCGAGTCGGATCGATTTGCCTCCAGTAGGATCGAATCGTAGTATCGAATCGTAGAATCGGCGATTTTACGGATTTGTAAAAATACACATATTTAACATCTATACTATAAGTTTGTATGATTGTTATATGGTTTACCACTTGCATGTTCCTTAAAAGTAGCTAGACATACTCCAGAATAAAAAGAGCTTATCATTATCAAGCTCAAGATTGCTCATGCCATAATATAGATATTTGTACTAGCATTACCATAATCGATACAATATTTTGCATGCTCCTTGTTTATTTATAGTTTCATTCTCGAAATTAATATCAACAAATTTTGCTCTAAAACAAAATATCGGCAAAGCCGGCCTCTAAAAAAATTGCCCTAAGTCTCTACGAGTAGGATCGACAAGGAGATTTGGATCGACAGTCGTCGTGGGTTCGTAGAACCGTAAGACTCTAAGAGTAGGATCGCGATCCTACCGACCTTGAGTAGGATCGGATCGGTAGTAAGACTTGGATCGACAGGCTGTCGTGGGTTCGTAGAGTCGTAAGACTTTAAGACTTGGATCGCGATCCTAACTACCTTGATTGCATATCCATTCATGTTCCAATATACACTCTAAAAATTGCATGGAGCTTCAATGTCTTCCAATTGGAATAGTCCCTTTTCAAACTGTCCCAATGGTTCTTTAATTGCTTACGGTTGTACTCTTTATTAGTGTGTTATTTGAACTTTGTTATAAGGTTGTGATACCCTTTGTTATTCAAACATTGCAGGGGTCTATTTTTTGCAAGCACCTCTTCACGCAGATGCCAATGAACACTTCATTTGTGAATGCATCCCATATAGCAGTGTTTGCGGCTTGTGCTTTATCCATCTATATATTAGGAAATATGTAACTACAACATGGAACTGCCATATAGTTTGTGCTAGTTCGGATTTCTGTCAATAACGAAGACTAATATTGTTGTTCTTATGGACAGACAAGCACTAATGCTCTATGAAAGGACTAATCATTCATGGCCCACTATTATGCTTCCATTGAGTGGGTCTGTCACATCCCCAAATTAATAAAGATAGTTACTGTGCACCTCATGAGCATACATCATTATTTTCAAGCATTTGCATTATACAATGCACTTGAAAAATCTGTGAAAGAGATTAAACCTATCTTGTAAATGGAACCCCAAAAGAAAAACCAAAACAAATGCTACTAAAGTTTCCTGGGAATAATTTATTCAAGTACTATATTAATTATCATGAATTAATATAATTTTTCCTAAATTTTTGGAACAAGTTTAAACCCTAAGAAAATTCAAACACAATCTAAAGACCTACCTTAAGTTTGAATTTATAATATACAAATTATATCATGAAAAGTATGATATTATAATTTTTATGAACATTAGACTATCCCAGGAACCTCTAGAAATTATTTCAGAATTTTTGGGATTTTATTTATATTTTTAAGGCTCTGGTCAAACTGGAGGATCAAATTTAAACTTAGTCAAACCCTAAAACTCAAACACAGTCGCATCGCTCACCGGTTCGAACCCGACCAGCGAAATGACTCGATCGAGTCACTAAACGCACCCCACATGCAGACGTCGGATCTATGTTAAACGGCCCAGATCTCATCGCCTTACAACCAATCCAAATCTTCCTTCAGATCCGAGCCTCCATTCTCGATCCAACGGTCGCGCCCACTCACTTGCGCTGAAGCGCCTTGTACATCGCCATCTCGGGCCCACACGTCAGGGTCATCTTCTTTGTCCCGTTGGCGCGCGCAGGGTTCTTGTGCCACGTGGCCGCGTTCTCCTTCCGCGCACAGTCGACGCCGTGACCGCACCGCCCGTCCTGGCCACTCCTAGCGCTTCTTCCCTTGACGCCGCCTCCACGCCGTCACGTCCCCGGGGATAATACCCCCTCTACGCCTTCAACCAAGCTCACTTCTCCTCTGTTGACTGAGGAGGGGGGAGCTGGGTTGAGCTCTCTACGCAGGTGAGTCCCCTCCGCGTGGTGGCCCTCGATTCAGCACTCAATACCCTCTCCATTTTTGCTGACCTTACCTCTTGATCTTGCTTGTAGCCTCTGGACCACCGCGGTGCCAGTACAAGCTCTAGAGCGCGCCCGGGGCTAACCATTGTTGTCATCCGGTGAGCTCTTCTCGAAACCTTTCGCGTCACATTGTGCCTTAGGGCCTAACTAACCTTTCCCCTCAACTAATTTGTCGGATTGTGGACAAGAGCTAGGGAATTTGGGATTTTCCCCCTTATCGGGCAAGAACCCTATTTCGTCCCCCATTGTCGATCGAGTAAGACGCTTACCAATCCATTGTTTTTACACCATCTCCTTATCCTTCTTAACCTCCCCAGAACACTCATTGTTCTTAGTTTTGTGCCCAGTGACCTACCCTCGGAGAGCTTGCCGCCGCCGTCGCCATTGCCGTGGCCATCCCGCACCCAAGCTTCTCCGGCCTCTCCTGAGCCTCGGTAAGCTTCAGTGTGCCTTACCTTAGCTTATGCGCATGCTTGTTTGCACACCGCGGAGCTCAGTATGCACATGCACGTACACCGTAGAGGCGTCGCCGCCCAACTCCGGCTCGCCGCCGTTCTAGGGCGGTGTAGCCACAGTCACCACTACCAGGAGGTGCGCGCCGCTATTGTGGTTCTAACCCTGCCCTTGGCTCACGCAGCCGTGGCCGGGAACGCCGGCGAGGATCTGGCGAAGCCGGCGAGCACGTTGTCGGGTTTTCCGACATGGCCTGTAGATGATCATTAGGGATTAATTGCAATGATTAGCCATTTAATGAGGGTCTTTGTCGGAAAACGGGGTTAAAACGTATTAAGTGTAAACCTTCTGAGTATGACAAGCGGGCCCAGGGAAGGTTAAGTGGGAGTGTAGTGTTGCAATATGTTTTCCTTTAAGGAAAACGTATTTCTTCCCGGCTTAAATAGAAAATACGTTTTGAGTTTAAGAAAGCGTATTTAGCTGAATGCGTTTTTTGTTGCAGCTCGGTTGGTCATTTTGACCGAGTCAACCATTGACCCGGGGGTCCCTCTGGTCAGTGACCGCAGCTAAGCGAGCCCTCGGTAAGAAAAGTGTTAAACGCATATTAAAATCCGAAATAGGTTATTTGCACACTAAAAAATATGTTTAACTTCAAAAATACTTAACTAATTCATATTAAGTCCAAAAACAGTGAAACTAATTTTGTTAATTTTAATTTTAACTAAAATTTATTATAAAATTGGTTTCACACATATCACTATCCCAGAGAATGTATTTGGTGGAGGATAATCCAAAACCCCAAATTAATTGTATACTAGTAAATGTTGTTAACTTTAAAAATGCATAACAAATGCATCTTAACTCCAAAATGGATGAAACCACTTCTGGTAATTTTCATTTTTGATGAACTTTATATTAAAATTTGGTTTCAAACTTGTCTCTGTAGCAGAGAGTATTATTGTGGAAATTGATCCATTAAAACTATTATTTTTACAAAAGGAAATGCTGATAACTTTAGAAATTCATAACTAAATCATGAAAACTCCAAATGAGGCAAACTCAACTGATTTAGTCTTGTATTAATATTCTAAATTTATCCATATAATCCTTAATCCCACTACTGCTCTACAAATTTTGACCTTATAAGTAAATTACTTAAAGAGGACGTATTGAAAGTTGAAATTCAAATCGTTATAACTCTCACATGCTAAATCCAAATGAAATAATTCTTTCACCTAAATTCATATAAAATCATGATTTACCTACTGTAGAAAAATCATGCATTTTTGAGTACTTTGGATTTTGGAGTATTTCTCGAGATTTATTCGGTGTTGTATTTATTTAGATACCGAGCCTATTGATATCGACCTTTACGCTACTGAGGGAGAGCAGCTTAGCTACCAGCAAGGCAAGCATCATTTGAACTTTCTTTTGCATCATATTTGATCCCAGTTTTGTTAAGTTAGTGCAATGATAATTGCTTGCATGCTATTTTGATAATGTCACTATTTTTGTGATGTGTAGATTAGTTATCTCCTACTCATTGAGGTTTATCTTGAATCATGAGTAACACCAGTACCACATGCTTAAGATAGGATTGTGTGACTTATATTGTTCGGGTTTGCTTAGCCATGTAAGTCTAGAACTGGTAGATGATTGTCGGGAATAATCCGACAATTATGGGATACACACAACTTTTATCATATACTTTTGTTTCAGATCTTCGAATCTGTTTTATGAGTTAAATCTTTATCATTTTAAATGAACTTTTGGTCTGGACAAGTGTTGGTTAGTGATGGTGTCTTTGTACACGAGATTGGGAAAGTGTTGGACTTGTCTAGACAGTTAAGGACCGAACTTTGGGTACCTACGGTTCAAGCAAAACTCGTGCTATCACACGTGGTATATGGGTGCTGTATGATTAAGTAAGGGGAGGATTTTGTTGTGTTAGGTCCCACGGTGGTGGAGGCGTTGCCCGTTCGGACGGTCCGAACGGCCCAAACAATCTGGACAGTCCAATTCAAATCCAACGGCTTACGCGCAACTCAGATTATTCACGTTTAAGTAGGGCGTTAAAAATATGAAATTTTTCAGAGAAGCTACTGGGATGATATAGATCCCATATAAATTTGGAAACTTACTGTTCATGATTCAAATACTTATTTTAAAATATTTAAACCGACGAAGTTTAAATAAGGACATACAAATTTCATAAGGTCAAACTTGTAACACCCTGGCTATTTAGAAGCCAAGATGTCACTTAAATCATCTAACATATAACCATAAAGCGGAAGAATTTGAATAATATCAACTAATGACATAAAGAGATCACTATTTAATAGAACCATGGCATGACAATAGTCTAAATTCAAGCAAGTATAACGAAGGGTGATCGAAGATCACAAGCAATACATAATCAATCATAACATAGAAAGGTTATCAACCACATCTAAATTTAATTATTACAGTTCGTCAATTAACAAATGAAGGCTAGAACCAAGTCCTATTATTGGATTGAAATATGGTGAAGTGAACGAATAGTGCATGTCTATTCCCTCCCAATAGAGCCATCATCAACGATCACCTAAAATAAACAAACAAAGCAAGAATGAGTCCGAGACTCAGCAAGTACAGTGAATAATTGAACTTACAACAATTATGAACAAGGCAACATCTTTTAAGAATAAGAACATAACATCGAATGAATATATGAATGAATGAAATGAATGGATTGATTGAAAGGAATGGACTGCACACGTGCTTATACCGGTATAGCTAGTGACACACCCGTCAGTGTTCACCTAAGCCCGCATTTAACAACATACAGGGATCCAAGTCCCATATGAAGAACATTTCATACGGGTGTCCAAATCTGCCCACATTGGAATGGTGGGTCTTACATGCCCATACTGGAATTGATGGTTCTTATAATCCACTCCCGTGGAAGGAACATGAAAATGGATGCATGTATTGAAATATGAATTATGAAAGGCATCATGTCTACACATGGAATTAACACATAAGAAAGGAACATAAACTTTGAATATTCTTGTGGATCACAGAAAAGCACAATACCAACATCAAGCATCCAGCATTCACTAATCATAAGAACACCAAAGTACTTGCTCGCTCGCTATACGCGCGTGAGTAGGCACAGAGCGGTGCCCCTAAACCCAAGCCTCTCCGCCTACACAAGTAAGTACTCAAAATGAGAACAACATGGTACAAGACACTACCATTAATGTTCTACAATACCCTCCCGAACACCTAAGAAATAGCCATAATCCCTAATATGAAAACAGGCAACACAACCACGGAATCGAATCTGGACATCAGAACAAAAATAACCATAACTATTGACCTGGGACTCGAAACGAGGTGAGCCCAGTTCCTAAAGAAACTTAACAAACATATCTACAACATTCTAGTTGGCGAGATAACCCAATTCGGCCAAAATAAAATGCTAACAGGCAGTTTAACTCAGAAGACAGATTCTGCCCAAACGAAACGAACAATAGTAAAAAACATAGCATAACTTTTGATCTACAACTCCGATTAAGGCATTCTTTGATATTCTGGAAAGGCTATGAAATTTACTAAAACAATATAGTTGGGTGAAAACCTTGAATTTGCCTGTAACATGAAAATAAATTAAAAGACAAATTAACAGATCAATCTCTAAATATCTCTAGGAGATGGAAATCTCCTATTCGACCTCTAAGAACCTGAAATCGGCCGCGCAATCTACTGGACAGTACTGAAACTCTAACAGCCGCAATTTGATTCAAATCAATCTATTCGAATTCGCATCTAATAAGCATAGAACAGCGAAGAACGCTTGCGTTACCCTTGACGACAGATGAGCTCGCTAAAACCTCCACGAGATCCTCTGTGAGAACCCGGGGTATTAAACTTGTAATACTTAACCATCCAATTGGTCCTAGCATTACAAATGAAATATCCCGATTCTCGGCGCATATGTACTTCCCAGAGAATGCAGTACACATACCCCATACAAAAATTAAGCATCCAATCCATACAAGACATAGATTCCAAAGTACAACTAAGTAATTCAAAAGACATACATAATAGAGTTATTACAAAAAGGGGCCGACCGGCCAAATAACAACTAAAGAGTTAGAGTAGCAGCGGAAACAGATAAGCCATAAGATGGCGATAACAAAAGCCAATTAGTGTGCCTTAACCCACAAGGCAACCAACCGAAAACGGTCAAGCTAGTCGTCGAACCCACCGCAAAGCTCACAAAAGTGCATCCCTTGGGGACCCACCTCTTCCTCTGCAACAATTACATTTAAGCATAGCAAATGAGTGCAAAAATTGTACTCGCAAGACTGATGTGTGGAATAACAGACCTATAATTAGCTACATGAAAGCTTTATTTAAGTGGAGGAAGGCTCAAGACTTACTTTTAGCATAAAGCAAGCTTTCATTTGCAATAATGTAATAGATTTAAAGCAATTTAACAATCTGATTTTTAAAGATTGAAATAACAGCGGGTAATAATAGATAAATGGTAACAACAACCTAGAAGTGACTAACCCAATAGTCACCACAACAATGGCATGAATTCCCCATTCATACCACCCACATCAAGTTTTAATTAAATGTTATAGTCTAACTCTTGCAAAACCTAACCAAGCGTGTCCATAACCTAGGACGAGGCTATTCAAATAGTTTTAACCTTGCAGGGGTGTACCATTGTACCCACATGTTAGACCGCCTTTTCGCCACATGATTAGCACACTTCCTTTGGTATGCTGGCACGGCTAAGTCCTACGAGACGTTTCCAATATTGTGCATTAACTACGAGTCGCCCATATGCAAAAAGCCCATATGTTGATACGGAGTCATCAAAGATGCTCACCGCCTTAGAAAAGGACGATGCTACTTGCAGTGGATAACCTCCACCACTGTTCACCCAAACACATATAAGTTTCTTTTTCAACACAACACACACAACCACCATGCGACTCAGAATTAACACACGCCAAAGTACTAAGTCAAGAGGGGTCCCATATGTCCCTCATGTGGTTAGTACGCAAATTACCTGATTAGTGTGACACAAGATGTTCGGTCCTTGTTGACTCGGGCACCATTCCAGTCACACCCAAAAGATCACACCATCAACCATTGTGCCCAAGTCTCAATTATTTCATTTTTATTTTCAGTTTTTAACTTTACAAAGTAACAAAGCACAAGGTTCTGAGCATAATGATAATAATAATTTTGTGTGATCAAGGTTATCGACAAAGTCGATAACCGCCCAATCTACCGGTAGCTAAGCAATTCTAAGCATGACATCGCAAGGACAATAAAAGAGCATAATTAAATCATCGGGCTCTAATTCACCAGCGATATTAATATCTTATGGTTTGTGGCAGGGGATAACAATTTTAAAGGCAACCATCCAATAGGATTAGCTACCTCTAATCGGGAAAATACTTTGACACAAAAGCATGCATACATACAGTTGAAACAAAGTATTAGACTTTAAAATATAATGGGAGAGATTATGATCAAACTGCTTGCCTTACTACAGCTCACTGCCCTGCTGCAGAGGATCACTCGCGCAATCAATATTATCGTTAGAACCTAGCGAAAGAACAGGAAGCGCAATAAGAACGAATAATACCGAAAAGACCCAAAAATACAAATTCATCCAAAAATCATGAAAAATTCACAGAAGAAAGAGCATGATTTTAGGTGAATTTAGCAACAAGAATCAATTTATTTGGATGATCTATGCAAAAGTTATGACAGTTAGAAGATCGGTTTTCTGGAAAATCAAAGAAAATTGTAATCTGTTACTGTTCATGTAATTTAAATATTTTGGTGAAACTTTCCAAAGCAGTGGTGCACTTGAAATTTTTATGCCATGCAGAGCTCCTCATGAGATGAACAAGGGAATTGGATTCACCTCATTTGGATCTATGATGAATTTTCTACAATTTTTCAAAGTTGTGAAAGTAGTGCACAAGTTACATGTAAACTAAGATTTTAAGCAATAGAATCATGCTCACAACCTATTTTACAATAATCTACACTAACTGAGGGTGCTAAAAAAATTGAGTTCACTCTATTTGGAGTTACAGAGATATACTTATGCATTTTTGAAGTTAAAGCAATTTCTATTGCAACAATAATAGTAAACCTAAAGTAATTTTGCCAAATGTGTTTTCTGGAATAGAATCATGGTTCAACCTATTTTTATATTAAAGTACATTTAAAAAGGAAACTAAAAAAATTTGAATCATCAATTTTGGAGCTATAATGAATTACTTATGCAATTTTGAAGTTAAACCAATTTTCAGTTCACAAATAAAGCAATTCGGAATTTGTATTAACATGCAATACTTTTAATACCCAGGTTAGCCTAGCCCTAGCCACTGACCAGCGGGGCCACTAGAACAGTACCATTTTCTATTTTCCAGATAATTTCCGATTAACCTGACAGGTGGGACCCGCCTGTCATAGACTTGGTCCACATGCATAGTGCATGGACCGAAAGTCATGAGCTAGGCCCACGGGTGCATGACTAATGGGTTGTTTACTGTGCTTTTAAGGATTTGGGCCCACCTGTAAGTGACACAAGGAACTGCTAACCCGAGATTTTCCGACAAAGATCGAGTCATTAAAACTAATCATCGTCATTAATGCTTAACTAATCATTGCTACAGTATTTTTGCCGGGGAAATCTGACAATGCCCGCTGGCACGGCGGCGCCGACCAAGGCCCAGGATAGGTCCCAAATAGCCTAGCGTAGCTACTGCTAAGCATTTTGGCGACGGTGGAGCACCAGGCTGCCAGCGAGCCGGAGTGGGGCGACAAGACCAAGCTACGGCAAAAGGGGAACGAAGCCCCGATGCACAAATCGCACAAGACAAGCTCTCTTAAGCTACCAGAGGGACCTAGGAAACTCACCCGAGAGTTTGGAGAGGTCGGGGAAGCTCGGAGGTGAGTCGGCGACGATAATGGCCGCGGCGGCCGAAAAGGGGGATTTTCCAAAATCCGAGCTACCCTGCGATGCAAAGAAGAAATTGACCGAGGGGTTCCCTTAGGTGCGCAACAAGGCTAGAGGTGACGCGCAAGATTTGGGTCAAGACTTACCGAGGTGGAGGTTGACACGAGAGTTGACCTCGGGAGCGCGCTCCAACACTTCCCAGAGCGCGAAGCTGGAGCAAGAGCTACAATGCAAGCTAAGTGCTCGCATAAGCCAAAATGGAGAGAGGAAGGAAGGTAGAAGGGAGGAGGACCACGCGGTCGAAGCTTACCCCGGCGTGGAGCTCAGTAGAGCCTCTTCCTTCTCACCCCCGAGAGAAGGAATGAGCGAAAATGGAGGGTTCGGGGAGGTGTTATCCTCGGGTGAGGATGGAGACGGACGCGACATCAAGCAGGGAAGGCTCCGGATAGGCCAGCTTGGGCGGTGGCTACACGGCGTGAAGATGGCAGCGTCTGTGCGCAGCAGAGCGGCGTGGGCGTGTGGCGCTCGCGTTCTACGCGACGCGACGCGAGGTGGACGAAGGAGCTGACAGCTCGGGCCCAGCGGTAGAGACACAGCACGAGCGCGCGAGCGCGCGAAAGAGATCGAGGCGGGCCGTTGGATCTAGATCCAACGGTCGACGTCGTGCGCGCGATTTTAACCTAGGCCGAAACGGTACGCGTTTGCGACCGTGGATGCGCGATCGGACAGCTGCATGCGATGGTGCATTTAGTGGGTTTGGCTGAGCCAGGTTGGCTTTGGGTTCGAGTCAGGCTCGGGTTTGAGCCCGATGAACAGTGATTGCAGATTTGGTTTTTAAAAAGGCTGAGGGAAAAGGGAATTTGTAGAGATAGCTCCGAAACTCCAAAAATGCTGAAATTTTTATGGAAGCTTACAGGAACTGAGAAAATCCTTGTGTAATTTTTCGAGAAATTTTTATGCTCTACATTTCTTTCTAGAAAATCCACAAGCTGCTGCCCTAGGGGTTTGACCAGAATTCAAACTGGTTTGACTAGCCCTTATGATATAGCAGATAAAATCTAAAAATTGTGAGATTTTTCAGAGAGGTAATGAAGATGATCCAGAAGCTAGGAAAAATATTTCTAGAGGAGGATTCCAAGATTTGATCATGGAGTTTTTAAGGTGAACTATTTCCATCAATAGAAACATTGTGCTTTGGGAATAGGAAATACTAGGGGAAAATTTCTAGAAAATTTCAAATGACATCATGAGGCATGAAAAGTTTTAATTTATCCTCATTTTATTACATTTGAAACACAATCCCAAGTTTGGGATGTTACATCCTCCTTTTCTTCTCTTCCTTTTATCTTGCTGCCCTTTCCTTCTTGCGCCTGTTGATTCCTTGGCAGCATTGGCAGCAGCTCACGCATGTGGCACAAAGAATCAATAGCTTGTATCCAGAAGAACATGCGCATCAGCACAAGATCCTTTCTCTCTCTGTCTTTCTTCCTTTAGCACAGACTATGCAGAGGCTTGCATGCAGCAAACTGCATGCATGCATTAATTACAACACAGCTCCCTTTTCCTCTATCTCTTGGCTTTGTCTCTTGCTGGCGAAAGATGCAAAGAGCAAAAGAACACTAGCAAAGAACGCCCACAAAAAGAATCTGAAGAACACCGCATGCAACAAAGACATAGCGAAGCTATGAGCTAACGACGCGAGTAGATGCAGGCAGCGGCCGGGAGTAGAGCGGCAGGAGCGGTTGGCGCAGGAAGGCAGATTGTTTTTGGCACGGCGAAGAGGAGATGGGAAAATGGCTCGGCGCCATTTCTTTGGGAACAGTGGTGAGAAGAATTAGGCTAGGGTTGGCTCCCTTTTTGGCTGGCTCCCACTTGGGCTGAGCCACCTTGGGCTAAGAGCCCGCAGCCTAGGTTTTCCAACTTCAGTAAAAAAAACTCCCTTTAAACCATTTTAATTCCATTCTCTAAATCATTCATCATTTCTAAAACGAAACGAGATATTATATTCTACCCCCCTTAACAGAATTCGACCCCGAATTCTACCCGTCGAAATAAACAGAAGAACAACTGCCACTGAAATGAAACAACAAATTACACGTATCAGTCGTGAACAGACTCGGGTATTGCTCGCGCATGCGAGACTCTTGCTTCCAAGTCGCTTCCCTCTCGGACATATGGAACCATATCACAAATGATGGATACCCAACGGCTTACACCTCAACACTCGTCTCGATCTCCACAGGCTCTCTCAACACGCAGGACTCAAAGATAAGGTCCTACTTGTTGGCCAACGGTTTTAACGAAATCCCAAGCTTCGAATTGCTCGGGTACTCACTTAGCACCAGTACATACCAGACATTGCGTACCTTGCGTGAGGACCCGAGACAGTCAAAGCGATACGCCAACTTCCTAAACCCCGCAACTGTTGAAAACGAACCAACGTACTTGGACCAAACTCCCCTTTGGTACGAAAACACACAGCAAATGCCCAGAACCACCCCTCGGTACACGTCCGTGCGTCCAGTGTCGGCACATATGCCATGCCATATGTCCACTTCGGGACCACACGCGCCAAGCTCCATATGCCCACGCCCCTATCCCGCACGCGCTCATGCAGCGAAGATTGATGCTCAAAATCAAACTCTTCATCTAACAAGGATCACCTCCTTTAAACAAGAATGTACAACAAAAATGGTTCTTAAACCACTGATTCACAAAGAGAATCTAACTAGAAATACAGAGTTATCGTCGTAATCACGCAATACTAACTCTCCACCAAAAGGGTAAAACCCCAAATTTAACAATTCATCACGAAAACAATCCCACTTTCTAAATAGGCAGTTTATGTTTGAATACCACGAAAGCCAAAGGAGAAATCACTCGAATACCCAAACCAAATACTTCTTTTGGTTTCTCTGAATTGTAAAGAATCAAACATGCCAACAAACAGCCAACTCAAAGTGCGGAAGACACCAGTCAACAACACAAAACTCAAACAAGAAACAAGAAAACGCTTCACCACCCGAGGAAACATCCTTTTTCTCAGTCTCTATTTTAGGAAATAAACCTCTCTTGAACCTTGGAATTCGAATTCATCGCTTACCACATGAGCTTAAACCTCTTAATTAAACATCCTCAAATTACGCTCAAACTGAAATACATCATCCACACCATGGTGGAGAGACTCTATTGAATCCACCGAATACTCTAGGCAACTCATCCTACTGACGAAATTAATTTGATAGAAGGCATCCAAAGCTTCACAAAAATTGGTCCCATGCAATCACATTACCTCCAATTTTCCAGAATAACAACTCAGAGTCCTCAGTACGCCCGCTCATGAACTACATCAGAAGGGTTCTATCAACAATCATTCCACTACTCAGAATACTCCAGTTTTCTATCTCCTCTACACACAATCTGATGAGGGCATCCCTAGCTCTTTACCATCTTCTGCTACTACAGATCAAGCTACAAGTGTTGAAGCTCCAAACCTGCCATCAGGACCTATTACAAGAGCACGGGCCAAATTATTAAAAGAACAGGTGAATTTGTTTCTAGCTGAATCACATAATGTTATTAATGAGAATTTCATACTACCTAAAAATAGTGTTTTGCTTGTGCTCAGATTCGAAGATTCAATAATGAACGGAGATGAAGGATATGATGCTGTTCTTGAAGGAAGGCCGTCTGATGAGGAGCTCATGGACCAAGCGGCCCACAAGTTGGTCCATGATCCATTCGGCCAAGGGGAGGATGACCAAGGCCCAAGCGACCAAGCCATCAAGCCCAAGATCAAGAAGAAGTCAACTAAGGAACTGGCCCATGTCATAATGCAAGGAGCAAAACCCATCTACATGACCACGGCCCAAACCGGACAAAGCCCACGCGTGTGAACAGTGCGCGTGAACAGTACCACCTTGATAAGTAAACATGAATAGTCCCTAGGACAAGACTATATATTGAGGGGTAGACCCCCATTGTAAACTTAGACCACGTTTAATATATTTTCAAAGCTTATGCATAATTCTCCTGTTGTGCTTATAGCCAAACAGAGGGAATTGGGCGTTTAGAACAAGGGGTCATTCTTGCTTTTTCGCTGGGAATTGAGGGTTCGATGATCTTCACTTTTGGTCAGTGAGGATCCAATCAAGTGTGTGTTTGGGCGAATTTTCCATAGAGTTGCAAGTCCGTGCATTGGCGCGGGGGATCAGCTGGTGGTTCATCAGGATACACAAGTTATCGGGAGGTTCTACGTCGAGAAGATCGGGCAACCCGCATCACAATCTTTGGGCGACCAAAAGTCTAGCATAAAAATGCAAAGCCCGAATTTAACCTCCAAGACCTCTAAAACGAATTTCTCTTATAACAGATAGTGAAATCATCGGATTAAATCTCTAACATCCCCACAAATGTAACATACTCACTCATTGACATCATCACGAATCACCCACACATTATCGCAATACTTTCCAATTGCGATACTCAATAAAATTGATCAAGGTTTCCATACCTTCGATAATCCCCAACCTTTCAACATGAACTGAAGTTCTAGAATTTCACTATACCATAGGGTCTACTCAGTCGTAACACTATTCAGATTTACTTCGAAGCTAAACATTCCATGTGAATCAAATTTCCTCCAAAAGGTATAGATCAAAACCAATTCATCTTCTACTACTCCTCCAATAGCTTGGTAGCAAAATCTCACCACTACAATTTCTTTTCCCACCACCAACAGTTGCCAAAATTACCCTTTGTAAAACTTTGCAACACAAAACTGTTGATCCTTTCTCAAAAGAAAGAGGCGAACAAGGACAAGTTTCACACACAGAAAACGTTGTCCTCACAAATGAGCACGAAACCAAAAGAAATAATCTGGTAACGAGGATCTTGAAAAAACGGAAGTTGAGTTCACAGTTGAGGGCACACATCCCTCAAAAAAAGAGTAGCAAATAACAGCCAATAAGAAAAAAAAACATTGCGATTGAAATTCGACATCTCTTGAGCGGAAAGCGCAGAAAGTCTAGGAACGATTCAAATAACCACAAGTTACAAAACTTGACTCAAATTCTTAAATACTCGTACTGCACTCTTTCCTTTAACACTGAAATAAATCCTTTGAATCCAAATGATCCTAGCCACAAAACTCGAAACTTTTTCATTTACGGGATTTCACAGAAAGCAAATGGATTAATTTCCTCTTGAAGAAACCAACAAAAAAAATTTCTTTGATTGCAACCTCACTTTGCGTACTCAAACCGAAGAACCCTTAAGACTAAATCATACGGAACTCTTAAGAAGCAATAGGACATTCCCATATACCATTTTATTTAAAATAATTTTAGCTACCAGAACCTTCACGAGCTCTAAAAGATCACGAAAGCTAAACTTGAAATACCCTGATTTAAGCAATATCACCATAGGTGATCAAATTACTATGAGAATTAACATCAATATCACATTCTGATGATTTAATAACAATGACAACATACACTAGTACCAAGAATAATCAAACTTTATTACTCCATCCTAAAACTTCCTAAAGGAAACACAAACCACAAGGTTGAAACAAATTTATTATATCAAGATTACGCTAAGCAATAACAATATCACAAGGCACGCTATCAAAGACTACTTACGAAATTCATCTATTCAACTATTGGTGTTGCTCAACACCATCTTTAGCGCTCATTAACAATTGATGATTGTACTAATCATGTGTGTACATACGGTACTAATTCCATTTGCAATCACATAACCATTTATAAACATAGATTCAACATTTCACCTTTGTTCAGAAATCATTTCAAAACATGATTAACGATTCACTAACATAATTTTCTATCAACAAGGTTTCACGAATCGATACACCAGCATCCATCTGGTCCTTTGTACAGGTTTCGACATTTTTAGCATATCAGGAAATAGGTAAATCTAGCACCTATGTAAGATCCATAGGTTCTGAACAGATATGGACAGTCTTTTATTTAACACACACCATGTATCAAATACAAGGATATCTCAAATTAATCAATTTCACATTCATGGATGGTAGTTAAGAATAATTGATTTGCACCATGCTAACAACCCAACTTGGTAACTCATATCGTAACAATTTATTCGTTTAGTTATAACTTCTCATTTTAAGCATGATAAGACATCACAAAAGGATTCTAACACCTTCCTTCAGCAAAAGAGAGACTTTAAACCTCAGCGCTCGAAGTAATCCAAAAGAAACACATAAAGCCAAAGCTTTCACATGCTAACGAACTTACAACGGAAAACTCTCACTAACCAAACTATCAAATGAGTAAATGAGTCATTCTTTTCCAATGAGAAAGAAGGAACAACCATGAAAACATCAATCTTGCCAATTGACAACGATCACAAGTAGTAAGAGCAACTCAACAGTCGAAAAGCAATAATTGTTTCAGAGAACCAATAGGGATCTATTGAAAACCATAAACTATCATGAACCACGAACCTAGGAGAAATTCATCAACCACCACAGGACAAGAATTGCCAAATTCAAAAATCAAGGAAGAGAACAACTTTCTAAAGCAACTCACGCTTAACACCTGAAACTATGGTATTCGGGGTAACTACTGCCCTAACAACATACCACGAATAGTGGTGTGACCTTGTGAATCCCAGAGTGACAACCACGTCCTCAACTTCTTAACATCCGTTATTGACACGCATAATTAATATAATCAATTATGAGTATATAAGATCATCTCATGACAATCATAGAATAAATTCATAGATACAAGATATCACATCATATCATAGATTAACAACAAGAAAGATAGTACAGAAGCAATTCAACAATTGCTCAACGAATGAAACATAACAATAGAAATGCGGAAACAATGGATTACCCAACCCCATCTACTGTGCACAGTGTGCCATTTTAATAACTTAATTACCACGGACCTAAAGCCCGCTCTGATACCAACTGTAACACCCTGGCTATTCGGAAGCCAAGATGTCACTTAAATAATCTAACATACAACCAACATGCGGAAGAATTTGAATAATATATCATCTAATGACATAAATAGATCAATATTTAACTGAACCATGGCATGAATATAGTCTGAGTTCAAGCAAGTATATCAAAAGGGTGATCGAACATCACAAGCAGTACGTAATTAACCATAATATAGAGAGGGTTATCAACCATATCTAACTTTAATTATTACAGTTCCTCAATTAACGAATGAAGGACTGAACCAAGTCCTATTATTGAAATGAAAGATGGTGAAGTGAACAAATAGTGCATGTCTACTCCCTCCCAATAGAGCCATCATCAACGATCACCTAAAATAAACAAACAAAGCAAAAAAGAGTCCGAGACTCAGCAAGTATAGTGAATAAGTGGACATACAGCAAATATGAACATAGCACCGAATGAATATACGAATGAATGGAATGAATGGATTGAATGAATTGAATGGACAACACACATGCTTATACCGGTATAGCTAGTGACACACCCGTCGGTGTTCACCTAAGCCCGCATTTAACAAAATGTGGGGATCCAAATCCCGTATGAAGAACGTTTCATACGGGTGTCCAAATCTGCCCACATTGGAATGGTGGGTCTTACGTGCCCATACTGGAATTCATGGGTCTTATAATCCACTCCCGTGGAAGGAACATGAAAATGGATGCATGTATTGAAATATGAATTATGAAAGACATCATATCCACACATGGAAATAACACATGAGAAAGGAACATAAACTTTGAATATTCTCATGGATCACAGAAAAGCACAATACGAACATCAAGCATCCAGCATTCACTAATCATAAGAACATCAAAGTACTTGCCTTTCGCGCTACCACGCATTAGTAGGCAATGAAGGTGCCCCTAAACCCGAAGCATATCCGCCTACACAAGTAAGTACTCGAAATAAGAACAACATGGTACGGGACACTACCAATAACGTTCTACAACATCTTCCCAAATACCCAAGAATTAACCATTAACCCTATTATGAAAACAGGCAACACAACGACAGGAACGATTCTGGACAGCAGCGCGGAAAAACCATAACTATTGATCTGGGACTCGGAACGAGGTGAGCCTAATTCCTAAAGAAACTTAACTAACATATCTACAACATTGTAGTTGGCAAGATAACCCAATTCAGTCAAAATAAAATGCTAACAGGCAGATGAACTTAAAAGACAGATCCTGTCTAGATGAAACAGACAGCAGTAAAGAACAGATCACGACTTTTGATCTACAACTCCGATTAGGGCGTTCTTTATCATTTCGAAAAAGCTTATGAAATTTGCTAAAACAATCTAGTTGGGTGGAAACCCTGAATTTTCCTCTAACATAAACATATCTTAAAAGACAAATTAACAGATCAATCTCGTCAGAATTCTGGACAGCAAGAATGAAACTATCATAACTTTTGATCCGTATGTCGGAATTAGGTGTTCTTGGCGGCCACGGAAAGCTAAAAAAATTATCTAAATATCTCTAGGATATGGACATCTTGAATTCTGTGTCTAAGAACCCGAAATCGACCACGGAAGGTACTGGACAGAATTGAATGTCTACCGGCAGCAAAACGATCCAACCCAATTAATCGAAATCGCCTCTAATCGTCAACAAATAGCGGGGAGAACACTTCGTTACCCTTGTAGACCCATGGGAAGACGATGATCAAGCCTCGAAGAAGATGATCCCGTCTCTTCTCCTCCTTTCTCCCCTTCTTAAACTCGCGGTTGTGTGTTAGACTATTTAGGAGACATCTTGGCTTCAGAATAGCCAAGGTGTTACAGTTGGTATCAGAGCGGGCTTTAGGTCCGTGGTTAATAGAAAAATATTAAACTGACACACTGTGCACAGTAGGGGGAATGGGTAATTTGTGTCTTCCACCTTTCTAGTGATATGTTTTATTTGTTGAGCAATTGTTGAATTGTTTCTGTGCTTCTATTTCTGTTAAGCTAAATGCTTAGCTTTATATGCTTTGGTGTTTTTAGATGGCGAGAGGTAGAGGCTGTGGTCGTGGAGCGGCCTGTGGACTTGGTTGTCCACCGGGCCGTGGCCGTGGTCGTGGACGCGATCCGGCTGTGTCTTCATCTTCGTCCCAGAGACTCTGGTGCCGCCACGAGGGGTTGCCTTAGTCGCTCGGTCATTGCAGGCTCAGCCGCGCCACCGCTATCATTCAGAATCTTTAGAGGGAGAATCAGGAACTCCGTCAACAAGTGCAGGCAGCCCTTCCTGATGAGGACATGGCCCCTATGGATACAACCATATTTGCTATGCTTGTTGTTCCAAGTACAAGAGCTCGTACGCTTCTCTTGAATTATCAGGTGAGCTCGTTTTTAGGAGTGCATTTATATTATATGAACTATATGATGCTACCTAATGATGAGAATGTATATTTGTGCAGCACCACGTCACTCTTGGTCCAACACAAGCAACAGTTCGAGCGGGACCCGTTTTGGAATCCAGTTCGTCCTCCAGAATCAGCCTGACAGCACTGACTTCAAACGCCCATAACTTTCACATACGGCGTCCGTTGGAGGTCCACAAGTACTTGATGGAAAGATGATTTCGTCCTCTTTCCAACGGATCTGGCCTCACCTCCAAACTCCTTCTGGGCTGATCGCAATCATCAAAAGAAGACGTCATATCACTTGTTTGGGCCAAACTGGGCTTTGTAATCATACTAAACTTGGCCCATCTGCCGGCGGCCCACCCGGGGCGCGGTTACTGTTTACATGAACAGTAACCCGCGACCGTTAGTACCACCTCGCTAGTTCTTTAGTTTTGTGGCTCCTCGTTCCCTATTTAAGGAGGCCGCACCCCTTTAGTTTTCGTTGGATTTTGTTGAGTTAAGGTTTAGCTATTGTGCAAACTTCTGTTCTTCAGTTGTGTCAGACGACCACCTGTCAAGACAGCTTTTCAAAATCCCAATTTATCAATACTTCATAAATATTTGCAATCCATCAGATTGCGTTTTATCTTGTTCTTGCTTGTTCTTCGATTGCATGCAGGAATAGACCTTCGTGGTCAGGTTGATCGTGCTTCCAGCAAGGTCAATAACATCTCGGAGTTGGTTCAACGATTGCTAAGGCATAGCGCCGTAAATGCACGGTTGTAGTCGGATCGCGAGAGTCACCTCCACCAAAATCGATAGTTATCGGCCTCATCGAAGATCGGGCCAACAAATAGAACCTTAGGGTTCATCACTTCGCCGCTTGTTGCACTAGTCATGAACTCGCTGCTGCGACAATTCCACCCGAGGCTAGGATGAGTCTCCGCGAGTGGATGTCACTTCGTCTAGACACATTTGATTGGGCGGGTACTTCAGTTCAGGCTGTAGATTGGTTACGGTACATGGAGAGGCAGTTCGGTGCCTTAGAGATGACTTCAGCGCAGAAGGCGCGGTTTGTGGCCTTTCAACTCAAGGGCCAAGCTGATATCTGGTGAGAGGGGGTTCTATCTGCTAGAACCCCAGTGCAGGGATCAGTCACTTGGGAGGTATTCGTGGAACAGTTTAGGACCAAATTCTATCCAGATTCCTTTGTTGAGAGGATGGAACAATCTGGTACGCTTTGTACCAGCGGTGGCCAATGATGATCGAGAGAAGGCCAGGAGGTTCCGCAGGGGCCTCATTCCGGAGTATCACCACGTTCTGGGGGCGACTGGCTTGTGTGATTTCAGCTCCGTGGTCGAGCAGGCCAGGGGAATGGAGCTGAAGAGAGATCTTTCTTCTCAAAGGCAGGCTGCTAGTGGCCCTGTCCTTGCTGGTGGTTCTGGTGGTGGCCAGAAGCGGAGTTTTGGTGGGGGAGGTGGGTCTTCTTAGCGACCTGCTCCCAAGAGGTTTCAGGGGAGTCAGCATACTCGTCTTATTCAAAGCGAGGGCGATCTTCTTCGCCGGCGCACGTTCTTCGTCATCCACACTTGACATCGCCCTGCCTCGTGTCAAGGTATGAAATGCTTCTGTGTGGTGGAGAGCACCGAGCATCGAGTGTTCTTTCAAAGGGACATGTCGTCGGTGTGGTGAAGGCCACAAGTTGTCGAGATGTAAGCGTAACACGCGAGCATTATCAAATGGGAGTCGGCCCCAGCGTCTTCTTCCGGTGCTCCTCGGGGTTCGATTGAGACCCTAGCTGCTGTTCTCGCACCTCGATTTCCTTCAGATGGGTCCTTCCGCGACGGTTACTCTGCACCTCCCGCGAGGTTCTCACTGAACCCGCTCCGCCTCGCACCGCCGTCGTTCGCTTCACCTGCTGCAGTTCCTGTTCACCCTACGTAGAGTGTCAGTGCGTCTTCTACTCCGGCACCACCGGGAGTCTATGCCATGCCTACTCCTGCGACTTTGGGCCGTCCTGACATGGTGACAGGTACTTTGCTAGTCGATTCGCATGAGGCTTTAGTTCTCTTTGATTCTGGGGCTACCTATTCTTTTGTGTCTCTGGAGTTTGCTAGAAGGGCGAGTTTGAGTTTGCAGCGTATTTCTGAGTCTGTGGTAGTCAGTTCTCCGGGGGGTCTTATCTCTAGCTCTACAGTATGTCCGGGCTGCTCTATCACTATTGATGATGACAACTTCACTGTTAACCTTATGGTAATTCAGTTGTCACCATTTGATGTTATTCTAGGCATGGACTGGTTATTCAGTTACCATGCCAAGATATGTTGTTTCTGGAAGACGGTGACTTTGCAGGCCCCATCCGGTGAGGAACTGGTGTTTCAGGGCAATGCACCGTCTGATTCCTTGTTCGTGTTGGCTAGTCTATTTCCCAGATGTCGGGCCTCAACCATTTGGTTGCTTTGGTCTCTTAGCGAGAAGACTGATTCTTCACTGCGTATTGAGGAGATTCCTGTGGTGAATGAGTTTCCTGATGTCTTTCCTGTGGAGCTTCCTAGGATGCCTCCGGAGCAGAAAGTGGAGTTCTGGATTGATCTTATTCTGGGAACTCGACCTATCTCAATGTCTCCATACCGTTTGGCACGACCCTTCCAGGAGGAGTTGAAGAAGCAATTGGACGATCTGCTGTCCAAAGATATGATTCGGCGTAGAGTTTCACCGTGGGGAGCGCCTGTTCTATTCACTAAAAAGAAAGATGGCAGTTGGCGTATGTGCGTGGATTATCGGGCTCTTAATCAAGCTACTGTGAAGAATAAATATCCTTTGCCCCGCATTGAGGATGTTTTTGATCAACTGAAGCGAGCTAAAATATTCTCCAAGGTTGACCTTCAGTCAGGTTATAATTAAATTCGAGTTCGGGAGCAAGATATCAAGAAGACGGCTTTCTCTACGAGGTATGGCTATTATGAGTATAAGGTTATGTCTTTTGGACTGACTAATGCACCTGCAATTTTCATGGAAGCCATGAATAGTATGTTGCACCGATACCTTGATGATTTCGTTGTGGTATTCATCGATGATATTTTGATCTATTCCAAGATGGAAGAGGATCATGGTCAGCATTTGAGGTTGGTTCTCGAAACTTTAAGAGAGAACCAATTTTATGCCAAGCTGATGAAGTGTGAATTTTGGATTTCTGAAGTTGGGTTTCTGGGCCATGTAATCAATCAAGAGGGCATTTCAGTTGATCCTAGCAAGATTTCAACAGTGGTAGAATGGAAAAGACCAACCAATGTCAAGGAAGTGAGGAGTTTCCTGGGTTTAGCTGGCTATTACCGGTGGTTCGTGGAGGGTTTCTCAACCATTGCTAGACCGATGTCTCAATTGACACAGAAAGGTGTCAAATACCAGTGGTCAGATGCGTGTGAGCGCAGCTTTTGTACTTTGAAAGATAGATTGGTGGTCGCTCCAATTCTTACTCTTCCCGAGCCTGGGAAGTGGCTCACTATTTATTCAGATGCGTCTAGAGTTGGACTTGGTTGTGTGCTCACACAAGATGGCAAGGTGATTGCCTATGCATCGAGACAGTTGAAGAAACATGAGCAGAATTGTCTTACTCATGATTTAGAGCTTGCAACAGTGGTTCTTGCTTTGATGATCTGGCGCCATTACTTGTACGACGAATCTTGTGACATATTCACTGATCATAAGAGTCTGAAATACATCTTTACCCAGAAAGATTTGAACCTGAGACAAAGGAGGTGGTTAGAGTTGATAAAAGACTATGATCTTACCATTTAGTATCACCCTGGTAAGGCGAATGTTGTAGCAGATGCCCTGAGTCGCAAGGCGACACCTCCTACTCTCAGTTGTCTTATTGCAGATTTTGAGCTTATGGATATCTCCTTTTGCTTTGCGGATACTGTCCAGACTGAGACTCGTTTGCTTCTTGAGTCAGCCATTCCAGATCGAGTGCGGGAGGCACAACAACATGATCAGATGCTCCAGCGAGTGAGGAAGCGCATAGACGAGGGCAAACAAGGCCACTTCAGTGTTGATGATTCTGGTGCGTTGAGATTTAAAGGCCGCCTCTGTGTGCCACAAGAGGCTCAGGTCAAAGATGAGATTGTGAGGGAAGCACATCGTACTCCATATACCGTACATCCTGGTGAGACCAAGATGTAGAAGGATTTGAAGAAGAGTTTTTGGTGGAAAAGGACGAAGGTCGACATTGCTCAGTATGTAGCATCTTGTGGAGTTTGCCAGCGGGTCAACGCTGAGCATAAGCGACCAGCAGGTTTGTTGCAACCTTTGGAGGTTCCAGTTTGGCCATGGGATGACATCTCCATGGATTTCATATTTGGTTTACCTCGCACACAGCGAGGGAAGGATGCTATTTGGGTCATAGTGGACCGGTTCAGGAAGTCTGCACATTTCATTCCTTTTCGTACGACCAATTCAGCGAGTGATTTGGCTCCTATCTATGTGCGTGAGGTAGTGCGGTTACACGGGGTACCCAAGACCATTGTTTCTGATCGAGATGCCAAATTTGCCTCCAAGTTCTGGGAGAGTTTGCAAAGTGCGTTGGGCACATAGCTTCGTCTTAGTACCGCATTTCACCCCCAAACAGATAGTCAGTCTGAACGCACTATTCAGACACTGGAGGATATGCTCAGATGTTGTGTTATGTCTTGGAAGGGAGGTTGGGAGGACCACCTGGCTTTGGCAGAGTTCACCTATAACAACAGTTACCACACTAGCATTCGAGCTGCACCATTTGAGGTCTTGTATGGACGAAAGTGTAGGTCTCCTTTGTGTTGGGATGCAGTCAGTGAGCGAGCAATTTTGGGTCCTGATTGGGTACAGCAGACTGTGGATAGAGTGGCAGAAGTTAGGAAAAATCTGTTAGCCGCTCAAAGTAGGCAGAAAAGTTATGATGACGTAAGAAGGCAAGAATAGGAGTTTGAAGTGGGGGACCAAGTACTCCTGAGAGTGTCGCCCACTAAAGGCATTGTGCGTTTTGGCACTAAAGGTAAACTTAGTCCAAGATATGTTGGACCTTTTCCGATCACGGCGCGAGTCGGGAAATTGGCTTATCGCTTGGACCTTCCAGATTCCATGCACGGGGTACACAGTGTCTTCCATGTTTCCATGCTGAGGAAGTACCTGAGAGATCCAGAACATGTGATTCCGTTAGAACCTTTGATAATGGAGCAAGACCTTACCTTTGAGTCTCGGCCAGAGAAAATTCTAGAGGAGTCAGAGCGGGTTCTGAGGAACAAGACTTTGAAGTATGTCAAGATTCTTTGGTCTCATCAGACTGAGAGAGAGGCTACTTGGGAACTAGAGTTTCACATGCGCGAGCAGTATCTGGACTTGTTCACTTCAGGTGCGTGTTCTTCGTTTTTAATTTTTCAAGTCCCGGATTCCTTTCTTGTAGATCAGCGTTTAGATTCGGGGTCGAATCCTGTTAAGGGGGGTAGAATGTAATACCCCGATTTTGGTTGTAAGGCAGAAGCTTGATCATTTAGTTAAATCAGAGGTAACGGGGGGTTTATTCAGCTTTTCTACCCTGCCCTGGGCTTGGGCCCTTGGCCAGCAGGCCCAAGAGGGTGGCCGAAAGGCCCATGAGGGCAGCCGGCTTGGGCCTTAGGGGGGCCGGCCACTTGGCTAAGGGGGGGGGCGGCTCTAACCCTAACCCCCTACCTTTCCCATGCGCCTCCACCCCCTCACCTCCTAGCAGCTGCCCCTGCCTCCCCTTCATTGTGCCTCCACCCTGATACGGCCATAACTACTACCCAAGCATTGGTTTGCGTTCCCAAATTGCAAACTAATGATAGAACTCAAATTGACGCCATTGGTGTTGTTTTGCAACAAAAGGTAAAACAAAATGTTGTAAAGGCCGATAGGGTGACATGGAAGCAAGGGTTGCATTGGCGTCAAAAGAAGCATCAAGTGCATGGAACAAGTTCGCGCAAGAAGCTAAGAAAAGGAAAGCCCATAACACAAGGGAAACCGAGAGGCAGACTTGGCCATGCATGGGAAGGACGTCGAGAACATGGAATATGGGTTGGTTCAGTTTGGATCCAATTCGGACAGCAAATAGGATAGTTTAATATATTTTTAGCAATTATAGTAGCTTAAATATCTATGTAAAGTAGGAGTCCTTTCTTGGTTCGGATTACTGTTCACGGGAACAGTAACCGACTCAGATTACTATTCACGTGAACAGTAATCGGACACAGTTTACTGTAGCAGCTCGGTTACTGTTCATCCGAGTTGGGTGCTTGCGTGGGAGGCTATATAAACCCCCCATGGCCGTACCATATAGTGGACAAGTTATGATTTAGATAATAAAAATAAGAAAAGCCGTTTTGGCGCATATCGTGTGTTCTTGAGTTGAGATGTGTTCTTGAGAGGAATTAAGAGGGAGAGTTGGAGAGAGGAGGAAGCGAGAGGAAGTTATCATTTGGTGTTTCAGCTTGGGGGCAAAGCAAGAACACCTTGTTCTTGACTACAACCAAGAAGATCCATCTACTACGTCTTTGCAATTCGATCAAATCAGATCGGTTTGTGAAGTTATTCTCTGTTATTTCTAATCCTCAAGGTTTAGCACAACTAGAGATTGAAGATTTTCTATCTAGGGTTTGAGCACTATTCATCGTGTGGTACTGTTCACACGTGTGGTTAGTTTCACCCGAAGTAAAGAGAAGGAGACAACAAGCTACTGAACTTCAAGTGTACCGTGAAAGATTGGGCCAACAATCGGGATTCATCTAATCAACTAGGTGGATCCTCATCAGGTGGTATCAGAGCTTCAGTTGCTCACGGTACGTTATTGCTACGAAGATCGACATGACCGACACAAAGGAGATGAAGCTGGTTATGCAATTCAGCTATACTATAGATCATCAATGTGAGGAGGATCCACTCCACGAGCGAAGCTACATATTCTTTAATCGGTGTCAAGTGGGAAATACAGATTGTGCTATGATGATCGATACGGGAAGCCTAACAAACGCTGCAAGCCAAACACTTGTGGACAGATTGGGGTTGGTCACAAAGCCACATCCGAGCCATATCACATTTTGGAGGTTCAAGCACATTCCGATCACAAAACAAGTGGAGGTAAAATTTTCTTTGATGGGTATCTGCAATGTTGCTTGTGATGTGATTCCTATGCATATGCGAGCATGTTCATTGGTGATTGGTGCATATTGGTTGGCCGAACAGCACATACACCGAGTTGCATCACGCCCCGTCATGCGGTACCCTTTTCCTTGGAGAGGAGCGCGAAAGGAGATTACATCTTGGTCTTCGTCAAGGTAATTCGAAGATAGACAGTGACGAGACAAGGTCCAAGATGACATTAAAGAGCAACGGCAAATGCTAAAGGCTAAGAAACAACAAGAAGAAAAGATGGCCGAGGAAGAAAGAAGAAAAGCTGAGGAGGCCATCATCAATTCTGCCTGTGAACAACAAGAGAAGGTGTTTTCTCATGATGGCGACATCGACATTGAGACACCATCAGAAGGTTTGAGCATGATGACCAAGAAGGTTCGCGTTAACGGCACTTCAATTCTCGCAACGGGGCAGCGAACCAACGTGTTCAAATCTGAGTGCAAAATCAGTGGCAAAGTTTGCAAGCTTATCATTGATGGTGGAAGCTACAACAACATCATTAGCAAGGATTTAGTGCAAGCTTTGGGGTTGACAACATGGCGACATCCAGAGCCGTATTATGCACAATGGTTGCATAAAGTCGGTAAGCTGAAAATTACTCATCGTGTCAAAGTTTGTTTTTCAGTGGGGGACTATCACGACAAGGTGGAGTGTGATGTCGTGCCTATGCACACATGTCACTTGCTGTTGGGGCGTCCGTGGCAGTATGATCGCAATGCTACGCACCACGGGAGGTCCAACAAGTACTCTTTGGTGCATCAGGGAAGATCATATACCCTGTGTCCTATGCCAGAGAATTCTATTCATGCTGAGCAGATTATCGCTAAAAAGGCGATCGTGAAGACTACCCCGGTGGAGATTCCTAAGGTTACACAAAAGACGAGGACGTCTTTTCTTGAAGAAAGGGATGATGATACGGCCATAACTACTACCCAAGCATTGGTTTGCGTCCCCAAATTGCAAACTAATGCTAGAACTCAAATTGGCGCCATTGGTGTTGTTTTGCAACAAAAGGTAAAACAAAATGTTGTAAAGGCCGATAGGGTGACATGGAAGCAAGGGTTGCATTGGTGTCAAAAGAAGCATCAAGTGCATGGAACAAGTTCGCGCAAGAAGCTAAGAAAAGGAAAGCCCATAACACAAGGGAAACTGAGAGGGAGACTTGGACATGCATGGGAAGGACGCCGAGAACATGGAATATGGGTTGGTTCAGTTTGGATCCAATTCGGACAGCAAATAGGATAGTTTAATCTATTTTCAGCAATTATAGTAG
The DNA here is from genome assembly GCA_036346405.1 of Phyllostachys edulis. NCBI lineage: Eukaryota > Viridiplantae > Streptophyta > Magnoliopsida > Poales > Poaceae > Phyllostachys > Phyllostachys edulis. The sequence goes on along the minus strand of CM070559.1, from coordinate 15,557,224 downwards.
CTTAAACATCTATGTAAAGTAGGAGTCCTTTCTTGGTTCGGATTACTGTTCACGGGAACAGTAACCGACTTGGATTACTGTTCACGTGAACAGTAATCGGACACAGTTACTGTAGCAGCTCGGTTACTGTTTATCCGAGTTGGGTGCTTGCGTGGGAGGCTATATAAACCCCCCATGGCCGTACCATATAGTGGACAAGTTATGATTTAGATAATAAAAATAATAAAAGCCGTTTTGGCGCATATCGTGTGTTCTTGAGTTGAGATGTGTTCTTGAGAGGAATTAAGAGGGAGAGTTGGAGAGAGGAGGAAGCGAGAGGAAGTTCTCATTTGGTGTTTCAGCTTGGGGGCAAAGCAAGGACACCTTGTTCTTGACTACAACCAAGAAGATCCATCTACTACGTCTTTGCAATTCGATCAAATCAGATCGGTTTGTGAAGTTATTCTCTGTTGTTTCTAATCCTCAAGGTTTAGCACAACTAGAGATTGAAGATTTGCTATCTAGGGTTTGAGCACTATTCATCGTGTGGTACTGTTCACACGTGTGGTTAGTTTCATCCGAAGTAAAGAGAAGGAGACAACAAGCTACTGAACTTCAAGTGTACCGTGAAAGATTGGGCCAACAATCGGGATTCATCTAATCAACTAGGTGGATCCTCATCACACCCCCTCACCTCCCTTGGCAGCCTTCTCTTCTTCCTTGTCTTTGCCAGTCAAAGCAAAGTAGGAGAACCGGGTGTTGCTGTCCGAAGGAGAGGAGAGGAGATCTTCAAAACTCTCAGCGCTTCACAGGTCTTTGAGGGTATTTTTTCAATCTTTCCCGCTGTTTAGTTCAATTCGTTCTTGGCAGATGTCGTTTATTGATTCATCGTTAGTGCTGTATTTAGAAACAGATTGCTATTCTCTGTTGTATGTTGATATTCGTCTAGATCAAGGCCGAATTAGGATTTGTGATCTCTTAGAGAGTTGTATATTATTTTGTCAGGTTTTCATAGCCTCTGAGTTCACCTAAATCCGAGTTGTGGTTTGAAAGATACGGCCATTTGTGTACTACTGTCCAGAACATCGATTAATTCTCAGCAGTCACTTTGTGTAGCAAGTTGAATATTGTTAAGGTCCGAATCAGGATTCCTCCCTATTATGAGAATTTTAGTTTATTGCCTTAGCTTTCTATAGCCACCAAGATCACCTAATTCTGACATACAGATCAAAAGTTGTGTTAGTTTCATTCTTGCTGTCCAGAATTCTGACGAGATTAATCTGTTGATTTGTCTTTTGAAATATGTTTATGTTAGATGCAAATTCAGGGTTCCCACCCAACTAGAATATTTTAGAAAATTTCATAACCTTTCCATAATGTTAAAGAACGCCTTAATCGGAGTTGTAGATCAACAGTTGTGTTATTTTCTTTACTGCTGTACGTTTCGTCGGGATAGAATCTGTCTTTTATGTTCAGCTACCTGTTAGTATATTTCTTTGGCCGATTTGGGTTATCTCCCCAACTAGGTTTTCGTAGATATGTTCGTTAAGTTTCCACAGGATCTGGGCTCACCTCATTCCGAGTCCTAGATCGTTAGATATGACTGATTCCGTGCTACTGTCCAGAATCAGTAACATAATCGTGTCGTCTGTTTTCAGATTAGATCTAATTAGTTAATTGTGGGTTGTCGGGAAGGTGTTGTAGAACATTAATGGAAGCGTCCTATTATATGTTGTTCTTATTTCGAGTATATATTGTGTAGGCGGAGAGGCTTCAGGTTTAGGAGCACCGCCATTGCCTACTAACGCGTCGCATCGCGGAAGGCAAGTACTTTGATGTTCTTATAATTAGAAAATGTTGAATACCTGATGTTGGTATTGTGTTTCTAAGATCCATGTTAATATTTAATGTTCATGTTCCTTCTATATGTGTTATCTCCATGATTAGAGAGCATGTCTTTTCAATATTCATATTTCATTCCATGCATCCATTATTCATGTTTCATCTACAGGAGTGGATTAAAAAGACCCATCAATTCCAGTATGGGCACGTAAGACCCACCATTCCAATGTGGGCAGTTTGGGACACCCGTATCAAATGTTCTTCATACGGGACTTGGATCCCCGTATTTTGTTAAATGCGGGCTTAGGTGAACACCGACGGGTGTGTCACTAGCTATACCGGTATATGCATGTGTGTAGTCCCTTCATTTCATCCAATTCATTCATTCCATTCATTCAAATATTCGTTCTGTAATTTATTCATATTCTTCAATGAAGTTGTCATGATCATGGTTGTTGTATGTACCATTTATTTACTGTACTTGCTGAGTCTCGGACTCACTCTTGCGTTGTTTGTTTATTTTAGGTGATCATTGAGGTTGGCTCTATTGGGAGGGAGTAGACATGCACAACTCATTCACTTCACCTTAATCAAGTCCAGGATTACATTTTAGTTCTATTTTTCATTCGTTAATGATGAACTGTAATAAATATATTGAGATGGTGAATGATACCTATTACTATATCATGGTTGATTCAGTAGTACTTGTGATCTTTGATTTCCTTCGATATTTATATTGATTAGATTCGGACTATATTCATGACATGGTTCTTTCGAATGTTGATCTCTTTATGTCATTAGTTGAGACAGTGTTCTAAATATTCCGCATTATGGTTGTGTGTTAGACTATTTAGGTGACATCTTGGCTTTAGAATAGCTAGGGTGTTACAGAACGCATTAAGCGCTAGACTCCAGCCGAAGAAAGATGTAAACATTTTTTTTTCTAAAATGGTATAAAAGGAACGAATAAACATCAATAGTGTGACTGTTTAATTGCCGAAGGCGGTGCTGTTTGGGGACGATAAGAGGCAATCTTGTGTATTGCCGAAGAGCAAAGCTTCTACAAACAGGAGTTTAGAGGTTAATGCTTGCAGGTGCGGATGTAAATATGAAACCTTATAGTCTAATAATAGTATGAATCAAAGATATCCTGTAGTTTTACCTTTTTGTCCGTAATCTGATCTGTAGATGTTTGATCAGGAAAGAGGGCTCTGCGAACAGACTGCGGTGTCGGGACGTCTTTTGCGCTGCATCGAATAATGGATTTACATGTCTTGTAATGACAGGAAAAGGTTGTTGGCAAAGATAGATTGTTGCTAGAACTAAATATAGTTTTTTTGAAAGGAATAAAAGTACCTGTAGGAAGCGTTAACCGGTGACTTTAGCTTTTATCAGTTGGAAATGGGGTTGTATTGGGATGATAAGTGGAAATCCAGAATGATGTCAACGAACATAGTGTTTATGGAAGTTCAGAAGATAAATTGAATGGTTTATATCACACAACAGTAGAATCTATGAGGTAAAAATAGGCTAGAGGATGGTGAATAAATGTAAGCTGTGTACTATTGCTGGAAGGCTGGCTATTGTAGAAAAGGGCAAAAAAAATGTTATTTTCGGTGCGGCGTTAGGAAAAGCATGTATTTAAATAGGTAATACAAATAGTCATGTAGAGTTAATGTGTAAATTAAATGACGGCGCCAATGACAGTGTAGCATTAGGTGTCTGAGCAGCAGCAGAATCTATGAGGTAAAAATAGGCTAGAGGATGGTGAATAAATGTAAGCTGTGTACTATTGCTGGAAGGCTGGCTATTGTAGAAAAGGGCAAAACAATATGTGATTTTCGGTGCGGCGTTAGGAAAAGCATGTATTTAAATAGGTAATACAAATAGTAATGTAGAGTTAATGTGTAAATTAAATGACGGCATCAATGACAGTGTAGCATCAGGTGTTCGAGAATAGCGGTATATATATGGTAAAGCTTGGGGAAGAAATTGATTAGTCAATAGCTGTGACACCTGTGTTAAACAACTGATGGGAAATAAAAGCGTATTTCTATTACACACCAGATATAACAGCTACGATACTTAAGTCTAGTTGGTGTAGAATTTTATGTCTGCGCGTAATCCATATAACGGAAATCTGGTAGGATTTTCCTAGGAATTTTATGTATTCCAGAATACTTGTAGCACAAAAGCTACGGTGCAAGCACACGAATAATAGTTGAATATAAGAAGTATCAATTTGAGAGATCGCCTAAGAAGTTGCAGTGCAAGAAGGTAATTGCTGTAGGAACAAAATTTAGTCGTAGAAAAGCACAAGGCACTAAAATAGTGTATCATATGTAGAATAAATGTGCATGTCTCCAGGAGCAGCTAGCATAGCAGACATTTATATATTGGGTACAAAAAACAAAGTGCAAGCAGGGGATCACCAAACAACGAGACTGAACACACCGTGAGGCAAGTAAGGTTACAGGAACTAATGAAATCAAATGAGCCTTTGCTCATGTCTTGTAACTCCCTGGCTATACGGAAGCTAAGATATTACCTAGAAGACTAACATACATCAACAATATGAAGAATTTCAGCAATCTATCAACTAGTAACATGTAAGATTCATCATATGATAGAATGAACATAAGGATTGAATCAGAATCCAACAACATTTCAAATTCTAATTACCTAATCATATTGAATCATCTATGATAATCCTATCAATAGACTATACGAAGACCTTAGGCAATTACAAACTCACCATATCATAATAAAAGGGGACATCAACCACCAAATCTCTAGTTATTACAATACAACATTTATCCAATAGAAATTAATGACAAGTTCATCTAATTAAAGGTGATTAAAGTAATGTGGATGAAGTGATCCATGACTATTCCCTCCCATGCATGCCGTCTTCAATGTTTACCAAGAATGAGTCCAAGACTTAGCAAATACAACAGAACAATATGAACAATACTGAATAAGAACATATCAATCACAGAATGGAACACAAATGTAGAATGACTGAATAAGAACATAACATCGTAGAATTGTACTCGAATGTGGAATGGATGAATAAGAACATAACTTCATAGAATAGAATATGAATGAATGAAATGCATGAACTCCACTTCTGCTTATACCGGTATAGCCAGTGACACACCCATCGGTGTTCACCTAGGCCCGCATTTATCAAAATGTAGGGATCCAAGGCCCGTATGAAGAACGTTTCACACGGGGATCCAAATCTGCCCACATTGGAATGGTGGGTCTTACGTGCCCATACTGGAATTGGTGGGTCTTTACATTCCACTCCCGTGGACGAAATATGAATAATGGATGAGTGAAATGAATTATGAATAATGAAAGACATCATCTCATTAACACATGGATTAACGAACGTGAAAAGAACATGAAGCATTACTAAAACCAATTCTTGGAAGAAAGGGAGCTACGCGGATCGACACGCCAATCCGGCGCCTCCGTCCGATGCACTGGCGTGGCGGCGGGTGGATCGCCGAGGCGCCTGCGCTACACCAAACGGCTGCTCGCGCGCCCAGCCGTAGGATTGTCCATTTGCACGCCTAGCCGTAGGATTATCGTGGCGGTCGAAGGCAGTTGCATCCCGCTGCTTAGTGCGTCTCTCGCGTCAGACATCTTCTAGCACAGGCCACGTTTCATCGCCATTAAATTCGCGTCGCCTCATGCCTTTTTGTCCATGCGGCTTGCGCAGTTTCACAGCGCAAAGGTTGCAGCACCTCGGCCGCACCACGCTTCACCGCCATTAATGCGTTCTGCGTCGCTGCATCGCTTCTTCGCCTTTTGTTGGCGTGAACTCGGTCCACTCTTTTTGCTTCCTTCAGTAGCTTTCTTCTGAAGACAGTGTTTGAGGACCTGATCTTTCTTGCTTTTGCTTGCCTTGATTTTCAGATGAGGATTACAGCACAACACGGCAGCGATATACTCGATTGCATAGACCATACCGTCGCTCCCGTCTTGCATTCTTCATCTCGAGCTCTGTCGCTACCGTCTTGCATTCTTCATCTCTAACTCTCCTGGTTGCGTCAAATTTCCATCGCCACCGTCTTGCAGTGTTCATCTCCCGTCCTGCGTTGTTCAGCTCCGATTCTCCTGATCTCTTGCAGTTGCATCCCTCTTCTCATCGTCTGCTGTTCTTCTTTCTTTTTTTCTCTATTTCGATTTCTCCGCCTCCTGCTGCTTCTTTTTTTTCCCATGAACAGCTTCGCGTCTCCTTTCGCCTGATGCCTTACTGATTTTTCGTTTATTCTTGCTTCCTGTAGATTGTTGCCTGATATAAACTCGTGCAAGACTGATCTAAACCCGACCATCAGACAGGTACATTACTACCATCTTTTTTTTCTTTCTAGCTGTTTTGCTCCTGAGCCCGTTTGCACTTTTCGTATAGGTGTTCCATCGTTTTAGTGCTAATTTCGATTTGGTCTGTCTGCCATGCTTTAATTTGCGTCTTTTATTGATTATCTTTTAGCTCCTTCATATCCCATGTTATAGTTTGTGTCTATTGTTTCGCACGCTTTAGGTCTTCTTGCTTATACAACCTTTTTTTTCTTTCTATTTTTTGATGTTTTAGACATCTTGCTGTTTAGGTCAACATTCTACTCGGTTTAGGTTCCTCTATTTAAATCAAGATTATACGTTGTTTCGCTTTTGCTTTACGATTTTATTTCATGCATCAGAAACCGTTTTAGTTAGTTACGTTACCATTTTAGTAGTTACGCGTCCCTTTCCTATCATGCCTATATTTACTTTGCGCTTTCATCTATCTCCCTATGCATTTATTGGCTAAATACCTTGAATATTTATGGTTTATTGATGCTTCTTTCGCTCAGTTTGTGAAGCTCCTTGCTGCTCTATCACTGCATACCTTCTGTGCGTTACGAAGTTCCTTGCTCTATGTTTCATCGAGGTTCAATCGCTCCTTCATTCACAGCTAAAATCTTCGGCTACCCGCTTTTGGTATGTCTCATTCTTCTCACTTTTATTTACGTATTTATTTACTGTGATTCTATATTTTTTTCGCTTTAATCGATTGGTGTTTAGTATTCTTGAAAAAAATCCTATAGAGCCCTTATACTAGCCTATATATCAGTAAATATATGATGCTCTATATCCCTTCTGTTATAGTCACGTAGTTACTTGCCTCTTTCTATTCGCGTTGATATATCTATGCGCATCACAGAATTTGCCCTTTGTCCTGAACCTATTTTATAGTCTACTTTCCTCTAATAATCTAACTTCTTACCTTTCTCCTTTTTTTTATCTATTACTGTTTCTTCGTTCTTACATATCTCCATACTAATATGTCTATATATACTGGCTTCTTTCTTTGATAGTCCCTCACCTATGCTTTCTTATGCTACTAACCATGTGAATTCTCTTTGAATTAGGAACATTTACTGACCTTCCCTTTCCTTTGTTCTTATATGCAGCTTTGCTAGTATTTAGTCTGGTTCTCCTATCTAATCTAATATATGTGCCCTCATTTTTCAGTCCTTTCTTACTACGTTGCCGTAATGGAAAACACCTTATCCATACTACTGTGCAAGCGAAAGAGTATGTTCTATTATCGTTAGACAGCTGTACCTTAAGCTAATCTTTTTGGTTATAAACAACTAAATAGTTGTTAAATCAATAAATTTCGCCTATAAACAGGAGATGGTTACTTCCCTATTATAACCCCTTCTACTGCAATGAGGAACCGTGCGCATCGACGTCACATAATAAACGTCCGTCGCACCATCCATTTAGGTAATTTCTTACTCTTCTCTTCTGCGTACCGTTTATGTAGACTTCTCATCTTCTCTTTTCCATAATGTTTTTCTCTTTTTTCATACGTTTTAGGTCTTTCAGGAGCTATTCCTACTATATAGTACTACCTCACCCATTTCCCTTTGCTTCTTACGCTAATTATATATTTTAACTTCTCACCTGCATTCTCAGAGCCTACCAATGATCTACTTTTGTCGCTTGACTGGTCACGTTTACCAAACGACTACATATCTTCTCTAAAAGGTGTCCTCATTTGTCCTCTTATGCATTGTTTTCTTTGCGTTTATTCCTTCTTTTTTTTCGTACATTTATCCCTTTTTCCTCTTATCTTTAGCATCTTACTCAGGAAGATCGTACTACGGTTCACCGAACTATGAATGTTCAAACTGTCATGCTGTTTTTTGGTTCTAGGAAAGAGTACGTGCCCTTTCATCTATTAGACAGAGACGCATGATCTATCATCTTTGTTGTAAAGGTGGTAGGATCCGTGATACGGATCAACGTGTAGTTGATGCGTAATGTGGCCCAATCTTTCACGGTACTTGTATTGCAATCTTGATCAAAGCAAAACCCCAGCTTTCCTCCTTGGTTCAGCAAAAAGGAAGAACAAGTATATCTCCAAAGCAAGTAAACTTGGTTGATGTTGAATCAATCCGAAGAGAGAAACAAAATCAAACCCGAAGAACAACACCAAACCGTGAGCAATTGAGGATGCCACGAATTGGTGAGATGATCCACAAGGAATCACGGATCTTGGAAGGAAAGCCACCCTCCAATATTCACGCAATCACAAAACCCTAGACGGGAATTTCCGAAACGCATGTATTCATTTTGCGCCACACAAACATGTGACTTTTCTGTATTTTCTTCAACTATAACTTGTCCACCTCTATGGTGCGGCCATGGGGGGGTTTATATAGCCTCCCACGCAAGCATAAGACCCTAGATGAATAGTACACGGTTTGCTACAGTAATCCGAATCGGTACCTTGTTCTTGTTTCTTTCTCCATTGATGCATAATAGGCTCAACTTGAGGTTTAGCATACACTTGCAACTTAGGAATGTTGACCACCGTAGTAGATGCACCTAGGGCCTCATCAATCCGAATCCCACCTTTCCAAAAACCTCCGAATGTTCTAGCTTCGTTAATGAGCTTCTCAGGTAATCATCATTCGAATGCATTTCGTCGTAAGATTAGACAATATAACTGCCTTTTTGCATTTACTTCTATGGGAGCGTCTATCGATCATTCGCATAATACGGGTGGTGGCTAGACCTGTTCATGGGCGGCCCGGCCCGCCGGCCGGCCTGAGCCCGATGCTATCCGAGCCAGGCTTGGGACTCCAAAACCGACCCGATAGAAGCTCTAGGCGCCCAAATTCCGATAAAACCAATTAAAAAACAAAAAACTATTTATTTAATGCTGAAAATGAATTAAATATTAGTTTTTTATTCCGAAAATGATTAAAATAACACTTTTAAACCGAAAATCCCATTTTGGTAGGCCAGTTCGATGATTTTCGCCAGGCTTTTCAAACCACCCAAAGCCCGCCTACGGCATTTGAAGCAGTCTAGTGGTGGCCCACCAATCTTCAGAATAAATGGTCAAGTGCATCATCGTATAGGCACTTTGCTTCCTGAACTAGGCCAACCTCCAAAATTTGCTGAACTTTATATCTATGACACCGATAACGAAGTCGCAAATAGAATACGTGCCTTAGACACAAATGATAATATCAGTGAAGAACTTGATCCTGATATAGTAGCTTCTCTCATAGATATGCTCGATGAACACAATCCTTTGGTAAAACAATTTAGAATAGCAAGAGATCACTTAAATGGTTATGAAAATGAACGAATGTATATTTGAATTATTGCTCCAGTTGAAGGCGATGCCCCTCAATATGTTCTACCTTCAGTTGAACAAATAGCTGCATTAATAGTAACCGATTTTTCGTTAGCTACTCCATCACGTGATATTATCATCCATGATAGATCTTCAGGCCTTCAACGCATCTCATCATTGCACCCTGCTTTTATGTCATTGCAGTATCCTCTTTTATTTCCATATGGTGAACGTGGCTTCCAACTAGGCATCCCACATAGTGTCGTTTCCCGTCATCGTTCTAGCAAGCGTGATAAAATGACTATGCAAGAGTACTACTGCTTCGTCTGCCACTATCGAAAACAGTACCATAATCCATACCTATCCTATGGCTTACTATCCGCACAAATAAAGATCGATGCTCGTGCATCCATTGATGAGTGTCGCTTACAGTTTATTAGACACTTTCAAGACCAATTTAGATCAGAACATTTCCAGTCCATTACAAATGCAGTTGCCTCAGGCTTTATAGACGCAAACACTCTAGGGAAGAAAACCGTATTGCCTTCCAGCTTTACTGGTGGCCGTCGATATATGCAAGAAAACTACCAAGATGCTATAGCTATTTGTCGTGTTCATGGTCCACCTGATTTATTTACAACTTTTACATGCAATCCTAAATGGCCTGAGATTAATGACGCTCTTTTACTAGAGCCTGGTCAAAAAACTACTGACAGACCTGATATCGCTGTTAGAATTTATAATATGAAACTCAATGAATATCTCTCTGACATAACAGAAGGCCATGCATTTGGTCCTGTTAAAGCGGGTTTGTCTCTCATGATAAACTTACACATCCCTTTTTCGTTTATACTCTATCTTTACTCTAAAAACATTAATAGCCATATAAATGTTGTCTCTTGATATTTCTTACACAGTTCTTCATACTGTGGAGTTCTAGAAGAGAGGTTTACCTCATGCACATATCCTTGTGTGGTTAATAGGTGACCATAGAGAGATTAGCCCAGGTCTTATTGATTCATTTATAAGTGCTGAAATTCCAGATTCGTCTTTAGACCATTTAGGCTATGCTTTAGTAATAGAATTTATGACACATGGCCCATGTGGAGTCCTTAACGAAAGATGCCCTTGCATGAAAAAAGGAGTTTGCTTAAAAAACTATCCTAAAAGTCATCAACACGAAACCATTATTGACTCTAATGGCTTTCCACTCTATAAACGATCGGATAATAACCGCTACGTTATAAAAAATGGCTACAAACTTGATAACAGATGGATAGTACCTTACAATATGGCTATACTTAAAAAGTTCCAAGCTCATATAAATGTTGAATGGTGCAACAAAACAAAGACCTTAAAATACTTATTTAAGTACATCACTAAAGGTCCTCATCAATCAAAGATTCTCTTCCAAAAAATCCATCCAGTCAATAACATTGACGCATCTATTACTAATCCTCCCGTAGACGAAATCCAAGAGTATCTAGATTGTCGATACATATGCGAACAAGATGCCTTGTGGAGAATATATGGATATGACATTCATACCAAAATTCTCGTCAGAGAACGCTTCTAGGTCCATATGCCAAACATGAATCTGATTCAGTTTCGTTCCAATTCAAATTTAGCAAATGTTGTATCCAATGATTTCTCTAAACAAACAATGCTCACTGAATGGTTCATAACAAACTAGAATTGTAATACCCTGTTCTTGTTTAGGAAGAATTCTATTCGAATTCGAACTTAAAAGAGAAAACTTCGGGCGTTTCGTCTGTTCTTCCAGTTTTGGGCCTGGGCTTTTGGCCAACAAACCCAAGAGGGGGCCCTGTGGGCCAAGGGAGGGCAGCCATGACGCCCAAGAGGGGGCAGCCGTGAGGCCCAAGAGGGTAGCCGTGAGGCCCAAGTGGGTGGCCGGCCTAAAGGGCCTTAGGGGGGGTGGCTAACCCTAGCCGCCCAAAACTCCTCCCCCCTCACCTTGTGCGCCTCCCCCTCTCCCCCTTGAGCCTCCGCCACCACCTCTCCATCTCCTGGCCACACCCCCTCCCTACGGCTAGCAGCTGCTCCGGCAATTCTTCCCCATTGGTGCTGCTCCAAGCTCCTGGCCAACGCGAGGGAAGGAGGAGGACAGCGGCACTGCCGACAAAAGGAGAGGAAGGAAGAGGGACTTGGAGGAGATCTTCTTCGTGGGGGTTGTTCTTCATCTTACAGCGGTTCTACAAGGGTAACACAAGGCATTCCTCGCTGTTTAATTAAGAATAGGTGCGAAACCGATTAGAGTTGACTGGAGCAAAGTCTGTTTGCAGTAGATTCGATTCTGTCCAGTATGTTGCGTGGGCTGTTTCGACGTCTTAGAGGCCGAATTAGTAGTTTTGATCTGCTAGATATATCTAGATCTTGTTCTTAAATTTCTGTGGCCGCCGAGTTCACTTGTTTTTGACATTCGAGTGAAAAGATATGATAGATTTAGTATCTGCTGTCAAGATTTCTGACGAGATTAATCTGTTTTGTTATTTCGTAAAATATGAAAATGTAATTGGAAGAATCTGTGCTTTCACCCAACTAGGTTATTGTAGGTAATTTGATAACCTTTCCATATTGTTAAAGAACGATCAATTCGGAGTAATAGATTAAAAGTTATGATCGTTTTAGTGCTGCTGTTTATTCTGTTAGACAGTTTCTGTGCTGAAAGTTCATCTGTCTGTTAGCGTACTAATTTGGCCGAATTGGATTAGCTTGTCAACTAGAGTATTGTAGTTTTGGCAGTTAAGAATCCAAAGAAACTGGGATCATCTCTTTTCGAGTTCCAGATCATGAGATATGTTAATTACCGTGCTGCTGTCCAGAGGCAGTTTATGGCTAAATGCGTTGGTTTTCAGTTTAGGGGTTCTAGTAAATCTTGATTCGCTGGGGAAGCGTTGTAGAACGTTAATCTGTAGTGTCGTGTTTATCGTATCCTTATTTCAGTTATTTAATTGTTTAGGCGGTGAAGCTTCGGGTTTAGGAGCACCACCTTTTCCTGCCAACGCGTCGCATCGCGGAAGGCAAGTGATGAGGACATCCCTACCATGGATACAACCGCGCCTACACACACAACTCATCCACAACCAGTGTTACAAGGACCACTTACTTGAGCTCGTGTTCGCCAACTTAATTACCAGGTGAATTCATTCCTAGGTTTATATATTACTGAGAATAAACCGCTACCTAATGCAAGTGATTTAATTGTGCTTAGGAACATGGGAAAGGACCAAGGAGGGGCATGTGAAGTCATGGACATGCATGGAAGGCATAATGGAGGTCACCACGTCACTTTGGGTCTGAGTCAAGCAAGAGTTCGAGTTGGGCTCGTTCTGGATTCAGATTCGGACTACTGTAATAGTACTAACTTTAAACAGCCGTAACTTCTTCATACGGACTCCGTTTGGGACGTTCTTGGACTTCATGGAAAGCTTATCAAGTCTACTTTCCAACGGATCTGACCTCATCATCAAATTCCATCCGAGCCGGCCACAATCATTAAAAGAGTCTACATCTGTTTCTGAGGCCGAGTCAAAAGGGTGCTGCGCCACCTCCACTTGGGTCCATGGGCCTTGTAACCCTAGGGGCGTGCTTCCACCTCCCTGGCCGCCACCCCTGGTTGTCTCCCCATATAGGAGCCGCCGCCTCCCTTTGCTAGAACTCGGATTTCGTTGAGTTTAGGTTTAGCCATTGTGCAAACTTCTGTTCTTCAGTTGTGTCAGACGACCACCTATCAAGACAGCTTTCGAGATCCCACCTTTGTTTTTCAATACCATCGACACTACAATTTTATTCGCAATATCAGATTGCCTACATCTTATTCTTGCTAGTTCTTCGATTGCTCGCAGGAATTGAACCTCGTGTTCAGGTTGATCGCGCGTCCAGCAAGGTCAATAACGTCTCGGAGTTGGTTCAACGATTGCTAAGGCGCAAGCGTCGTCGTACGGCTGTAGTCGGATCGCGAGAGTCACCTCCACCAAAATCGAGAGTTATCAATCTCACCGAAAGATCGGGCACCCCGCCCTCATCAAGTGGTATCAGAGCTCAAGGTTGCTCGGTGAGAGTTTACTGTCTTTCATAGTTAGATTGCTTAATTCCGATAGTCCAGAAAAAGCCCAAAAAATAGTAGTAGATCATCCTGTCCAAACCAGTCTTAGCCTCGCAATTTTTCTTTTCAGTGCATTGCATTGTTGAACTTTCGGTTGCATCGTCGTGTCGTTTGCTGGTCTTAGCGTCTAGTTCCTTTAGAGTTTCGAGTTTGGTCTCACTATTGCGGTTGGGTTCGATCTGCCACGGCATGGAGAGAAAAGGAATCATACCATCAGACTCATCATGTAGGAAGGCTTTGCCTTAGTCGGTCTCGGACACGGTTTCTGCCCCAAGGATCCAATTCGGAGACGGCCAAAATAGCGTGTGTTCAGAAAAGAAAAAGGAGAGCTCCCTGAACAACTCAGAGCCAAAAAGAAAAGGAAAAAAATAGAAAAAAAAACAGAAAAAAAAACGCACAACTTTTGCATACGACCTCCGATTGGGGCGATTTTTCAGCGTGCATTCTCTGATTTGATTATTGCTACTCCTTGCTACCACACTTGAGCCTTCCCAGCTACACCTTTTCTACACTATATAGGCTAAGTGATGAGGGCATCCCTAACACTTATACATCTTCAACTATTGATGGTGAAGCACATACTGAGATGGAAGCCTTAAGTGAAGCTACAAGTAATACAAGTGCAGAAGTGCATGTTGGTCCACATACTAGAGCAAGAGCTAAACTTCTAAATCAACAGGTGCTTTTGTTTCTTAATGAATCTTCTATTGTCATTGATGAGAGTTGGGTACTACCTCATGCAAATGTTTTATGTATTCTCAGGTTTGAACATTGTGAAGCCTTTGGAACCGAGAGGAAGGAGATGGAGGCCGGAGCCAAAGCAATGGAAGAGAAGCTTATGTCGTTCAAGAAAGAGGAGAAAAGGCCAATAATCCAAGCCCAATTCGGAGCCTCCACAAATCCAACCAAATTCAAATTCGGAATCAACTCAGAATTCAAATCGGATTCGGTTCGGGACAGCCCAACAGGCCCATAATAAAAAGGCCATAACTTTCACATACGGAGTCCGATTGGGGTGTTCTTGGACTCGTTGGAAAGTTTATTCCAAGACCCACGCAAGGGATCTGGCCCCAACTTCAGAAGACTTACGGTCGCAACTCTATGGCCGAAACAATGTGACGGTTTTAAAAACTAGGCTTTCCTTTTTGTGTGTTTTGGGTCTTAACCGAATTGATGTTTAATTCGGCATGTCTAGCCGGCCCTAGGCCGTGTGTGAGTCATGGAGGGCTCCATAAGTACCATTGCCCCTCCCTTGTATCCATTAGACCAGTTTATGCATAAGATTGAAACATAGCTATTGCTTGTTCTTTCGAATCCAGAGTTCATGCGAGGGCTTTGAGAGAGGACTAGGCGATCCATTGTTTTTGTTCTGCAATTCAAGGTCAAGCCGTCGTTCCATTGGGAATTGGGGACTTGGCGTTCGTCGTTCGTGGTCTCGCGACGAACAACTATCCGGTGTGTTTTGGGCATATTCCAAAGAGTTGAGGGTTCGTGCATTGGCGCGAGTGTTCAGCTAGCGACTTCGTCTACATCACATCAACTATCCACGGTTCCTCGCCGAGAAGATCGGGCATCCCCCGTATCATATGGTATCAGATTCTAGGTTTACTCGGTGAGAGCTTTCTATCCGTAGTTTAGTTTGTTTTTTCTGTCCTATAGTCCACAAAACCGAAAAGAAAACAAAAATTGCAACACCAAAACCGTAGTTTAATCTGTTATTTCATGTGCGTTTAGTTAAGTTTTCGTCCATTAGAAATTTTGTTTAGTGCTGATCTTGGTGATCCTTTGCGTAGCTTTATCTTTGTATTCCGCATAATCCAAAAAAAAAAATCAAACCCGAGTCGGTTTCTTCTTGACCCGTGAGCTTCCTTTGCCGTGGGGAGCGAGGAGGCTAGCTTTCGGGTTGGTATCTTGCCGTGGGAAGAAGAGAAGGCTGGCCGAAGTTGGCAAACCCTAGCCGCCACCTTGTGCCGTGTCCTTCCCGAATCCTCTCGGTTTGGCATTCCTTTTGTGTAGCTTGGAAACCCTAATCCGAGTCTTTGTTTGAGATTGGGCCGACTCTGAGTTGGACTCTACAACACAATCCGAGTGCATTGTTTCCTTATCCGAGATTCTCTTTCCAAGAGACCTTTCTGAATTCCACTTGGGGACCGGCCGAACCACTTTTGGTCTTTGCACATCACTTATATCCTTTCATCTTTGAGACTAGCTATTGATATTGCTTTGGGCTGCTCTTAGTTTTTGGTTTACACCTTGCTGATTTGGTGGGCTTGCGCACTCACGAGGGTAGCAAAACACTTTCGGCCTTTGAGAAGAAAAGAAAGAGGCAGCCGCATATAGAAAGAGCCACGGCTTTAAAAAAAAGTGCATACAAAACAAAAATCAGAGAGCAAAATTGCAATTTTTAGAAAGAAAAGAGAGGAAGAGAAAATAAAAAATCTTCCTACAGTAACCGCACGTGATTTTGGGCTGCTACAGTACCATCCCAACCTTATTTCAGATTGTGTAGTCCTTTTCTTTGAGCAATCTTGTGCCCTACTATATTCAATTGCAATTGGCTAGCGTCTCTCCTAGTACTTGGTGCAAAACAAGCTTGTTGCATCGTTTTTTTTTTCGATTGCTTCTCGCTAGCTCATTCCTTTGTTTGCATTAAGTCACATTTGTCTTTGCGTGTGCGTTCATCCTTTTCACTTAAACCCATTGGATCAGCACATAGGCAAACTACTCTAGCTTGGATCATTACTTAGCTTTACAACAACTTGGATATCAGTTTACATAGGCTATACACATACCTTTCCAAGCTCCACCTACACCCGCTTGTGTACTCCCTTGCTCTTGGTTACGCTCATACATTACCAGGTTGAGGTCGTTCGCTGTCACAAGTGTCGATTTGTCGTCCTTGATTCTCTTTGGAACGGTAAGTTTGTCTTGTATTCAGGACAGTGAGTTGCGAGCGTAGAGAGAGATTTTTGTTTTACTAACTCAGATATAATCTCGTTTGTTATTTGTGAGTTGTTCCCATGTCAGGTCACGAGGAGGATCCACCTAATCCGGAGGCACCGGTTACGTGGACGGAGTACACTCGGTTGCGTGAGATGCTACAAAAACAACTTCATGATGGTGACAATGGTATGCGCGATGAGCTCGGGAAGTTGATGGACTAAACAACCTCGGGAGGAGGTCACCAGCGATTCGTCACGCCATCAACAATAACTTCCTGGAGCTACGTACCATGTTCGCACACCACAATCTACGTGGGGGTGCACAAGCTGACGACGCGAGTGTGCATGGCCCTCCGGACGTTCTGCATAATGAGACCGTGGAGGAGCGTGCTATTCGCGTTGATGAGGAGCGACGACAGCGACAGGCACGTCGCATGGCGGTGCCGCCAAACGCCGGGGTGGCAGCCGCGGCACGCCCTCAGGCACACGAGCGGGGCCGAGGCAACGGTGGCCATGGTGAAGGCGCCGAAGGAAGAGGTGTGAATGGTGCACCTCGTAGTTGGGCTGATGAGGCCGAGCTCTGGGGCGATGACGACTTTCCTATCGACAACTACAACGACCGACAGCCCCACCACCGCAACAACATGCATCACCGTCGACATGATGACGCTGAGGATTTTGTCGCTAAGCCCAAATTTAATCTTCCTATATTTTCAGGTGGTACCGATGTGGCAGAATACCTTACTTGGGAGCTAAAAGTTGATAAGTTGTTTCGGATGAACAACTATTCTAATGAGAAGAAGCTCTTACTCGCGTCCAATGGCTTGGATGATTATGCCACACATTGGTGGGAGCAGTTTGTTCGTAAGCGCATGGAGCGTCATGAGTTGCCGATTATCACCTGGGAGCAGATGAAGCAACACTTGCGGGCACGTTTTGTACCTCGCCACTACAAGCGTTCACTAATTGAGAAGCTAACCGGGCTGCGACAAGGTATGAAATCTATTGATGAATATCATAAGGATATGGAGACTATCATGATACATGCAGATGTCCGCGAGAATGAAGAGCAGACTATGGCGCGATTTCTAGTCGGGCATGAATTATCTTTGTCAAGCGCATTGTCAATCACCATCCCTATAATGATATGATCGAGTTGCTACACCAAGCACGCGAAGCCGAGCGCCAAGTCATTGAAGATGCACGGTTCGCTGCCCGTTCACGTTCTTCAGCCAGTCCGGGACAGCCATATACCAAGAGCCAGCCAAACAATAGCACTCCGGCCGGGAGCAATTCGGCGATGCGCAGTTCCGCAAGCCCGAAGCCAGCGTGTACATCAACACCGGTGCGTCGACCTGCAGTGCCCGTTGCTAGTGCAGCCTCTTCTATGGGGTCGACCGGCCATTCACGTGATATCATTTGCCACAAGTGCAAGGGTGTTGGCCATTTTCAGAGGGACTGCCCGAATGTCAGAACTATGCTTATCACAGAGGAGGGCGGTTATGTCTCGACCAGTGATGACGAGTCGCCTGCTGCACAACCAATCTTGCACACTGATGACATAGAACAATGTGAGTGCGATCCGGAGTTTCCTAACACTGAGCAGTATTCCATTGTTTGCATGCCCAGGGTGCTTAGTGTGATGCCATCGCCGTCACTCGAACAGCGGTGCAATTTGTTTCAGACTTGGGCAAAGCTTGATAAGGGTAAGGTGTGCAAAGTGATTATTGATGGCGGGAGTTGTCACAATCTGGCCAGCAAGGACATGTGTCATAAGTTGGGGTTGAAGTATTTGCCGCATCCACGTCCTTATCATGTGCAATGGTTGAGCGACAAAGAGGAAGTGAAGGTGAACTACATGGTGCGTGTGACGTTTTCTATTGGGAAGTACACTGATACTGTGGATTGCGATGTTGTGCCTATGACAGTGTGTCATTTGCTCTTGGGACGACCATGGCAATATGACCATTCCGCTGTTCACGATGGGCGTACCAATCGCTACACATTTCGATGGAACAATATGGATGTCACCTTGAACCTGCTTACACCGCATAGCATTGTGAATTCTTCAATGCGAAATCTGAGATGCACGTTGAGAGTGTGAAAGAGCGAGAGAACCATCTGAGTGGTAACAAGCAACGTGAGGGAGGGAAGAATTTGGTCATGTTAGCCACCAAATCTGAGATGCGCGAATTCAGCGAGGATCCCAATTTGGTGCACTTTGTACTACTGTACAAAGACACATTGCTTTCGACTAACGACTTCACTTCTCTTCCTAGTGGTGTTGTTTGTGTTTTGCAGGAATTCAGTGATGTCTTTCCGGAGGAGGTACCAGCTGGACTACCACCAATTCGCGGGATCGAACATAAGATCGACTTGATCCCAGGCGCGTCGCTACCGAACCGACCACCGTACCGTACCAACCCCGAGGAAACAAAGGAAATTCAGAAACAGGTCCAAGAGCTTCTCTCCAAAGGGTACGTCGTGAAAGCTTAAGCCCTTGTCTTGTTCTGTTATTTTAGTTCCTAAGAAAGATGGTTCATGGCGTATGTGCGTAGATTGTCGAGCGATTAATAATATCACTATTCGATATCATCATCCTATACCTCACTTAGATGATATGCTGGACGAATTGAGTGGTGCTGTTATTTTCTCTAAAATTGATTTGCGTAGTGGTTACCATCAAATTAGGATGCATGAAGGGGATGAGTGGAAAACAGCCTTTAAAACAAAATTTGGTTTGTATGAGTGGTTAGTCATGCCCTTTGGTTTAACTAATGCACCTAGTACATTTATGCGCTTAATGAATCATGTTTTAAGGCATTTGATTGGTAAATTTGTGGTTGTCTACTTTGATGATATTCTGATTTACAGTCACACTGAATCTGAACACATAGACCATCTTAGACAAGTTCTCCAAGTTTTGCGTGATGTTAGGTTGTTTGGTAACTTAGAGAAGTGCACCTTTTGCAAAGATCGTGTCATCTTTTTGGGCTATGTTGTTTTTGCACAAGGAGTTGAAGTGGATGAGTCTAAAATTGAAGCGATTAAAAATTGGCCAACTCCTGTGAACGTAAGTCAGATTAGGAGCTTTCATGGTCTCGCTGGTTTTTATCGGCGCTTTGTGAAGGATTTTAGCACTATTGCTGCCCCATTAAATGAACTTACTAAAAAGGGTGTTGAATTTGTGTGGGGGGTAGCGCAAGAATATGCTTTTGCTGAACTTAAGAAACGCTTGACTGAAGCACCGTTGCTTGTTTTACCTGATTTCACTAAAAATTTCGAAATTGAGTGTGATGCTAGTGGATTGGGTATTGGCGGTGTTTTAATGCAAGAGGGTAGACCGGTCGCTTATTTTAGTGAGAAACTGAATGGTGCTCAATTGAATTATCCGGTTTATGACAAAGAGCTCTATGCGTTAGTGCGTGCGTTAGAAACTTGGCAACACTATTTATGGCCTAAAGAGTTTATTATTCATTCTGATCATGAGGCTTTGAAGTATTTAAAGGGCCAAGCAAACCTGAACCGTCGACATGCCAAATGGGTCGAATTTATCGAGTCGTTTCCTTACATTGTGAAATATAAGAAGGGAAAGGAAAATGTGGTAGTTGATGCTCTTTCTAGGAAAAGTTTGCTTTTAACTCAATTGGGAGTGCAAGTTCCAGGTTTATAGAGTTTGCGTGATTTATATGCTAATGACCATGATTTTTCAGTTCCTTATGCACATTGTAAAGATGGAAAAGGCTGGGATAAATTTCACATCCATGATGGGTTTTTGTTTCGCACTAACAAGTTATGCGTTCCAGAATCCTCCGTGCGTTTGCTATTATTGCAAGAATCACATGCAGGTGGATTGATGGGACATTTTGGACGTGAGAAGACGTTGTCTATGCTGAGCGATCACTTTTATTGGCCTAAGATGAGGTGAGACGTGGCGAGGTATGTGCAGTGATGTATTACTTGCCACAAAGCGAAATCGAAGTTGCATCCACATGGTTTGTATACCCCTCTACCTGTTCCCAACGCACCATGGGAGGATATTAGTATGGATTTTGTTTTAGGACTGCCTAGAACTAAGAGAGGGAGAGATTCTGTTTTTGTCGTTGTGGATCGCTTTTTGAAGATGGCACACTTTATTCCGTGCCACAAGAGCGACGATGCGTCGCATATTGCTGACTTGTTTTTCAGGGAGATCGTGAGGCTACATGGTGTGCTGCGCACTATTGTGTCGGATCGTGACGTAAAGTTCATGAGCTACTTCTGGAAGACGCTTTGGGGTAAACTGGGGACGAAATTGTTATTCAGCACAACTTGTCATCCCCAAACTGATGGTCAAACGGAGGTGGTGAACCGCACACTTTCGATGTTACTCCGGACCATGATCAAGAAGAATCTACGTGAGTGGGAGGATTGTTTGCCGCACGTGGAATTCGCTTATAATCGGGCCGTGCATTCCACTACGCAGATGTGTCCTTTTGAGGTAGTGTATGGTTTCAAGCCCTTTACACCGCTTGATTTGCTGCCGCTTCCCAGTCAACACCGTACTCATATGGAGGCGTCCAAGCGAGCTGCATATGTGAAGAAATTGCATCTCAAGACAAAAGAAGAGATAGAGCGCAAGGTCAATTACTATGCTGAGAAGGCGAACAAGAAACGAAAGAAGATGATTTTTCAACCAGGTGATTTGGTTTGGGTACATTACCGCAAGGATCATTTTCCAGAACGCCGTAAGTCCAAATTGCTGCCGCGCGGTGATGGGCCTTTCAAGGTGCTTGCGAAGGTCAACGACAATGCCTACAAGATAGAGCTTCCCGGAGATGACTATGGTGTGAGCTCTACGTTCAATGTCGCTGATTTGTCACCATTCTTTGGTGGTGACGATCCAGCGTCGAGGACGACGCCTTTTCAAGAGGGGGAGGATGATGAGGGCATCCCTAACACCTATACATCTTCTCCTATTGATGGTGAAGCACATACTGAGATGGAAGCCTTAAGTGAAGCTACAAGTAATACAAGTGCAGAAGTGCATGTTGGTCCACTTACTAGAGCAAGAGCTAAACTTCTAAATCAGCAGGTGCTTTTGTTTCTTAATGAATCTTCTATTGTCATTGATGAGAGTTGGGTACTACCTCATGCAAACGTTTTATGTATTCTCAGGTTTGAACATTGTGAAGCCTTTGGAACCGAGAGGAAGGAGATGGAGGCCGGAGCCAAAGCAATGGAAGAGAAGCTTATGTGGTTCAAGAAAGAGGAGAAAAGCCCAATAATCCAAGCCCAATTCAGAGCCTCCACAAATCCAACCAAATTCAAATTCGGAATCAACTCAGAATTCAAATCGGATTCGGTTCGGGACAGCCCAACAGGCCCATAATAAAAAGGCCATAACTTTCACATACGGAGTCCGATTGGGGTGTTCTTGGACTCGTTGGAAAGCTTATTCCAAGACCCACGCAAGGGATCTGGCCCCAACTTCAGAAGACTTACGGTCGCAACTCTATGGCCGAAACAATGTGACGGTTTTAAAAACTAGGCTTTCCTTTTTGTGTGTTTTGGGTCTTAACCGAATTGATGTTTGATTCGGCATGTCTAGCCGGCCCTAGGCCGTGTGTGAGTCATGGAGGGTGCCATAAGTACCATTGCCCCTCCCTTGTATCCATTAGACCAGTTTATGCATAAGATTAAAACATAGCTATTGCTTGTTCTTTCGAATCCAGAGTTCATACGAGGGCTTTGAGAGAGGACTAGGCGATCCATTGTTTTTGTTCTGCAATTCAAGGTCAAGCCGTCGTTCCATTGGGAATTAGGCACATGGCGTTCGTCGTTCGTGGTCTCGCGACGAACAACTATCCGGTGTGTTTTGGGCGTATTCCAAAGAGTTGAGAGTTCGTGCATTGGCGCGAGTGTTCAGCTAGCGACTTCGTCTACATCACATCAACTTTCCACGGTTCCTCACCGAGAAGTTCGGGCATCCCCCGTATCACTAAGCTTCACCTGGCAATCGCTCCATCCAATCTTCGGAGATACGTTGACACCGCTGGTTGCCGATCACCCCTGTGCGCTTGGTAAGAATTGGTAAGAATTCGATCAAAGGCTCGAGTGTGAGCGACTTTTGAACCACCACATCCTAGTAGTTGTTTGGGACATATTCTTGTGATTTGCTAACAATGGCAGGTTCTGCAGAGCTTTCGGATGAGGATACATCTCATACTCCTCGTACGAAGGGAATTGTACGACATTTCCGGCGCCTCATGAACCTTCGTGCGGAGGGTCTTGAGGAAGATGTCAGGGTCACGAATGAGCGACTTGCTCAACTTGAGGGCGTCCAGATTGAGACAAACGCCACGCTCGCCGCGATGGAGAGAGCGCAAGGCGTTACTAACACTTCTTTAGCAGGTATTATGGCGCGCCTTGAGGAGATTGCCCAGCCATCCACTGCTGTTCCCCCCTGTTGCCCCAGTGGTAGAGGGACAAGATGAAATCGACTACATGGCTAATACCGACGCCGATGACATGGGTAACCACAACAACAATCGAGCTCATCGACAGTTGCGTTTTAATCAACAAGGTATGCGACGAGACCCCCCACGACGTGAGGTACGTGACCACGATGATTCTTTTGCTAAGGTTAAATTCACTATGCCCTCTTTTAATGGTAAATATGATCTTGATGGTTATCTTAATTGGGAACTAGCTGTTGATCAAAAATTTGCTTGCCATGAATTTCCTGAGATTAGACGAGTTAGGGCTGCTACTAGTGAATTTACCGACTTTGCTTCTGTTTGTTGGAAAGAACATTGCCGTCAATATCCCAATAACATACCTAACACTTGGGAGGCTTTAAAATTGCTTATGCAGCATCGATTTGTTCCCTCATATTATGCTCGTGATTTGTTAAATAAATTGCAACGTTTACGACAAGGTACAAAGTCTGTGGAAGACTACTATCAAGAATTGCAAATTGGTATGTTGCGTTGTGGTTTAGATGAGAATGAGGAGGCATCAATGGCTAGATTTTTGGGAGGGTTAAATCGAGAAATTCAAGACATCCTTGATTATAAAGATTACAACTCTATTACTAGATTGTTTCATCTTGCTTGCAAAGCTGAACGTGAATTGCAGGGACGCCAGACAAGGACCCGAACTAACTCTTCTGCAGGTCGCACAAACTCATGGATGCCATGCACCTCTACTGCCCCATCCACAAGTGCACCCCCACCGTTATCTTCCAACAACAAGCAGCGCCCTGCTACTCCAAATTCAGCACCACGAGTTCCTGAAGCAGCCAAATCAGCACCACAAGCTTATGCAAAAACCTTTTCTTCGGTTGCTTCGACGGGACGAACTAAGGATGTTCAATGCCATCATTGCAAAGGCTATGGACACATGATGCGGGACTGTCCAAACAAGTGCGTATTGATTATACGCGATGATGGTGGGTATTCCTCGACTAGTGATTTTGATGATGAAACATATGCTATGCTTGCAACTGACCCTGCAGGACATGATGACGAATCTGATCATGAGGAAGAACATGTTGGCGCCGAAGATGCCGACAAGTATTTGAGCATTATAGTGCAACGCGTACTAAGTGCTCAAGTTTCTCGTGCTGAGCAAAATCAGCGCCATAATTTGTTCCAAATCAAGGGCGTTGTCAATGAACGCTCGATTCGCATAATCATTGATGGTGGGAGTTGCAAAAATTTGGCGAGTATGGATATGGTGGAGAAGCTTACTTTGCCGACCAACCCTCATCCCCACCCATACCATATTCAATGGTTCAACGATAGTGGTAAGTTGAAGGTAACACGAATGGTGAGAGTACACTTTTCTATGGGTTCATACCATGATTATGTTGATTGCGACGTTGTTCCTATGCAAGCTTGTTCATTGTTATTAGGAAGACCTTGGCAATACGATACTGATTGTGTGCATCATGGTAGGAATAATCAATACTCTCTCATGTTTAAAGGAAAGAAAATTGTGCTGCATCCTATGACTCCTGAACAAATTATTAAAGATGAACTTGCTAGAGCTAGTAGAGAGAAGAATCAGGAGAATGTTAAGAGCGAAAATCAGATTGTAGCAAAAGAGCTTGAACAACATAAGAAGAAAGAACATAAATCTGCTCATGGGAAGAATAAAGAAATTAAATTGAAAGGTGCTACTTTTCTTGCTACCAAATCTGATATGACTGAATTGGATGCTAGTAATTCTGTTTGCTATGCATTAGTTTGCAAAGAAGCTTTATTTTCATTTGAGGATATACCTTCTTCTTTGCCTCCTGCTGTCACTAACATTTTGCAGGAGTACAAGGATGTCTTTCCGAAGGACATACCGCCGGGGTTGCCACCGCTTCGAGGGATTGAGCATCAAATTGATTTAATTCCCGGCACATCATTGCCGAACCGCGTACCATACAGGACCAATCCGGAAGAAACCAAAGAAATTCAGCGCCAAGTTCAAGAATTGCTTGATAAAGGGTATGTGCGTGAATCTCTTAGTCCTTGTGCTGTTCCAGTCATTTTAGTGCCTAAGAAAGATGGATCATGGCGCATGTGTGTAGATTGTAGAGCAATCAATAACATCACCATTAGGTATCGTCATCCTATTCCTAGGTTAGATGATATGCTTGATGAATTGAGTGGTTCTATTGTTTTCTCGAAGGTTGATCTGCATAGTGGATATCATCAAATTCGCATGAAATTAGGCGATGAATGGAAAACAACATTTAAAACTAAGTTCGGGTTATATGAGTGGTTAGTAATGCCTTTTGGTTTAACTAATGCACCTAGCACCTTCATGAGACTAATGAACGAAGTTTTGCGTGTTTTCATTGGTAGATTTGTGGTGGTTTATTTTGATGATATATTGATATATAGCAAATCATTAGAGGAACATCTTGACCATTTACATGCTGTTTTTGATGCTTTACGTGATGCACGTTTATTTGGTAACCTTGAGAAGTGCGCCTTTTGCACCGATCGAGTCGTGTTTCTTGGCTATGTTGTTACTCCACAGGGAATTGAAGTTGATCAAGCCAAGGTTGAAGCAATACAGAGTTGGCCGACTCCTAACACGGTCACACGGGTGCGAAGCTTTTTAGGACTTACTGGATTCTATCGTCGCTTCGTGAAGGATTTTAGCACCATCGCTGCACCATTGAATGAGCTCACCAAGAAGGGCGTGCCATTTGTTTGGAACGCCGCACAGGAGAACGCCTTCACCACTACTCCAACTCCCTGATTTTAATAAGACTTTTGAACTAGAATGTGATGCCAGCGGAATTGGTTTAGGCGGCGTGATATGGGGGATGCCCGATCTTCTCGGCGAGGAACCGTGGATAGTTGATATGATGTAGGCGATGTCGCTAGCTGAACACTCGCGCCAATGCACGAACCCTCAACTCTTTGGAATACGCCCAAAACACACCGGATAATTGTTCATCGCGAGACCACGAACGACGAACGCCAAGTCCCCAATTCCCAATGGAATGACGGCTTGACCTTGAATTGCAGAACAAACAATGGATCGCCTAGTCCTCTCTCAAAGTCCTCGCATGAACTCTGGATTTGGAAGAACAAGCAATAGCTATGTTTCAATCTGATGCATAAACTGGTCTAATGGATACAAGGGAGGGGCAATGGTACTTATGGCGCCCTCCATGACTCACACACGGCCTAGGGCCGGCTAGACATGCCGAATCAAACACCAATTCGGTTAAGACCCAAAACACACAAAAAGGAAAGCCTAGTTTTTAAAACCGTCACATTGTTTCGGCCATAGAGGTGCGACCGTAAGTCTTATGAAGTTGGGGCCAAATCCCTTGTGTGGGTCTTGGAATAAGCTTTCCAACGAGCCCAAGAACACCCCAATCGGACTCCGTATGTGAAAGTTATGGCCTTTTTATTATGGGCCTGTTGGGCTGTCCCGAACCGAATCCGATTTGAATTCCGAGTTGATTCCGAATTTGAATTTGGTTGGATTTGTGGAGGCTCCGAATTGGGCTTGGATTATTGGGCTTTTCTCCTCTTTCTTGAACCACATAAGCTTCTCCTCCATTGCTTTGGCTCCGGCCTCCATCTCCTTCCTCTCGGTTCCAAAGGCTTCACAATGTTCAAACCTGAGAATACATAAAACATTTGCATGAGGTAGTACCCAACTCTCATCAATGACAATAGAAGATTCATTAAGAAACAAAAGCACCTATTGATTTAGAAGTTTAGCTCTTGCTCTAGTAAGTGGACCAACATGCACTTCTGCACTTGTATTACTTGTAGCTTCACTTAAGGCTTCCATCTCAGTATGTGCTTCACCATCAATAGGAGAAGATGTATAGGTGTTAGGGATGCCCTCATCACGGCGTGTTGTTACAAGAAGGTAAACCTATAGCATACTTCAGTGAGAAATTGAGTGGGCCTAGTTTGAACTATTCTACTTATGATAAGGAGTTATATGCACTCTTTCCAACTTTAGAAACTTGGCAACATTATTTATGGCCCAAAGAATTTGTTATACACTCTAATCATGAATCTTTAAAGCATATTCGAAGTCAAGCTAAACTGAACCGTAGACATGCAAAGTGGGTTGAATTTATTGAGTCTTTTCCGTATGTCATAAAACACAAGAAGGGAAAGGAGAATGTTATTGCTGATGCTTTGTCTAGGAGATATACCATGCTTTCACAACTTGAGTTCAAATTTTTTGGATTAGAGACTATTAAAGAGCAATATGTGCATGATGCTGATTTTACAGATATATTGTTGAACTATAAAGAAGGGAAAATGTGGAACAAATTTGTCATTAATGATGGGTTGTATACAAGAATCGCCCCAATCGGAGGTCGTATGCAAAAGTTGTGCGTTTTTTTTCTCTGTTTTTTTTTCTTTTTTTTCTTTTTTTTTTGGCTCTGAGTTGTTCAGGGAGCTCTCCTTTTTCTTTTCTGAACACACGCTATTTTGGCCGTCTCCGAATTGGATCCTTGGGGCAGAAACCGTGTCCGAGACCAACTAGGGCAAAGCCTTCCTAGATGATGAGTCTGATGGTATAATTCCTTTTCTCTCCGTGCCGTGGCAAATCGAATCCAACCGCAACAGTGAGACCAAACGTCAGCAGAACTCGAAACTCTAAAGGAACTAGACGCTAAGACCAGCAAACGACACGACGATGCAACCGAAAGTTCAACAACGCAATGCACTGAAAAGAAAAATTGCGAGGCTAAGACTGGTTTGGACAAGATGATCTACTACTATTTTTTTTTGGCTTTTTCGGGACTATCGGGATTAAGCAATCTAACTATGAAAGACAGTAAACTCTCACCGAGCAACCTTGAGCTCTGATACCATTTGATGAGGGCGGGGTGCCCGATCTTTCGGTGAGATTGATAACTCTCGATTTTGGTGGAGGTGACTCTCGCGATCCAACTACAACCGTACGACGACGCTTGCGCCTTAGCAATCATTGAACCAACTCCGAGACGTTATTGACCTTGCTGGACGCACGATCAACCTGAACACAAGGTTCAATTCCTGCGAGCAATCAAAGAACTAACAAGAATAAGATGTAGGCAATCTGATATTGCGAATAAAATTGTAGTGTCGATGGTATTGAAAAACAAAGGTGGGATCTCGAAAGCTGTCTTGACAGGTGGTCGTCTGACACAACTGAAGAACAGAAGTTTGCACAATGGCTAAACCTAAACTCAACGAAATTCGAGTTCTAGCAAAGGGAGGCGGCGGGTCCTATATGGGGAGACAACCAGGGGTGGCGGCCAGGGAGGTGGAAGCACGCCCCTAGGGTTACAAGGCTCATGAGCCCAAGTGGAGGTGGCGCAGCACCCTTTTGACTCGGCCTCAAAAATAGATGTGGACTCTTTTGATGATTGTGGTCGGCTCGTATGGAATTTGGTGATGAGGCCAGATCCGTTGGAAAATAGACTTGATAAGCTTTCCATGAGGTCCAAGAACGTCCCAAACGGAGTCCGTATGAAGAAGTTACGGCCGTTTAAAGTTAGTACTGTTGCAGCAGTCCGAATCTGAATCCAGAACGAGCCCAACTCGAACTCTTGCTTGACTCGGACCCAAAGTGATGTGGTGACCTCCATTATGCCTTCCATGCATGTCCATGACTCCACATGCCTCTCCTTGGTCCTTTCCCATGTTCCTAAGCACAATTAAATCACTTGCATTAGGTAGCGGTCTATTCTCAGTAATATATAAACCTAGGAATAAATTCACCTGGTAATTAAGTTGGCGAACACGAGCTCGAGTAAGTGGTCCTTGTAACACTGGTTGTGGATGAGTTGTGTGTGTAGGCGCGGTTGTATCCATGGTAGGGATGTCCTCATCACCAAGGAAGTGAGGGTGGCCACTATGTTTTTTGAGGACTATGCCGCTACTTGGTGGCAACACCTAAGTGGGAAACGACTCATTACATCTTGGACCTATTTAAAAAGGACTATGAGAAGAGAATTTGTTCCATCCTATTATGAGCGGGAACTACTACACCATGTGGAGAACATTACACAAGGAAGCAAAGTTGTTAAAGATTACTATGTTGAGCTGAGTCATGCGATGCACCGTGCCAATATCACTAGTGCATACCAAGAACAGAAATACTTCAAAGCAAGTTTGAATTCTCAAATCGTTGCTGCACTTCAAGATAAATGTTTTCGTAGTCTGCAAGATCTTGTGAAATATGCTTTGAAGGCGGAAAAGAGACTTAAAGTCATACATGCACATCAATTAAATATGCGCCGACTCTTTAGTTCTCATTCATCCACTGGTGTGTCACTTGAGAAGATGGTCGAGCATAGGATTTCTTCTTCGGCTAAGGAGATGAGTAGTGCTGTCCTGTCACAACCCACCATACATGAAGAGATCGTGGTTGATGGCAAGCCCACGATTAATGGAAGCTAAGATGTTTCAAAACCCATGTGAGAATGAGAGCCACATAGCCAAATTGAGTGAGGGTGTTGAAAATCGTGAGTTGTGTGATTCCACCATATGTGAGGTTGAGAGCATCCCATTTGAGAGTGTGAGGGATACACCAAAAGAAATGAGTAAAGTAGATGATAGAAAAATTGAGGTTATTATTAAAATTAACGATTTACTCTCTACTTCTAGTGTTGTTTCTCACATTATGCAGGTTGATATTAAAGAAAAGGAATTGCATGTTCAACAACCGGCACTGCTGGAAGAAAAAGACGAGGAGATAACCACGGTTGGGGATGGAGTGCTCGTTGCCCGGTGGTTACATCATGAAGAAACGCTATTTACAGCACCTACAAATACTGAGGAGGACGTTAAAGGTAACAATAATGGTGTTGAATTGAATGTTCATCAAGAAGAGGTAAGTACAAGTGAGAACTCCAGTGTTCCTTTGAATATTCCACATTCTGAATTTCATGCGCTCAATTTACATAATGTGGACTTGATTACTCATAAGGAAGTTCTTAGTAGAATATCTCCTAGTGATTCTTTGTACTATATCATGTTTGATGATCCTAGAGAGCTATCTAGTGTGATTGAGAATGTTGCTGAAATTTCATTATTAAAATCACTAGTTAGTACTTATGCCTACACATATAAGTTCAATTTGATTGGAGAATATGGTGTAGATGATATGTTTTATGTTTATCGAATATGCATTACATGTGATAAGCTTGCTGAATTGAAATTACATGTTTTGCGTAAACAATCTTTTGTGCAATGTTATGAACCCAATGAGATGAGTTTCATAATCGCTTCTGTTTTAAAAGATTTCTTAAGTCTACTTGTTTGTCTTTTCTTTGAGCAATCTTGTACAAATGTCGAGTAGTGCAATTGAAGCATGGAAAGCATTAAGGATTTTCTTCCCCAAATTTGAACAACTTGATCTAGTTGGTTCCTTTTATATCTTGTCCACGTGCTTAGAAAAGTCGAGGACGACTTTTTCTCATGGGAGGGAGAATGATGTGAATGAAATTATCGCAATGTATATATCAAATACATCCTATGGCTGCTGTTATGCTAATTATTTTGTGCAAAACAACGGGAATAACAAAACGAATGATAAATACATATACCATGCATATACGTTGTTTTCTTTGTCTAGCACATTTTCAGGCTATCAAAAGTCAAGGACGGCTTTTCTTGAAGAAAGGGAGGATGATGCGGGCATCCCAAAGACTTATACATCTTCTACTATTGGAGCCGGGGACAAAGTCATGAAGGAGGGCAACACATGCGGACAACAAGGGAGACGAAGCTCATGCGACCAAGAGGGGAAAAGGGGAGAAGCCCAAGAACTTAAAGCTCAAGTTTTGGATAAGATTTCCAAGCCCAATTCGGACCTCCCACAAGCCCAACTGAAATCAAATTCGGAATCAACTCAGAATTCAATTCGGATTCGGTTCGGGACAGCCCAACAGGCCTGTAATAAAAAGGCCATAACTTTTGCATACGAAGTCCGATTGGGGTGTTCTTGGACTTGTTGGAAAGCTTATTCCAAGGCCCATGCAAAGGATCTAGCCTCAGCTGCAGAAGATGCACGGTCGCGCCCCTATGGCCCAAACAAGCTGGCGGATTAAATTTAGGCTTTCCTTTTGTGAGAGTTTGAGTTTGAGTCCAAGTATTGAATAGTGTACGCGCATGAACAGTATGTGTGAACAGTAAATGGCGTGATTAGTACCACCTTGAAAAGTAAACATGAATAGCTCCTAGGCCAAGACTATATATTGAGGAGTAGACCCCTATTGTAATGTCAGACCACGTTTAATATATTTTCAAAGCTTATGCTTGATTCTCCTGTTGTGCTTATTGCTAAACAGAGGGAATTGGGCGTTTAGAACAAGGGGTCGTTCTTGCTTTTCCGCTGGCAATTGAGGGTTCGACGATCTTCGCTTGTGGTCAGCGAGGATCCAATCAAGTGTGTGTTTGGGCGAATTTTCCATAGAGTTGCAAGTCCGTGCATTGGCGCGGGGGATCAGCTGGTGGTTCGTCAGGATACACAAGTTATCAGGAGGTTCTACGTCGAGAAGATCGGGCACCCCGCATCAGAGATGATCATTGATAGAACCCTTTGATGAAGTATATGAATGTATGTGCTGAGGATTCCAAGTTGTTTACTCTTAAAAGATTGAGGTGATATGATTACGTGTGAGGTCTATTCTGAGTTATATTGGGAGTCATTTATCAAATTAATTCTGTCAGTAGAGGAGTTGTTGAGAGAAAGTTTCTATGGAGTCGATAGAACCTCTATACAGAGGTGTGGATGATGTATTTTGGCTTGAGCATAGCGTTGCGAATGCCAAGTTAAGAGAGATGAGTTAGCGTGTTATGCGATGAATTGAAAACCTAAAGTTTGAGAGAAATTTTAGTCCTAAAAGAGAAACTGATAAATTGATGCTTCCTCAAGAAGTGAATCGTTTTCCTGATTCTCATTTGAGTTTTGTGCTGTTGACCATTGCCTTTTGCAAGTTGAGCTCGGCATTTATGTTGGCATGTGTGATTCTTTCCAGTTCAGATGGAATAAAAGAAATATTTGATTTGGCCAATCGAGTGATTTCTCCTTTGGATTTCGTGACGTTTATTCGCAAACTACCACTTGAAAAGTGGAAAGGTTTTCTTGATGAAATTCCGATTTCTGGATTTGACACTGTAGTACCGAGCTGGTAACACATAGTTGTGTTGTGAATCTTTCTTTTTCAGATGGGTTTTGTCGGTAAAAGAGTTTGCTTAAAGAGAGTCTGTTGTGTGTTTCTGGTTAAAGGAGGTGACCCTTGCTGCAGTGAAGAGTTCGATTGAGAGGTGGAACAAGAGTTCCGTGTTCTATGTGCATGTCGTGTGGTTCGGTATCAATAGGAAGGTTAGCCCAAGGTACTCAGGATTGTTTTCGTTAGCTACGAAAATTCGAAAGTTGGCGTATCGCTAGGACTATCTCGGGTCCATACGCGGAGTACGCAACATGTGGCATGTTTGGTGCCGAGTGAGTACCTGTGCGATCTAGAATTTGAGTTTTCGTTAACAACGTTGACCACCGATTAAGATCTTACTTTCGAATCTTGTCCGATGAGTGTACCTGGGAGTGTAGGGTTGAGTGTTAGGGCTTGCGTCTTTTCACGTCTTTGTGTTGTGGTCCTCAGTCCGAGAGAAAGGCCACTTGGGGGTTGGAGTTTCGCAAGCGTGAGCATTATCCGGCTTCGTTCGCAACGGTTATCTGTTTACCGTTGTTAAGTTCCAGTCGCAGTTTTCTTTGTTGTAGATCGGCGTTTAGATTCGAGGTCGAATCCTGTTAAGGGGGGTAGAATGTAATACCCCGTTCTTGTTTAGGAAGAATTCTGTTCAAATTTGAACTTAAAAGAGAAAAGTTCGGCGTTTAAATGCATTCTTCGATTTTGGGCACAGGCTTTTGGCCAACAAACCCAAGAGGGGGCACTGTGGGCCAAGGGGGGGCAGCCATGAGGCCCAAGAGGGGGCAGCCGTGAGGACCAAGAGGGTAGCCGTGAGGCCCAAGTGGGTGGCCGGCCTAAAGGGCCTTAGGGGGGGTGGCTAACCCTAGCCGCCCAAAACTCCTCCCCCCTCACCTTGTGCGCCTCCCCCTCTCCCCCTCGAGTCGCTGCCACCACCTCTCCATCTCCTGGCCGCACCCCCTCCCTACGACCAGCAGCTGCTCCAGCAATTCTTCCCCATTGGTGCTGCTCCAAGCTCCTGGCCAACGCGAGGGAAGGAGGAGGACAGCGGGACTGCCGGCAAAAGGAGAGGAAGGAAGAGGGACTTGGAGGAGATCTTCTTCATGGGGGTTGTTCTTCATCTTCCAGCGGTTCTATAAGGGTAACGCAAGGTGTTCCTCGCTGTTTAATTAAGAATAGGTGCGAAACCGATTAGAGTTGATTGGAGCAAAGTCTGTTTGCAGTAGATTCGATTCTGTCCAGTATGTTGCGCGGGCTGTTTCGACATCTTAGAGGCCGAATCAGTAGTTTTGATCTTGTAGAGATATCTAGATCTTGTTCTTAAATTTCTGTGGCCGCCGAGTTCACTTGTTTCCGACGTTCGAGTCAAAAGATATGATAGATTAGGTATCTGCTGTCCAGATTTCCGACGAGATTAATCTATTTTGTTATTTCGTAAAATATGAAAATATAATTGGAAGAATCTGTGCTTTGACCCAACTAGGTTATTGTAGGTAATTTGATAACCTTTCCATATTGTTAAAGAACGATCAATTCGGAGTTATAGATTAAAAGTTATGATCGTTTTAGTGCTGCTGTTTATTCTGCTAACAGTTTCTGCGCTGAAAGTTCATCTGTCTGTTAGCGTACTAATTTGGCCGAATTGGATTAGCTTGTCAACTAGAGTATTGTAGTTTTGTCAGTTAAGAATCCATAGAAACTGGGCTCATCTCTTTTCGATTCCAGATCATGAGATATGTTAATTACCGTCTTTGCTGTCGAGGCGGTTTATGGCTGAATCGTTGGTTTTCAGTTTAGGGCTTCTAGTAAATCTTGATTACGGGAAGCGTTGTAGAACGTTAATCAGAGTGTCGTGTTCATCGTATCCTTATTTCAGTTATTTAATTGTTTAGGCGGTGAAGCTTGGGTTTAGGAGCACCACCTTTTCTCGCCAAGCGTTGCATCGCGGAAGGCAAGTACATTGCTTATATTCTTGTTGTGGTGATGAATGCTTATGATTTTCTTTGTGATGTCTTTCGATTCAAGAGTAGTTGGATTGTCTATGATCTTTCATATGTGATTGAATCCATGTTTGGAGATGATGATATTATTTATTTATTAGATCATGTCATGCATTCATTGTTATTTACCGTCCACGGGAGTGGATGAGAGTGGCCCATCAATTCGGGATGGGTATGTAAGTCCCCATTAATTCGGGATGGGCAATGTTGGACACCGTATGAAACGTTCTTCATACGGAAGTGGATCCGCATTTTTGTTAAGATCTTTGGCTTAAGTGACACACCGACGGGTGTGTCATTGGCTATACCGGTATATGCATGTGTGCTGTCCATTGAGTATATCCATTCATCTCATTCATTTATAAATATTTAGTTGTTGTATGTTCATAACCTTTGAGGAGGTTGTCTTGTTCATGTTGATTGTCTGTTCTTATAATCAATGAACTTGCTGGGTCTTGGACTCACACTTGCTTGTTTATTTATTTTTAGGTGATCGTTGATGAAGTTTCTCTTGGAAGGGAGTAGCCACGCACTACTCGAATATTTCACTCTACACTAGTTTGAATAAAAGAACTATTACTGTCATTCATTCATTATTGATGAACTGTAATAAATAAAATTAATTGGCGAAGGAAGGATACCTTCTGTAACACCCCAGCCAAACAAAGGCCTGGAATGCTACTAAATTAAATAAATTAAACTAAACTGATGAGGACATCGATCCGCCGGATACGACCGCCACTCCACGTGCCAAGTTTATGCGGGATAAGTTTTGGAATCCAGTTCGTCCTCCAGAATCAGCCTGACAGCACCAACTTAAAATAGGCGTAACTTTCACATACGGAGTTTGTTGGAGGTCCACGAGTACTTGATAGAAAGTTTATTTCGGCCTCTTTCCAACGGATCCGGCCTCGCCTCCAAATTCCTTCTGGACTGATCGCAATCATCAAAAGAAGGCGTCATATCATTTGTTTGGGCCAACCTGGGCTTTGTAATCATACTGAACTTGGCCCATCTGCCGGCGGCCCACCCGGGGGCGTGGGTACTGTTCATGTGAACAGTACCAGCGACCGTTAGTACCACCCCGCTAGTTCTTTAGTTTTGTGGCTCCTCGTTCCCTATTTAAGGAGGCCGTACCCCTTTAGTTTTCCTTGGATTTCCTTGAGTTAAGGTTTAGCCACTGTGCAAACTTCTGTTCTTCAGTTGTGTCGGATGACCACCTGTTAAGACGGCTTTCGGAATCCCACCTTATCAATACTTCATAAATATTTGCAATACATCAGATTGCGTTTTATCTTGTTCTTGCGTGTTCTTCGATTACATGCAGGAATAGACCTTCGTGGTCAGGTTGATCGTGCTTCCAGCAAGGTCAACAACATCTCAGAGTTGGTTCAACGATTGCTAAGGCGCAAGCGTCGTCGTACGGTTGTAGTCGGATCGCGAGAGTCACCTCCACCAAAATCGATAGTTATCAATCTCATCGAAAGATCGGGCCAACAATCAAACCTTAGGGTTCATCATAAACACCTTACAAAATTTCAGCAGAACCTCCTTTGTATAGTTACCCGATGAGGACATGACCCCTATGGATACAACCATATTTGTTATGCTTGTTGTTCCAAGTACAAGAGCTCGTACGCTTCACTTAAATTATCAGGTGAGCTCGTTTTTAGGAGTACATTTATATTATATGAACTATATGATGCTACCTAATGATGAGAATGTATATTTCTGCAGCACCACGTCACTCTTGGTCCAACACAAGCAACAGTTCGAGCGGGACCCGTTTTGGAATCCAGTTCGTCCTCCAGAATCAGCCTGACAACACTGATTTCAAACGCCCATAACTTTCACACACGGCGTCCGTTGGAGGTCCACGAGTACTTGATGGAAAGATGATTTCATCCTCTTTCCAACGGATCTAGCTTCACCTCCAAATTCTTTCTGGACTGATCGCAATCATCGAAAGAAGGCGTCATATCACTTGTTTGGGCCAATATGGGCTTTGTAATCATACTGAACTTGGCCC
This sequence comes from Phyllostachys edulis, assembly GCA_036346405.1. Taxonomy (NCBI): domain Eukaryota; kingdom Viridiplantae; phylum Streptophyta; class Magnoliopsida; order Poales; family Poaceae; genus Phyllostachys; species Phyllostachys edulis. Next base: position 15,520,988 of record CM070559.1, on the reverse strand, counting down.
ATCTGCCGGTGGCCCACCCGGGGCGTGGTTACTGTTCACGTGAACAGTAACACACGACCTTTAGTACCACCCCGCTAGTTCTTTAGTTTTGTGGCTCCTCGTTCCCTATTTAAGGAGGCCACACCCCCTCTAGTTTTCTGGGATTTCATTGAGTTAAGGTTTAGCCATTGTGCAAACTTCTGTTCTTCAGTTGTGTCGGACGACCACCTGTCAAGATGGCTTTCGGAATCCCAATTTATCAATACTTCATAAATATTTGCAATACATCGATTGCGTTTTATCTTGTTCTTGCGTGTTCTTCGATTGCATGCGAGAATAGACCTTCGTGGTCGAGTTGATCGTGCTTCGGCAAGGTCAATAACATCTCGGAGTTGGTTCAACGATTGCTAAGGTGCAAGCGTCGTAAGACGGTTGTAGTCGGATCGCGAGAGTCACCTCCACCAAAATCGAGTTATCAATCTCATCGAAAGATCGGCCAACAAATAGAACCTTAGGGTTCATCAAGTGGTATCAGAGCTACAGTTCATCGGTGAGAGTTTCTAGTTTTCTAGTAGTAGATTCGTTTTTCATACTTAGAGTCCAAAAAATTGCCCAAAAAATTTTGCATCTATCATCCATACCGAGCCCTTTTGAGCCATTGCAATTTTTCTTTTCGGTTTATGTTCGTTGAATCATTGGTTGCATCGTCGTGTCTAGTTGCTGATCTTTAGTTCTAGTTATTGTCTAGTTGGTTGTTGTCTAGTTTGCTTCTCATTTCTTTTTCCTTCGCGTCGCTTGATCGTTCTTTTAGGGTTCTTAGTTTTTGCATCTAAAACAGAAAATTCGTGGGTTAGAACTCCTCTAATCCACACCAAAATAGTGTTTCGTTCCACTTCATCTAATCCGAATTACTTACTGGAGTTCAAGCCGTTTTCACCACGAAACCGAGAGGATTGCCGTGATCTTTTGTGAGAGTTGGTGTCCGAGTCCAGCACCCATCCTTTGCTGTTATTTGTGACTTGCGATAAACCCTAGGGCCGGCCAAATATTAGAAGGAGAAAGAGGCACCGATAAAACAAAAGCATGTAAAAAAAAAAAAAAAAAAAGAGAAACGAAAAGTGCATGAAAATTGGGGGAGACCTTCTACATATAGCCAAAAGCTTCCACAAAAAATTTCAGCAAGTTTGGCACACGGGTTTGAAAGATATAGCAGTTTCAAATTTGAACCCGAGACGGTTTCGAGTCCGAGTAGGATTCCGTTTCCGAGACACCTTCAGTAAAACGGGCATAACTTTTGCATACGATGTCCGTTTTGGGCTTTCTTGTGCTCGTTGGAAAGCTAACGACGAGGTGCATATTTTCCACTTAAGCAACTAGTCGCCCTCCAGGCCCCCCAAAATCGGCCATCTTCAGCTCCGAATTCGCGTCGCAAGATTTCGGTTTCTGTTTTTGGTGATTCTTTTAGTCTTCCCTTCAGAATTTGGGGTTCGCCTTAACTGCAAAGTTGTAGATATCATTGAAACCTTTCAAACGAGTATATATAAGCCATATAAAACTTTGCTTTTTCATCGTTTGAGACTAGTTGTTGTTTCTGCTCAATCTAGAGGGCTGTTTGCATTGCACCGATACCGATATTGCTGTCTTTTGTGCTTTACGTCGTGCGAACAATCTTGTGCCCTTCACAAAAGTTTGAGTAGGTAGCTAGCGTCTCTCCTAGCACTTGTTGTGAGGTTTTCCATTGCTTACATCAAGTCACATTTATCGTTGCGTGTGCGTACATACACATCTCTTGGTAGGGCTTTGATTAGCTAGCTTTGATTAGGCTAGGATCAGCAACATTGACTAGTACTTTGAACATTTATTCAACTTGCATTTGCTGAATTGATTGTTGCTAATCCTTGCTACCATACTTGAGCCTTCCTAGCTACACCTCTTCTACATTGTACAGACTGAACTTCACCTGGCAATCGCTCCATCCAATCTTCGGAGATACATTGAAACATTGGTAGCCGATCACCCTGTTGCTTGGTAAGAATTGGTAAGAATTGATAGAAGGCTTGAGTGTGAGCGACTTTGAGCCTCCAGATCCTAGTAGTTGATAGGAACATATACTTGTGATTTGTTTCCTTATTTTCTACTAACTATGGCAGGTTCACGGGATGATTGCAAGATATATCCACATCTTCTTCGAACCGTTGGACGGGAGTGCAAGAAAGTGAACGAGGAAGATGCACGCTTGAGACAACATCGTCCACCACGGGAGGCATATGATCGTGACAGTACTTCTGGTAAAACTAAACTCTTTGTGCCATCCTTTCTTTGGTGAATTTGATCTGATGCCTATGTTGGTGGGAGATAGCTTTAGACAAAGAATTTGAATATTATGAATGGTGCGATAGGCAAAAGATTAGAGCTGCCACTAGTGCTTTTGTTGAGGATGCAATACTTTGGTGGAACTATTTACGTAGACATGAAAAAGTGCCTCAAACTTGGCATGCTTTAAAGAAACTTTTGAGAGATGAATTTGTTCCTAAATATCATGCTGATTATTTGTTAGCTAGATTACAACGTTTCAAACAAGGTCGTAGAACTGTAATGGAATACTATCATGAATTGAAAACTCGTTTATTGCGTTGTGGCTTAGAGGAACATGTTGAAGCTACAGAGATTAGATTCTTAAGTGGGCTTAATCAACCAATTCAAGACCTTCTTGTTCACAAAGAATATAATTCTCTCTCTCATTTGTTTATACTTGCCTGTAATGTTGAAAGTCAGATTAAGGATAAATTGAGAACGCTTGATGTTAGGAAACATGAGAACAAACCTGTGTTTGTGTCTTTTTCTGTGACTAACAACTTGCAGAAAGTTGAGAACCATACCGAAAAGGAGAATGAGCTGATTGAGACACAGACTCCATTGGTTGAGAAGGAAGATGAGGAGATGGATACACCTACATCATCTGAGGAGAGCCGAAAAGGTAAAGATCATGGTGCTATCATCACTCAAGGTGAGTATGCTTGTGAAGAACTACAATTGTCCACTGTTCCTGCTATTTTAGAGCAAAAATTAGTGGAGAACAATTCTGATATGCACATGTTTCAAGTAGAGAATTCAGACTGCATTGACTTGAGTGCACCATGTGATAAAATAATTGAATTGCCTGTTGTTGAGAGTACTTCATGTGATGAGTTAATAGCATATCATGATCATGTGGAATTGGTTAGACATAAAGAAGTTCTTGATCGAATATCTCCTGCTGATGCGTTGTGCTATATCATGCTTGATGAGCCCGTTAATTTGCAATGTGCTATGGAGAAAGTTTCTGAACTTTCATCTCTAAATTCTCTTTCTATGCTTGCTATGCTTGTTGTTCCAAGTACAAGAGCTCGTACGCTTCACTTAAATTATCAGGTGAGCTCGTTTTTAGGAGTACATTTATATTATATGAACTATATGATGCTACCTAATGATGAGAATGTATATTTCTGCAGGACCACGTCACTCTTGGTCCAACACAAGCAACAGTTCGAGCGGGACCCGTTTTGGAATCCAGTTCGTCCTCCAGAATCAGTCTGACAACACTAACTTCAAACGCCCATAACTTTCACATACGGCGTCCGTTGGAGGTCCACGAGTACTTGATGGAAAGATGATTTCGTCCTCTTTCCAACGGATCTAGCTTCACCTCCAAATTCTTTCTGGACTGATCGCAATCATCGAAAGAAGGCGTCATATCACTTGTTTGGGCCAATATGGGCTTTGTAATCATACTGAACTTGGCCCATCTGCCGGTGGCCCACCCGGGGCGTGGTTACTGTTCACGTGAACAGTAACACACGACCTTTAGTACCACCCCGCTAGTTCTTTAGTTTTGTGGCTCCTCGTTCCCTATTTAAGGAGGCCACACCCCCTCTAGTTTTCTGGGATTTCATTGAGTTAAGGTTTAGCCATTGTGCAAACTTCTGTTCTTCAGTTGTGTCGGACGACCACCTGTCAAGATGGCTTTCGGAATCCCAATTTATCAATACTTCATAAATATTTGCAATACATCAGATTGCGTTTTATCTTGTTCTTGCGTGTTCTTCGATTGCATGCAGGAATAGACCTTCGTGGTCAGGTTGATCGTGCTTCTAGCAAGGTCAATAACATCTCGGAGTTGGTTCAACGATTGCTAAGGTGCAAGCGTCGTCGTACGGTTGTAGTCGGATCGCGAGAGTTATCTCCACCAAAATCGAGAGTTATCAATCTCATCGAAAGATCGGGCCAACAAATAGAACCTTAGGGTTCATCAAGTGGTATCAGAGCTACAGTTCATCGGTGAGAGTTTCTAGTTTTCTAGTAGTAGATTCGTTTTTCATACTTAGAGTCCAAAAAATTGCCCAAAAAATTTTGCATCTATCATCCATACCGAGCCCTTTTGAGCCATTGCAATTTTTCTTTTCGGTTTATGTTCGTTGAATCATTGGTTGCATCGTCGTGTCTAGTTGCTGATCTTTAGTTCTAGTTATTGTCTAGTTGGTTGTTGTCTAGTTTGCTTCTCATTTCTTTTTCCTTCGCGTCGCTTGATCGTTCTTTTAGGGTTCTTAGTTTTTGCATCTAAAACAGAAAATTCGTGGGTTAGAACTCCTCTAATCCACACCAAAATAGTGTTTCGTTCCACTTCATCTAATCCGAATTACTTACTGGAGTTCAAGCCGTTTTCACCACGAAACCGAGAGGATTGCCGTGATCTTTTGTGAGAGTTGGTGTCCGAGTCCAGCACCCATCCTTTGCTGTTATTTGTGACTTGCGATAAACCCTAGGGCCGGCCAAATATTAGAAGGAGAAAGAGGCAGCCGCATAAAACAAAAGCCGCGGTAAATGAAAAAAAGAAAAAAAAAGAGAAACGAAAAGTGCATGAAAATTGGGGGAGACCTTCTACATGTAGCCAAAAGCTTCCACAAAAAATTTCAGCAAGTTTGGCACACGGGTTTGAAAGATATAGCAGTTTCAAATTTGAACCCGAGACGGTTTCGAGTCCGAGTAGGATTCCGTTTCCGAGACACCTTCAGTAAAACGGGCATAACTTTTGCATACGATGTCCGTTTTGGGCTTTCTTGTGCTCGTTGGAAAGCTAACGACGAGGTGCATATTTTCCACTTAAGCAACTAGTCGCCCTCCAGGCCCCCCAAAATCGGCCATCTTCAGCTCCGAATTCGCGTCGCAAGATTTCGGTTTCTGTTTTTGGTGATTCTTTTAGTCTTCCCTTCAGAATTTGCGGTTCGCCTTAACTGCAAAGTTGTAGATATCATTGAAACCTTTCAAACGAGTATATATAAGCCATATAAAACTTTGCTTTTTCATCGTTTGAGACTAGTTGTTGTTTCTGCTCAATCTAGAGGGCTGTTTGCATTGCACCGATACCGATATTGCTGTCTTTTGTGCTTTACGTCGTGCGAACAATCTTGTGCCCTTCACAAAAGTTTGAGTAGGTAGCTAGCGTCTCTCCTAGCACTTGTTGTGAGGTTTTCCATTGCTTACATCAAGTCACATTTATCGTTGCGTGTGCGTACATACACATCTCTTGGTAGGGCTTTGATTAGCTAGCTTTGATTAGGCTAGGATCAGCAACATTGACTAGTACTTTGAACATTTATTCAACTTGCATTTGCTGAATTGATTGTTGCTAATCCTTGCTACCATACTTGAGCCTTCCTAGCTACACCTCTTCTACATTGTACAGACTGAACTTCACCTGGCAATCGCTCCATCCAATCTTCGGAGATACATTGAAACCGCTGGTAGCCGATCACCCCTGTTGCTTGGTAAGAATTGGTAAGAATTCGATAGAAGGCTTGAGTGTGAGCGACTTTGAGCCTCCAGATCCTAGTAGTTGATAGGAACATATACTTGTGATTTGTTTCCTTATTTTCTACTAACTATGGCAGGTTCACGGGATGATTGCAAGATATATCCACATCTTCTTCGAACCGTTGGACGGGAGTGCAAGAAAGTGAACGAGGAAGATGCACGCTTGAGACAACATCGTCCACCACGGGAGGCATATGATCGTGTGAAGATTTCGGTAAAACTAAACTCACTGTGCCATCCTTTGCTGGTGAATTTGATCCTGATGCCTATGTTGGCTGGGAGATAGCTTTAGACAAAGAATTTGAATATTATGAATGGTCTGATAGGCAAAAGATTAGAGCTGCCACTAGTGCTTTTGTTGAGGATGCAATACTTTGGTGGAACTATTTACGTAGACATGAAAAAGTGCCTCAAACTTGGCATGCTTTAAAGAAACTTTTGAGAGATGAATTTGTTCCTAAATATCATGCTGATTATTTGTTAGCTAGATTACAACGTTTCAAACAAGGTCGAGAAGCGTAATGGAATACTATCATGAATTGAAAACTCGTTTATTGCGTTGTGGCTTAGAGGAACATGTTGAAGCTACAGAGATTAGATTCTTAAGTGGGCTTAATCAACCAATTCAGGACCTTCTTGTTCACAAAGAATATAATTCTCTCTCTCATTTGTTTATACTTGCCTGTAATGTTGAAAGTCAGATTAAGGATAAATTGAGAACGCTTGATGTTAGGAAACATGAGAACAAACCTGTGTTTGTGTCTTTTTCTGTGACTAACAACTTGCAGAAAGTTGAGAACCATACCGAAAAGGAGAATGAGCTGATTGAGACACAGACTCCATTGGTTGAGAAGGAAGATGAGGAGATGGATACACCTACATCATCTGAGGAGAGCCGAAAAGGTAAAGATCATGGTGCTATCATCACTCAAGGTGAGTATGCTTGTGAAGAACTACAATTGTCCCTTTGTTCCTGCTATTTTAGAGCAAAATTAGTGGAGAACAATTCGATATGCACATGTTTCAAGTAGAGAATTCAGACTGCATTGACTTGAGTGCACCATGTGATAAAATAATTGAATTGCCTGTTGTTGAGAGTACTTCATGTGATGAGTTAATAGCATATCATGATCATGTGGAATTGGTTAGACATAAAGAAGTTCTTGATCGAATATCTCCTGCTGATGCGTTGTGCTATATCATGCTTGATGAGCCCGTTAATTTGGAATGTGCTATGGAGAAAGTTTCTGAACTTTCATCTCTAAATTCTCTTTCTATGCTTGCTATGCTTGTTGTTCCAAGTACAAGAGCTCAGACGCTTCACTTAAATTATCGTGAGCTCGTTTTTAGGAGTACATTTATATTATATGAACTATATGATGCTACCTAATGATGAGAATGTATATTTCTGCAGGACCACGTCACTCTTGGTCCAACACAAGCAACGATTCGGCGGGACCCGTTTTGGAATCCAGTTCGTCCTCGTAATCAGTCGACAACACTAACTTCAAACGCCCATAACTTTCACATACGGCGTCCGTTGGAGGTCCACGAGTACTTGATGGAAAGATGATTTCGTCCTCTTTCCAACGGATCTAGCTTCACCTCCAAATTCTTTCTGGACTGATCGCAATCATCGAAAGAAGGCGTCATATCACTTGTTTGGGCCAATATGGGCTTTGTAATCATCTTGAACTTGGCCCATCGCGGTGGCCCACCGGGCGTGGTTACTGTTCACGTGAACAGTAACACACGACCTTTAGTACCACCCCGCTAGTTCTTTAGTTTTGTGGCTCCTCGTTCCCTATTTAAGGAGGCCACACCCCCTCTAGTTTTCTGGGATTTCATTGAGTTAAGGTTTAGCCATTGTGCAAACTTACATTCTTGATTGTGTCGGACGACCACTGTCAAGGCGGCTTCGGAATCCCAATTTATCAATACTTCATAAATATTTGCAATACATCAGATTTGCGTTTTATCTTGTTCTTGCGTGTTCTTCGATTGCATGCGTGAATAGACCTTCGTGGTCGTTGATCGTGCTTCGGCAAGGTCAATAACATCTCGGAGTTGGTTCAACGATTGCTAAGGTGCAAGCGTCGTCGTACGGTTGTAGTCGGATCGCGAGAGTCACCTCCACCAAAATCGAGAGTTATCAATCTCATCGAAAGATCGGGCCAACAAATAGAACCTTAGGGTTCATCAAGTGGTATCAGAGCTACAGTTCATCGGTGAGAGTTTCTAGTTTTCTAGTAGTAGATTCGTTTTTCATACTTAGAGTCCAAAAAATTGCCCAAAAAATTTTGCATCTATCATCCATACCGAGCCCTTTTGAGCCATTGCAATTTTTCTTTTCGGTTTATGTTCGTTGAATCATTGGTTGCATCGTCGTGTCTAGTTCTTGATCTTTAGTTCTAGTTATTGTCTAGTTGGTTGTTGTCTAGTTTGCTTCTCATTTCTTTTTCCTTGGCCGCTTGATCGTTCTTTTAGGGTTCTTAGTTTTGCATCTAAAACAGAAAATTCGTGAGTTAGAACTCCTCTAATCCACACCAAAATAGTGTTTCGTTCCACTTCATCTAATCCGAATTACTTATTGGAGTTCAAGCCGTTTCACCACGAAACCGAGAGGATTGCCGTGATCTTTGTGAGAGTTGGTGTCGAGTCCAGCACCCATCCTTTGCTGTTATTTGTGACTTGCGATAAACCCTAGGGCCGCCAAATATTAGAAGGAGAAAGAGGCAGCCGCATAAAACAAAAGCCGCGGTAAAAGAAAAAAAGAAAAAAAAGAGAAACGAAAAGTGCATGAAAATTGGGGGAGACCTTCTACATATAGCCAAAAGCTTCCACAAAAAATTTCAGCAAGTTTGGCACACTGGTTTGAAAGATATAGCAGTTTCAAATTTGAACCCGAGACGGTTTCGAGTCCGAGTAGGATTCCGTTTCCGAGACACCTTCAGTAAAACGGGCATAACTTTTGCATACGATGTCCGTTTTGGGCGTTCTTGTGCTCGTTGGAAAGCTAACGACGAGGTGCATATTTTCCACTTAAGCAACTAGTCGCCCTCCAGGCCCCCCAAAATCGGCCATCTTCAGCTCCGAATTCGCGTCGCAAGATTTCGGTTTCTGTTTTTGGTGATTCTTTTAGTCTTCCCTTCAGAATTTGGGGTTCGCCTTAACTGCAAAGTTGTAGATATCATTGAAACCTTTCAAACGAGTATATATAAGCCATATAAAACTTTGCTTTTTCATCGTTTGAGACTAGTTGTTGTTTCTGCTCAATCTAGAGGGCTGTTTGCATTGCACCGATACCGATATTGCTGTCTTTTGTGCTTTACGTCGTGCGAACAATCTTGTGCCCTTCACAAAAGTTTGAGTAGGTAGCTAGCGTCTCTCCTAGCACTTGTTGTGAGGTTTTCCATTGCTTACATCAAGTCACATTTATCGCTATGCAGCGCACATACACATCTCTTGGTAGGGCTTTGATTAGCTAGCTTTGATTAGGCTAGGATCAGCAACATTGACTAGTACTTTGAACATTTATTCAACTTGCATTTGCTGAATTGATTGTTGCTAATCCTTGCTACCATACTTGAGCCTTCCTAGCTACACCTCTTCTACATTGTACAGACTGAACTTCACCTGGCAATCGCTCCATCCAATCTTCGGAGATACATTGAAACCGCTGGTAGCCGATCACCCCTGTTGCTTGGTAAGAATTGGTAAGAATTCGATAGAAGGCTTGAGTGTGAGCGACTTTGAGCCTCCAGATCCTAGTAGTTGATAGGAACATATACTTGTGATTTGTTTCCTTATTTTCTACTAACTATGGCAGGTTCACGGGATGATTGCAAGATATATCCACATCTTCTTCGAACCGTTGGACGGGAGTGCAAGAAAGTGAACGAGGAAGATGCACGCTTGAGACAACATCGTCCACCACGGGAGGCATATGATCGTGACAGTACTTCTGGTAAAACTAAACTCACTGTGCCATCCTTTGCTGGTGAATTTGATCCTGATACCTATGTTGACTGGGAGATAGCTTTAGACAAAGAATTTGAATATTATGAATGGTCTGATAGGCAAAAGATTAGAGCTACCACTAGTGCTTTTGTTGAGGATGCAATACTTTGGTGGAACTATTTACGTAGACATGAAAAAGTGCCTCAAACTTGGCATGCTTTAAAGAAACTTTTGAGAGATGAATTTGTTCCTAAATATCATGCTGATTATTTGTTAGCTAGATTACAACGTTTCAAACAAGGTCGTAGAACTGTAATGGAATACTATCATGAATTGAAAACTCGTTTATTGCGTTGTGGCTTAGAGGAACATGTTGAAGCTACAGAGATTAGATTCTTAAGTGGGCTTAATCAACCAATTCAGGACCTTCTTGTTCACAAAGAATATAATTCTCTCTCTCATTTGTTTATACTTGCCTGTAATGTTGAAAGTCAGATTAAGGATAAATTGAGAACGCTTGATGTTAGGAAACATGAGAACAAACCTGTGTTTGTGTCTTTTTCTGTGACTAACAACTTGCAGAAAGTTGAGAACCATACCGAAAAGGAGAATGAGTGATTGAGACACAGACTCCATTGGTTGAGAAGGAAGATGAGGAGATGGATACACCTACATCATCGAGGAGAGCCGAAAAGGTAAAGATCATGGTGCTATCATCACTCAAGGTGAGTATGCTTGTGAAGAACTACAATTGTCCACTTGTTCTCTGCTATTTTAGAGCAAAATTAGTGGAGAACAATTCGATATGCACATGTTTCAAGTAGAGAATTCAGACTGCATTGACTTGAGTGCACCATGTGATAAAATAATTGAATTGCCTGTTGTTGAGAGTACTTCATGTGATGAGTTAATAGCATATCATGATCATGTGGAATTGGTTAGACATAAAGAAGTTCTTGATCGAATATCTCCTGCTGATGCGTTGTGCTATATCATGCTTGATGAGCCCGTTAATTTGGAATGTGCTATGGAGAAAGTTTCTGAACTTTCACCTCTAAATTCTCTTTCTATGCTTGTTATGCTTGTTGTTCCAAGTACAAGAGCTCGTACGCTTCACTTAAATTATCAGGTGAGCTCGTTTTTAGGAGTACATTTATATTATATGAACTATATGATGCTACCTAATGATGAGAATGTATATTTCTGCAGGACCACGTCACTCTTGGTCCAACACAAGCAACAGTTCGAGCGGGACCCGTTTTGGAATCCAGTTCGTCCTCCAGAATCAGTCTGACAACACTAACTTCAAACGCCCATAACTTTCACATACGGCGTCCGTTGGAGGTCCACGAGTACTTGATGGAAAGATGATTTCGTCCTCTTTCCAACGGATCTAGCTTCACCTCCAAATTCTTTCTGGACTGATCGCAATCATCGAAAGAAGGCGTCATATCACTTGTTTGGGCCAATATGGGCTTTGTAATCATACTGAACTTGGCCCATCTGCCGGTGGCCCACCCGGGGCGTGGTTACTGTTCACGTGAACAGTAACACACGACCTTTAGTACCACCCCGCTAGTTCTTTAGTTTTGTGGCTCCTCGTTCCCTATTTAAGGAGGCCACACCCCCTCTAGTTTTCTGGGATTTCATTGAGTTAAGGTTTAGCCATTGTGCAAACTTCTGTTCTTCAGTTGTGTCGGACGACCACCTGTCAAGATGGCTTTCGGAATCCCAATTTATCAATACTTCATAAATATTTGCAATACATCAGATTGCGTTTTATCTTGTTCTTGCGTGTTCTTCGATTGCATGCAGGAATAGACCTTCGTGGTCAGGTTGATCGTGCTTCTAGCAAGGTCAATAACATCTCGGAGTTGGTTCAACGATTGCTAAGGCGCAAGCGTCGTCGTACAGTTGTAGTCGGATCGCGAGAGTCACCTCCACCAAAATCGAGAGTTATCAATCTCATCGAAAGATCGGGCCAACAAATAGAACCTTAGGGTTCATCATTACCTATACCGGAGGTTCCAACAGACAGTTATAATATATAAAGATAATCCAAAATTGCATAATGATCAAGATATAATCAAAACTGGCTATTCGTTACTATGACATCCATAGCAACTAAACATCTAGGAAATAGATCAGGAGCATCCAAAACGTCTATTTATTTATTACAGATTACTCCAAGCAAGCAATAATCAATATGAGTACTTTAAACAGTTCATTCATCTCCTAGTTAATATTCCTTCCATACGGTGGTGGGTAGTTCGTGCAAAAGTGCAAGAAGTCTAATCCCTCCTTTCCCCCATGCATGCCGATCTCGTAGAGGTACCTAAAACACGACAAACAACAAGAAGTGAGTCTAAAGACTCAGCAAGTATAATAAATGGCATAAACAGCATACAAGCATGTAACTCATCAACTGTACTTCACAAAACCACATATCAATCACCTTACACACACATGCTATGCAATATGCCAAAAATGAACATTTTCCTTCTCTTTCCCTTTTGCATTTTACCGGTAATGCAAAGTGCGCATCCGTCGATGCATTTCCACCCGTGCACATCCGCAGCAGGGGACAATTGCCCATACTCTACAAGTATGGGGACCAAAGCCCATGCTCTTCAAGCATGGGGACCTTTAGCCCGCCATTAACATGACGGGGACCTCAAGAGTTGCTTGGTCATCACATGACCAAGACTTCAATAATCCAACATGATGCATATGTATGAATTCTCTAATTAATACAAACATGCATCCGCAACAACATTGCATATGAATATCCTATTCATACTACAAAAGCTCATAATCATAGATTTCACAACTTTCAAACATCCATGATTAACACAATATTCATAGCACTAGAAACCATGATCAATACCAATCATAACACCATATCAATCATGAACAACACAAATAGTCATAGAAATTATTAATCAATGCTATTCGATAATATCTATTATAACCATAATTACACTTGCCTTAACCGCGAGGGAACGAGGGACGTGCAGAAGGAGCTGCCCCCGGGACCAGTCCACCACCTGAAGGGTAGTTATCTCACGCTAAGACGACAGCAGCGGACCAAAACAAACTATATAACAATATTTACAAATTCGGAAAAGCGTCTAACTCGAGGCCAACCCAAAACTCCTAAACGTCGTTCTGTCCCCTCTATGGACAGTCAACTTCAAAAATCCATAACTTTCACTACAGATGTCCAAATAAGGTTTTCTTGGACTTTCCCGAAAGGTAACTAAATTTTCCAACTAAACCTAGTTGAGGGGCCCTTCTGATTCGGACATCTAAATCCCCTACCAAGCCAATTTAAAAGACATCAATTTTCACGTCGGGTTCTCTGGACAGTACACTAAAACCACCATAACTTTTGCTACGTGTGTCCAAATCTTGTGTTCTTTAGCTTTCTGGAAAGGTGTCAAAATTACCTACAATTTTCGTTATATCAAGATCCTATGATTTGTTATTTAACTAATGATTTAACCCAGTTTTCTACAAACTATCAGAAAGCTGACAGATTATCAGGACAGCGACACTAAAAAATTCATAACTCGCTGACCGTTAATCGGATTTGGGCATTCTTGGCGGCCACGGAAATCTAAGGACATAACCCAACTATCTCTAAGAGATGGGATCCACAGATTCAGAATATAGATGACCGAAAACAGCCGCTCAATTTTCTGGACAGAACACGATCTAGCAGTAGTTGATAATCGATCCACTAAACGAAATCATAATCGCGTCTAATACAAAACATACAGTGAGGGAGACTCTTCGTTACCCTTGAAGAACGCAGGAAGACGATGAAGTAGCACGCGATTCCCCTTCCCCTTCTCTTCTCCCTTCTCTTCCTTTCTTCTTCTTCCTTCCTCTCCTTCCTTTCTCCTCTTGACATAGCAGTAGGGGGAAGGTTGCTACAGTACCCCGGCTGCTACAGCGCGACGGCGCTACAGTACCAGGGCGAAGGTACTGTAGCAGTGCTAGGGTTTTGTCTCCCCTCCCTCTTAAGTTGGGCTCCCCACTTGGGCTATGGGCCGGCGGCCCATTACTCTCCTCAACTCACTAAATTCTGAAATTTCACTCTTAAATACCTCTTCTAATCCCTCAATTATTTATTTTATTAAACGAGATATTACACCTTCTCCATGTTTTGGATGTTTTATTTATGCCCTTAGATGATATATCATTCAGATTCTTCCGCAATGTGGCTGTATGTTAGAGTATTGTAGTGACATCTTGGCTTCCAAATAGCCAGGGTGTTACAAGAATAATTCAATGTCTCGATCTTTAACTTACTGTGAATTTCCAACTAAATGGTCTTGGGATACCAGTTCTAAATCATGGTCACCGCGGAAAAGATGTCGTAAAATTGGTAGAATTTACTATGTTCATCCTTCGAGTGGAGAACTCTATTATCTAAGAATGCTTCTCATGATTGTTAGAGGGGCCACATGCTATGCCGATATTAGAACACATGATTCAAAAATTTTATCTACCTTCAAAGAAGCATGTGCTGCACGAGGATTGATAGGCGATGACAGCGAGTGGTATCGTGCTTTTGATGAAGCGTTATGTTCAGCCACTAGCCCACAACTTAGACGTTTATTCGTCACTATATTTATCTTTTGTCATGTTGGAAATGAAAGAAAGTTTTTTAACACATACTGGAAAGATCTAGCTGATGACTTCCAGTACCGCACTAGACTTGCGTTACATAATCCTAATTATATTATTCCTGATTCAATACTTCAAAACATGCTTATTGAAGAACTTTCTAACACTTTTGCTAAGAATGGATCAAACATAGCTAGCTTTGATCTACCTCCTGCAACATATAATGCAGAAAGAATAGGTGAAAATAGACTCATTCAAGAAGAACTATCTTATGATTTAGATCATCTTACGCAAGAAGTATCGTAGTTATTTCTTCAGCTTAATAGCGATAAAAAAAGCTTATACATCTATTGTTAATTCTATTCTTGATGGTTCACCATCCGTTTTCTTTGTGTCTGGTTATGGCGGGACTAGGAAAACTTTTCTTTGGAACGCGATTACTAACACTCCACGAGCTCAAAAAAAATTGTTTTAACAGTTGCATCTTCAGGTGTTGCATCACTTCTTTTACCAGGAGGCCGAACTACCCATTCAAGATTCAAAATACCTCTACATCCTTACGAAAATAGCCTCTGCGATATAAAACGAGGCACACTATTAGCCCAGCTAATTACACAGACTTCTTTAGTTATTTGGGATGAAGCATTGATGATGAATAGGAAATGCTTAGAGGCTTTAGATACCACTTTCAGGGACATCTTATCTATTGATGATCCTTCTCTTGCATCTGCTCCCTTTGGTGGTAAAATTATTGTTCTAGGAGGTGACCTTAGACAAATTTTACCAGTTATTGAAGGAGGAACTCGAGCACAGATTATAGATGCTACGATCATGCACTCGCCTCTATGGCATTATGTAAAGATCTTACATCTAACAATAAACATGCGACTTACTGCAGCCTCCTCAAAAAGAAACACCGCAAACAGTAGAGCATTTAAAGTCAATGGTTACTATATCTTGGAAATGGTACACTACCAACAACTACTCAAGACAATGAACATGATAGCACTTGGATTCAAATTCCTGAAGACCTTCTTATCCGAACTAATGGTGACAAAATTGCTGCGATTGTATATGCTGTGTACCCAAATTTTATATCAAAATATAAAGATCATGCATATCTAACTGAACGAGCTATTTTAGCGCCTACAAATGAGGTTACAGATGAAATAAATTCTCATGTCCTTTCTATGGCCCCGGGTGCTATCATCGAATATTTAAGTTGTGATTCAATTGAAACTTCCAGTGATGCAGTAAGCGAAGCAAATATGTTCTATCCAATTGAGTTCCTCAATACAATCTGTATTAATAATTTCCCTCAGCATAAATTATCACTCAAAATTGGCTCTCCTATTATGCTTCTTAGAAATCTTAGTCAGACCAATGGCTTATGTAATGGTACACGTTTGATTATACGACATCTTTCACAGCATGTTATTGAAGCTATTATTATGACCGGCTCACATGCTAAAGACATTGTATATATTCCTAGGATTGTCCTAACAAATCGAGATCCAAAATGGCCTTTTATACTTAAAAGACGCCAGTTTCCAGTTCGTTTATCCTACTCAATGACCATAAATAAGAGCCAAGGTCAAACACTAGCTTTAGTTGGTATATATCTTAGAAAGCCTGTTTTTACCCATGGTCAGTTGTATGTTGCTGTTTCCCGTGCCACTTCTAGAGAATCCCTAAAAATCTTGATTGAAGATGCTCATGGACAATGCGACTCACAGACTAAAAACATTGTCTTCACAGAAATTTTCCAGTCACTGCTATAGGTATTGGTCATCTAGCCTTTATTTACTACTTCATTTACCCTTTCAACAGCGCACTGCATTGCATCATTATAACATGCTACAATCTCTATATACCATCAATTTTACCTATTAATACGCATAATATACTCCTACAATCCCTTAAAAAAGACTACATTCGTCTTAAATTTCATTTGCAGTGTTGCTACTTAAACTCGCGCCTACACTTAATCTATCTTAAGCATTTCCTATCTTATGACATCTATCAAAATACCTATTACTCAGACAAAACATTTTTTAACCTACTCTTTCATAAATTTTTTAGCAGCTACAGATGGCTCATGCTCTGCTCTCCCAAGTAAATCCGAACAGCCGTCAATGGACTATCTATGTTAGAATCTCTCACCTTTGGCACTATCGCCGAGGCAATGACACAGGCCCAATTGATCATACTGACTTGGTCCTAACTGATGAACAGGTCCTGCTATAAACTTTTACCCCTCAAAACCCTTTCTTACATGTCTATGATTTTATCCCCCTCACTCAACAGAATCAATTATAAAACTAATATCAGTATTGAATTTTTATGCAGGGAAATCATATGTATGCTAAGATTCCCCTGGACCATGTGAGCAGATTTGAAGATCGCCTACAAGAAGGCAAAGTCTATGTGCTTGGAAAATTCATTGTAGCTCAGCCAAAAAAATCGTTGAAACCAGTTCAGGCACCCTTTATGATCTGGTTTACTAGACATATGTCTGTTGAAGAAAAAAAATGATGTGCCAAGCGATTTCCCAAAATGGACATATAATCCAATTCCAATCACACATATTGCACCCCCTAGTAGTTCACCTGAATACTTTATCGGTAAGTGTTTAAAATAATATAGAGTTTCCTTATCAGTTTTACATTCTTATTATGCAAACTGTGTCTCTACCTTTTAATACTACAAAATGATATTCATTCTTGCCATATGATGCCCATTTTATACTATATTTTACAGCGACATTCTGTATTATTACATTCTAATAGAATTCCTTACTCTATATGATACGGGGGATGCCCGATCTTCTCGGCGAGGAACCGTGGATAGTTGATGTGATGTAGACGAAGTCGCTAGCTGAACACTCGTGCCAATGCACGAACCCTCAACTCTTTGCAATACGCCCAAAACACACCGGATAGTTGTTCGTCGCGAGACCACGAACGACGAACGCCAAGTCCCCAATTCCCAATGGAATGACGGCTTGACCTTGAATTGCAGAACAAAACAATGGATCGCCTAGTCCTCTCTCAAAGCCCTCGCATGAACTCTGGATTCGAAAGAACAAGCAATAGCTATGTTTCAATCTTATGCATAAACTGGTCTAATGGATACAAGGGAGGGGCAATGGTACTTATGGCGCCCTCCATGACTCACACACAGCCTAGGGCCGGCTAGACATGCCGAATCAAACATCAATTCGGTTAAGACCCAAAACACACAAAAAGGAAAGCCTAGTTTTTAAAACCGTCACATTGTTTCGGCCATAGAGTTGCGACCGTAAGTCTTCTGAAGTTGGGATCAGATCCCTTGCGTGGGTCTTGGAATAAGCTTTCGAACGAGTCCAAGAACACCCCAATCGGACTCCGTATGTGAAAGTTATGGCCTTTTTATTATGGGCCTGTTGGGCTGTCCCGAACCGAATCCGATTTGAATTCTGAGTTGATTCCGAATTTGAATTTGGTTGGATTTGTGGAGGCTCCGAATTGGGCTTGGATTATTGGGTTTTTCTCCTCTTTCTTGAACCACATAAGCTTCTCTTCCATTGCTTTGGCTCCAGCCTCCATCTCCTTCCTCTCGGTTCCAAAGGCTTCACAATGTTCAAACCTGAGAATACATAAAACATTTGCATGAGGTAGTACCCAACTCTCATCAATGACAATAGAAGATTCATTAAGAAACAAAAGCACCTGTTGATTTAGAAGTTTAGCTCTTGCTCTAGTAAGTGGACCAACATGCACTTCTGCACTTGTATTACTTGTAGCTTCACTTAAGGCTTCCATCTCAGTATGTGCTTCACCATCAATAGGAGAAGATGTATAGGTGTTAGGGATGCCCTCATCATCCTCCCCCTCTTGAAAAGGCGTCGTCCTCGACGCTGGATCGTCACCACCAAAGAATGGTGACAAATCAGCGACATTGAATGTAGAGCTCACACCATAGTCATCTCCGGGAAGCTCTATCTTGTAGGCATTGTCGTTGACCTTCGCAAGCACCTTGAAAGGCCCATCACCGCGTGGCAGCAATTTGGACTTGCGGCGTTCTGAAAAACGATCCTTGCGGTAATGTACCCAAACCAAATCACCTGGTTGAAAAATCATCTTCTTTCGTTTCTTGTTCGCCTTCTCAGCATAGTAATTGACCTTGCGCTCTATCTCTTCTTTTGTCTTGAGATGCAATTTCTTCACATATGCAGCTCGCTTGGACGCCTCCATATGAGTACGGTGTTGACTGGGAAGCGGCAGCAAATCAAGCGGTGTAAAGGGCTTGAAACCATACACTACCTCAAATGGACACATCTGCGTAGTGGAATGCACGGCCCGATTATAAGCGAATTCCACGTGCGGCAAACAATCCTCCCACTCACGTAGATTCTTCTTGATCATGGTCCAGAGTAACATCGAAAGTGTGCGGTTCACCACCTCCGTTTGACCATCAGTTTGGGGATGACAAGTTGTGCTGAATAACAACTTCGTCCCCAGTTTACCCCAAAGTGTCTTCCAGAAGTAGCTCATGAACTTTACGTCACGATCCGACACAATAGTGCGTGGCACACCATGTAGCCTCACGATCTCCCTGAAAAATAAGTTAGCAATATGCGACGCATCGTCGCTCTTGTGGCACGGAATAAAGTGTGCCATCTTCGAAAAGCGATCCACAATGACAAAAACAGAATCTCTCCCTCTCTTAGTTCTAGGCAGTCCTAAAACAAAATCCATACTAATATCCTCCCATGGTGCATTGGGAACAGGTAGAGGGGTATACAAACCGTGTGGATGCAACTTCGATTTCGCTTTGTGGCAAGTAATACATTGCTGCACATACCTTGCCACGTCTCGCCTCATCTTAGTGGAATAAAAGTGATCGCTCAGCATAGACAACGTCTTCTCACGTCCAAAATGACCCATCAATCCACCTGCATGTGATTCTTGCAATAATAGCAAACGCACGGAGGATTCTGGAACGCATAACTTGTTAGTGCGAAACAAAAACCCATCATGGATGTGAAATTTATCCCAGCCTTTTCCATCTTTGCAATGTGCATAAGGAACTGAAAAATCATGGTCATTAGCATATAAATCACGCAAACTCTCTAAACCTGGAACTTGCACTCCCAATTGAGTTAAAAGCACACTTTTCCTAGAAAGAGCATCAGCTACCACATTTTCCTTTCCCTTCTTATATTTCACAATGTAAGGAAACGACTCGATAAATTCGACCCATTTGGCATGTCGACGGTTCAGGTTTGCTTGGCCCTTTAAATACTTCAAAGCCTCATGATCAGAATGAATAATAAACTCTTTAGGCCATAAATAGTGTTGCCAAGTTTCTAACGCACGCACTAACGCATAGAGCTCTTTGTCATAAACCGGATAATTCAATTGAGCACCATTCAGTTTCTCACTAAAATAAGCGACTGGTCTACCCTCTTGCATTAAAACACCGCCAATACCCAATCCACTAGCATCACACTCAATTTCGAAATTTTTAGTGAAATCAGGTAAAACAAGCAACGGTGCTTCAGTCAAGCGTTTCTTAAGTTCAGCAAAAGCATGTTCTTGCGCTACCCCCCACACAAATTCAACACCCTTTTTAGTAAGTTCATTTAATGGGGCAGCAACAGTGCTAAAATCCTTCACAAAGCGCCGATAAAAACCAGCGAGACCATGAAAGCTCCTAATCTGACTTACGTTCATAGGAGTTGGCCAATTTTTAATCGCTTCAATTTTAGACTCATCCACTTCAACTCCTTGTGCAGAAACAACATAGCCCAAAAAGATGACACGATCTTTGCAAAAGGTGCACTTCTCTAAGTTACCAAACAACCTAGCATCACGCAAAACTTGGAGAACTTGTCTAAGATGGTCTATGTGTTCAGATTCAGTGTGACTGTAAATCAGAATATCATCAAAGTAGACAACCACAAATTTACCAATCAAATGCCTTAAAACATGATTCATTAAGCGCATAAATGTACTAGGTGCATTAGTTAAACCAAAGGGCATGACTAACCACTCATACAAACCAAATTTTGTTTTAAAGGCTGTTTTCCACTCATCCCCTTCATGCATCCTAATTTGATGGTAACCACTACGCAAATCAATTTTAGAGAAAATAACAGCACCACTCAATTCGTCTAGCATATCATCTAAGCGAGGTATAGGATGACGATATCGAATAGTGATATTATTAATCGCTCGACAATCTACGCACATACGCCATGAACCATCTTTCTTAGGAACTAAAATAACAGGAACAGCACAAGGGCTTAAGCTTTCACGTACGTACCCTTTGGAGAGAAGCTCTTGGACCTGTTTCTGAATTTCCTTTGTTTCCTCGGGGTTGGTACGGTACGGTGGTCGGTTCGGTAGCGACGCGCCTGGGATCAAGTTGATCTTATGTTCGATCCCGCGAATTGGTGGTAGCCCAGCTGGTACCTCCTCCGGAAAGACGTCACTGAATTCCTGCAAAACACAAACAACACCACTAGGAAGAGAAGTTAAGTCGTTAGTCGAAAGCAATGTGTCTTTGTACAGTAGTACAAAGTGCACCAAATTGGGATCGTCGCTGAATTCGCGCATCTCAGATTTGGTGGCTAACATGACCAAATTCTTCCCTCCCTCACGTTGCTTGTTACCACTCAGATGGTTCTCTCGCTCTTTCGCACTCTCAACGTGCATCTCAGATTTCTGCATTGAAGAATTCACAATCTGTTGCGGTGTAAGCGGGTTCAAGGTGACATCCATATTGTTCCATCGAAATGTGTAGCGATTGGTACGCCCATCGTGAACAGCGGAACGGTCATATTGCCATGGTCGTCCCAAAAGCAAGTGACACACCGTCATAGGCACAACATCGCAATCCACAGTATCAGTGTACTTCCCAATAGAAAACGTCACACGCACCATGTAGTTCACCTTCACTTCCTCTTTGTCGCTCAACCATTGCACATGATAAGGATGTGGATGCGGCAAATACTTCAACCCCAACTTATGACACATGTCCTTGCTGGCCAGATTGTGACAACTCCCGCCATCAATAATCACTTTGCACACCTTACCCTTATCAAGCTTTGCCCAAGTCTGAAACAAATTGCACCGCTGTTCGAGTGACGACGATGGCATCACACTAAGCACCCTGGGCATGCAAACAATGGAATACTGCTCAGTGTTAGGAAACTCCGGATCGCACTCACATTGTTCTATGTCATCAGTGTGCAAGATTGGTTGTGCAAAGAAAGCGACTCATCATCACCGGGTCGAGACATAACCGCCTCCTCGTGATAAGCATAGTTCGACATTCGGCAATTCCCTCTGAAAATGGCCAACACCCTTGCACTTGTGTCAAATGATATCACGTGAACGACCGGTCGACCCCATAGAAGAGGCTGCACTAGTAGCGGGCGCTGCAGGTCGACGCACCGGTGTTGATGTACTCGCTGGCTTCTGGCTTGCGGAACTGCGCATCGCCGAATTGCTCCCGGCCGGAGTGCTATTGTTTGGCTGGCTCTTGGTATATGGCTGTCCCGGACTGGCTGAAAAACGTGAAGGGGCAGCGAACCGTGCATCTTCAATGACTTGGCGCTCGGCTTCGCGTGCTTGGTGTAGCAACTCGATCATATCATTATAGGGATGGTGATTGACAATGCGCTTGACAGCATAATTCATGCCAGCTAGAAATCGCGCCATAGTCTGCTCTTCATTCTCGCGGACATCTGCATGTATCATGATAGTCTCCATATCCTTATGATATTCATCAATAGATTTCATACCTTGTCGCAGCCCGGTTAGCTTCTCAAATAGTGAACGCTTGTAGTGGCGAGGTACAAAACGTGCCCGCAAGTGTTGCTTCATCTGCTCCCAGGTGATAATCGGCAACTCATGACGCTCCATGCGCTTACGAACAAACTGCTCCCACCAATGTGTGGCATAATCATCCAAGCCATTGGACGCGAGTAAGAGCTTCTTCTCATTGGAATAGTTGTTCATCCGAAACAACTTATCAACTTTTAGCTCCCAAGTAAGGTATTCTGCCACATCGGTACCACCTGAAAATATAGGAAGATTAAATTTGGGCTTAGCGACAAAATCCTTAGCGTCATCATGTCGACGATGATGCATGTTGTTGCGGTGGTGGGGCTGTCGGTCGTTGTAGTTGTCGACAGGAAAGTCGTCATCGCCCCAGAGCTCGGCCTCATCAGCCCAACTACGAGGTGCACCATTCACACCTCTTCCTTCGGCGCCTTCACCATGGCCACCGTTGCCTCGGCCCTGCCCGTGTGCCTGAGGGCGTGCCGCGGCTGCCACCCCGGCGTTTGGCGGCACCGCCATGCGACGCGTTCTGTCATTGCCGCGCTCCTCATCCACGCGAATAGCACGCTCCTCCACGGTCTCATTGTGCAGAACGTCCGGAGGGCCATGCACACTCGCGTCGTCAGCTTGTGCACCCCCACGTAGATTGTGGTGTGCGAACATGGTACGTAGCTCCAGGAAGTTATTGTTGATGGCCGTACGCAACTGTGTGACCTCCTCCCCGAGGTTGTTTAGTCCAGTCTGAACTTCCCCGAGCTCATCGCGCACACCATTGTCACCATCATGAAGTTGTTTTTGTAGCATCTCACACAACCGAGTGTACTCCGTCCACGTAACCGGCGCCTCCGGATTAGGTGGATCCTCCTCGTGACCTGACATGGGAACAACTCACAAATAACAAACAAGATTATATCTGAGTTAGTAAAACAAAAATCTCTCTCTACGCTCGCAACTCACTGTCCTGAATACAAGACAAGCTTACCGTTCCAAAGAGAATCAAGGACGGCAAATAGACACTTGTGACAGCGAACGACCTCAACCCGGTAATGTATGAGCGTAACCAAGAGCAAGGGAGTACACAAACGGGTTTAGGTGGAGCTTGGAAAGGGATGTGTATAGCCTATGTAAACTGATATCCAAGTTATTGTAAAGCCAAGTAATGATCCAAGCTAGAGTAGTTTGCCTACGTGCTGATCCAATGGGTTTAAGTGAAAAGGATGAACGCACACGCAAAGACAAATGTGACTCAATGCAAACAAAGGAATGAGCTAGCGATGCAACAAGCTCGTTTTGCACCAAGTACTAGGAGAGACGCTAGCCAATTGCAATTGAATATAGTAGGGCACAAGATAGCTCAAAGAAAAGGACTACACAATCTGAAATAAGGTTATTTTCTCTTCCTCTCTTTTCTTTCTCAAAAATTGCAATTTTGCTCTCTGATTTTTTTTTGTATGCACTTTTTTTTTAAGCCGTGGCTCTTTCTATATGCGGCTGCCTCTTTCTTTTCTTCTTTTCTTCTCAAATGCCGAAAGTGTTTTGCTACCCTCGTGAGTGCGCAAGCCCACCAAATCAGCAAGGTGTAAACCAAAAACTAAGAGCAGCCCAAAGCAATATCAATAGCTAGTCTCAAAGATGAAAGGATATAAGTGATGCTCAAAGAAACCAAAGTGGTTTGGCCGGTTAAGAAGTAGAGTGTCGAACTCAAGTTGTGTCAAGTAAGGAAGCAGCAAGGCACTCGGATTGTGCAAAAGATGGAAACCGAATAAGAAACCACGCCAAAAGATGGGAGGTTGAGTCGGATTCTACCCCCCACCGAGAGAGTTCGGGAAGGACACGGCACAAGGTGGCGGCTAGGGTTGCTAACCGAGCCGAACTCCTTCCAGGATAGAGTATGGTTATGGTATTCCTTATTGCCGCTTTCCTTCACGGCCAAAACAGATCTGTTCGGCCCTTCCTCCCCTTGTCTTCCTCACGGCTGAAAGGGTGGTAACCCTAGGATGATGCGGCTAGGGTTTCTACCAACCGAAAAGGAGAGGATGATCAAAGAGTGGTTCGGCTAGGGTTTGCTAATCCGAGCCGAAAGCAAGCAAAGATAGGTCGGTTTTGTTCTTTTTGGGTGCTAATTGATGGAATCAATCAGCAATTTTTTTAACAAAGATTAAGCTACGCAAAGGAAACACAAGGATCAGCACTAAAACAAAAACTCTAATGGACGAAAACTTAACTAAACGCACATGAAATAACAGATTAAACTACGGTTTTGGTGTTGCAATTTTTTTTCTTTTCGGTTTTGTGGACTATAGGACAGAAAAACAAACTAAACTGCGGATAGAAAGCTCTCACCGAGTAAACCTAGAATCTGATACCATATGATACGGGGGATGCCCGATCTTCTCGGCGAGGAACCGTGGATAGTTGATGTGATGTAGACGAAGTCGCTAGCTGAACACTCGGGCCAATGCACGAACCCTCAACTCTTTGGAATACGCCCAAAACACACCGGATAGTTGTTCGTCGCGAGACCACGAACGACGAACGCCAAGTCCCCAATTCCCAATGGAACGACGGCTTGACCTTGAATTGCAGAACAAAACAATGGATCGCCTAGTCCTCTCTCAAAGCCCTCGCATGAACTCTGGATTCGAAAGAACAAGCAATAGCTATGTTTCAATCTTATGCATAAACTGGTCTAATGGATACAAGGGAGGGGCAATGGTACTTATGGCGCCCTCCATGACTCACACACGGCCTAGGGCCGGCTAGACATGCCGAATCAAACATCAATTCGGTTAAGACACAAAACACACAAAAAGGAAAGCCTAGTTTTTAAAACCGTCACATTGTTTCGGCCATAGAGTTGCGACCGTAAGTCTTCTGAAGTTGGGACCAGATCCCTTGCGTGGGTCTTGGAATAAGCTTTCCAACAAGTCCAAGAACACCCCAATCGGACTCCGTATGTGAAAGTTATGGCCTTTTTATTATGGGCCTGTTGGGCTGTCCCGAACCGAATCCGATTTGAATTCTGAGTTGATTCCGAATTTGAATTTGGTTGGATTTGTGGAGGCTCCGAATTGGGCTTGGATTATTGGGCTTTTCTCCTCTTTCTTGAACCACATAAGCTTCTCTTCCATTGCTTTGGCTCCGGCCTCCATCTCCTTCCTCTCGGTTCCAAAGGCTTCACAATGTTCAAACCTGAGAATACATAAAACATTTGCATGAGGTAGTACCCAACTCTCATCAATGACAATAGAAGATTCATTAAGAAACAAAAGCACCTGTTGATTTAGAAGTTTAGCTCTTGCTCTAGTAAGTGGACCAACATGCACTTCTGCACTTGTATTACTTGTAGCTTCACTTAAGGCTTCCATCTCAGTATGTGCTTCACCATCAATAGGAGAAGATGTATAGGTGTTAGGGATGCCCTCATCACTATAATAGATATTTTAGGTGTTTTCTCTGAAATTACTGACGTAGAACAGATCCAAACCGCATCATGACCAACACCTTCAATAAAAAGAACAGTCTACATTCATGATGCCAGGTAAATATGATCTCCTTCTCAACTAAGGCATAGCATCTACTCCAATTGTTAACCATTCCAATAAATACTTACTGCTTATTCTCATTACGCATACAATGACCACGAAATCAGACTAGATATGTGGGGTGAGTGCGCCACAAGATTCGAGACTAACAACCATCTTAGTTATCCCCATTCTACAGATGCTCTATCACAAATGAATACTCACTTCCATCTATCATCTTTTTCCAATACAGTGTTCAAGCCAAATTCGTTCCACTAAAACCTATAGTATCCTCAACACAAGATACTTCTGGATCATCAAAATAGATAGCTATAGAGGATAAAACTATTCAAGAACTCCTAGAACTTGATCTTTTTTACTGTGAGGTACATTATTTACACTCCTATATAGTTATGCTACTCCTTTATACATGCACAGCAAACATGCTTACCGCTAGACAAATATATTCTATTACAGGGTATGAACTTTGTGTGTACTGTGACTGTCACACGGCTATCACCAGGCCAACGTTGGTGGTTCCCATCATGCCTCCTCTGTTACAAAACATCGATACCAACAGGCTCAGTTTACAAATGCTCTGATCCAAACTATTCATCAACTAACGCAGAACCTAAGTA